>CM041780.1:227274294-227357894 GCA_023374045.1 Limonium bicolor | reverse complement strand
TTGCAAAAATGAATTAATGTCCCTTGCTCTTCCTTTATATTTATAATAACAAAATCGAACAAATATGAAAGAAAAAACATAAGGAGTTCAAAAAGACTCTGTAGATTTAAATCCTAACGCTTAGTATATAGTATGTGGGTGGCAGATTTATGCAGTATGCCTTTAATTACATAAAATCTTATAATACAATCTTCCGTTATAATTTATATAGGACCTGAAAGCAAAAAGACGGTCTTGCCCGCAGAGCCAAACCATAAAAAAACACCCGCATGCTCAGCAAATATTACAATTATAGTGCGTATTAAATATTATACAGCTTCAATTTAGTCTGGAAATTTTGTATAAGAAAGGAAGATTGTTCAATTAATAGTATATCATAAGTGGTAGTACCATTACCACCCTTGCTTCTAATCCTAGAATAGAGATGAGGTCTCAATATTTTGTAGCCCCAGTTTTATTGATCTTTTCAAGCATGTAACTAGTTTATGTTATCTACTTCTACAACTGAATGCTATGTAGCCTTTTAATAATTGTAGATGCGGCTTGCACAGATTATAGGTCCGAAAATTTCCAAAAGTAATTCTGTTCTCTTGGTTTTCTTTTCTATCGTATGGAGAACAAAACAGGACGAAAGCGCTCAAGCTCGTGTTAGAGAAATTTGTGTAGGTCATCGCCACAATGAATATTGAATAGTGGCCACTTTTCTGGTTGCGGTAGCGTTTCACAAGATCGGTGATTGAAAAAAGCGAGGCCGCAGAGAACATTCGTGGAATGTCCCACCAATTCTGGTCCCAAATTCTGTTTTTTAAAAAAAGAAAAAAAACTGGTCCCAATTTCTCTAATGGGCAAGGTACTCAAGCTAGTACTCATCGGAAAGTGAGACGTCAATTTGACTCTAATGTTCACGTTTCCGGTCCATTTGCCAAGCACACGGACACATTCGACTGTTTAACTTTAATACCCAAACTCGCTACCTCAGTATGATGAGCAAAATATGTTTCAACGACAAACGGATCACAAGTCGAGACCCCCCTCATGTTTCTGAATATACCTCATTAGCTTAGCTGAAGTTCATGTAGAATGACTAACATTCATAACCCAAGAACCAACCAATCAATATGCTATGCCACATTGATTCGATCAGCAAACTTACACTTTCACGCAACACCATTGATGTTCAAGTTACGTAAACAAAGACAGCCACGTGTTCCACGTAAAGATCATGAGACAGAGACAGACAAACAGCAAAAACTGAAGCGAGAGTGTCAACAATCAGAGGACAACTTCCTCAACCAACAAAGAGCCCCACGTGATACTCATCGTCATATTATTAGGACATATTCTATTCGATTTTTGTAGCCCAGAGAAGCCCACGTAGTCTACTTCAATGACAAATCATTGCACTCATATAATCAATCGAATCACCCGCCCACCTACTCGTTGCTTTATGCTTTTCCACCAGTACCGAATGTACCAGCATCCTTACCTGGCGAACAGCTATTTACATCCCAGCAGCTAGCAAACATTAATGACCAACATAATTCCGTAAAGCAGCTTTAGATCAAATGTGCACACACCAGCATTATATCAGTATAATGCTCCTGCCGACGACAATAAACACGTTGCACGGACCGTACAAACTGGCAGCAGATTAGCTCACTCATCAAAGTATCAAGCATGGCCTCTTACATATCACTCTAATTGTTAATGTTTTCATAATCAAGTTCAAAATCACAGGAAAATGCATATTATACACACACCAGTACCACAACAAGTATTACTAAAACAACTCAAAAACAGTGGTTTGAAACCTTCTGGAGTAAGCAGACTAGAAAAAGAAAAGAGACGCGCACGCATACGCGACTTGAGTGGTGCTAGCAGCAGCATCTGCATACAACAAGTATCCACATAACAGAGGCTTCTGCTGCAGATACCAACAGCATATCTCAGCTTTTCTCTATTATGCTGCCTCAGCAAACCCAACTCTCATGTTCCCAGAATCAAACACTGTGTGGTATTGACCCATGAAAATATCACCCAAGATCCAAGGGGGCCACGAGGAGGTGGCACATCCAAAGCAATGAATCCACTGATACATTGTGCTGCAGCCCTCACCAATTTCAGGATATACTGCTCAGGAGACAGGTCAAAGGTTGTACCACCAAGCGTGAATGATACACTGGGCATTGAGGTGATATTCTTACAATCAACAGCTGACTCTCCCATTGGACTTGGCAATCGTCACACAGCTGTACAGACCCCACAATAAATTGCGTACGTGTATGTTATAACCACAAATATGCAGCAGCACGTTTCACTTTTCAAAAAAGGAGAAAAGTTACCTGATTAGCATAATAAATTCTGTCTTCAGTCATATTTTGTCTAAGCTGATTTTTGCATCCATACAACGGCCATCTCGCATGCAGTGCAGGCGGCATCATTCAGACCACTAGATTTACCCTTGTTCTTGTCAACCACGGACTCGATACCCATGCTGCACCCACAGCAAAAACGTAACGTGATGAATCAAATAACCCGTTGATTAAATGGATGTTACACGAAATGCAAGATTATAGGCACTTACCACACAGCAGACTAATCAAAAACTATCAAACAGCAATCAGGTAGTAGGGTCAAATTTACCTAACACTGCGTTCTCCGTCAAAGGTACATAGACCTATTTGAGCACAAATTTCTGGGCTGAGCCTCTGATATCAACATTTCCAATAATTTGTTTCCCGTACTCTGAAACCACGTCTGCATTGCTGGCCTTACTACACCAGAGTGCACCGATTGCATGGTTAATTTGAGCAATCACGGTCTGATAACAGTATCAGAAAGATCATTAGTTTCTATCATGTAGATGCAGGTCCAAAAAAGATCTTATTCAAGTAAATCAATGAGGTCAAATTACTAAGCAAGAAAATTGTGAATTTCACTATACACAATAACAGGTTAATGCCTAGGTGCTTGTGACCCTCTCCTAATAAAGGCCCGGTTCTAATAAAGGCCTAGGTTTGCATACCGTCGGACCAGCCAGCAAAGAAGTCCCAGAATCAGCTATCGCTGAGCAACCTCCTCCACAAAATCCTGAATAACATAGGCTTAACGCTTAAGAACTGGTCACAAAATAATCACACCAAACAAAAACATCAATGGGTAGCTCACCAGTACTTTCACCATCCACCAGGACATCATCCAGATCAAACTGCAGGGTGAGCAATATGGACAATCAATAAGAGAATATAACCACATCCTTGCACCAGCTTTAACTGAAAAAAAAAAGAGATATGACCAACCTGCCAATAACCTTTTCGGGTCACAGGAACGTAAGTGTGCTTCCCCTTGTAATGATCAGGATCAGCTCCACCAAATATGATCTCGCCCCCTACTTCATCAGCAGTGTCCCGGTTAAGCCAAAATGAAAACACAGGTTCACTAACGAGACCCTGCTCAACCATATTGTACCTGCAAAAGAAATTTTGACCTTCGTTTGAGGTAGCATCTGGGAAATTAGACATGATAAAAAGAAAGTGATTCTGTACATGGATCATCCTCTCTACCAAAATACTATGGACATCTTCAGAATCTCACCGAGCAAGATAAAGTACCACGTTAAAATTAGCAACTGGCAAATTAGACATAATAATAAGAAAGTGATTCTGTACATGGATCATCCTCTCTAGCAAAATACTATAGGCATCCTCAGAATCTTACAGAGCATGATAAAGTACCACATTAAAAGTAGATTTTGATACTTACCACACAGGAACAGCTTCCCCAACAGAGATCTCCTTGAAGCCAAGGCCAAGTATGCCATCGAACTTGGCAGCTACAAATGTTATACTCGGCTCCCTTGTGGCCTCAATGAATGCCTAACACGTATAACATTGAATACTTGCATTTATATCAAGTCACAGCATAAAAGCAAAAATAGAAGATACTTTGTTAGGACTAGGGTTACTGGTTAAGTAGGGGGGCTTAAGGGTAATTATGCTCTGCACTAAACTGGTATAGGTAGTGTTAGGAATTAAAGATTTTATGAAGATAGAATTCCAACAATCTTACACTTGGGAAGGTGAAGAAGTTGAGGAGTGCATTAAATGCATTAATGCAAGGAATTCTAGCGGTTAAACCTCTTTATTCATCTGCACTTATGAGGTTAATTATGGTACTTCAGTTTTGAGAAAAGGAGTTTTGAAGAGCATTATGAGCCATTTCAGTGGCTCTGAAAAGTCCTCTCGATGCAGCCGGTAAGACACGATGATAACTGTATATAGTGGTCTAACCTTGACAAAATATCAACTCTTCACAAAGAGAGAGTCAGATGAACTCCTAAGAAAATGAGAGAGTGAGAACTAAGTCACAAGAAAAGAAGTGAGCTTAGAAAGCACACCATGAGAGAAGTCAAGGAGGGAAAAAAATATGTATGTTCTCCTAGAGACTTTAAATATTTGAGTGTGGGTTATCTCCTATATGATAAAGAGGGTAGGGAATTGTTACCCCTTATAATGGAGAGAGGAATTGTTATCTCCTATTATGAAAAAGAGGGTTGGTGAGTGTACCCCTTGTAAAAGAGAGATTGTAATCTCGTTGCTATAGTGATCCTTCCATCGTCGTGCCCATGGTTTTTCCTCTAGTTTAAAAGAGGTTTTCCACATAAAATTCTCACGTCACTTATTTACAAGTTTCTCATCTCTACACAATTGGTAAGTGTAATTGTGCATTGCCGTACTACAACTATGCATAGCCGTACTACAACTTTTTATAACAACTAGGAAGACAGGAATGAGGAGGAGGGCATCGATACATTGTAATCAAGACTATTGGCCTCTTAGGAGGATTATGGGAGAAAGGCTGATTCCTATCAAAGGTATGAGAGAAGAGGCCAATGGGAGAAAGGCTGATTCCTATCAAAGGTATGAGAGCCGCTTCCCTGGACACTGGCTGATGGATGGTTTCTACGAGATACAATTCACACTTGGTGATGGAAAATCCGTGGAGCATGAGCAGGCAGCGATCCAACTACAACTTTCTAACTGTCGAGCTTTCTAACCTCGACAGAAAGCTTTTAGACCTTGCCGGAAAGTTATAGTCTCTCTATGATAGTGGAGAACTTGGCTGTGGTGGTCACTAATCGAAGGGGCCACCGCAGTCCTGTCCGATGGATTGGCGTGAGTTTAAGATTGGGAAGATTGTTCTTTCTGTATTCATTGGGGACAAGCCACAAGTGGGGATTTAGAAGACAGAAAACAAGGATCCCTTCGGTATGTTGAGTGCGCTTCGTCAAGACTCTTCAATGCTCCAGCAGTCATTTTGAATCCAGACGAAGTATATCAAGGGATCTTCCTTGCAGGACTTAAAAGAATCAATTAAGGCAGAACTGGCTTTGTTCGAGTCGCGAGATCTCCAAGATCTCATGAAGACGGCACGTAGGATTGAAGGGAGGCACGACATTTTGTCAAAAAATATTCATCAACCCTAGAGTTTCATACTGTCGGGAGCGACAGTGGTCGGAGGCAATTGGTGGCTAATTCCAGATCAGACACGCCTCCTCTGAGGGCGAGTAGCCGAGCGATGCCAGCACCTAGCTCTTTTGATTTCAGAATCCGATATCCGGTGGCAGCAAAGGCAAGTACAATTAGAACAAGAATCCCTTATCTCCAACTTTTTTGGCGTCCAATCCCAAACAAGATGGCCAAATAAGAACATCCACGCCCAAACCGAAAAACTATTCAAACCAAAAGGGTTATATCCGTAAGTTGGGAAGAACGAAAGAGGCAACGGATGATCATTAGGAAGAAGGAAAGAAAGAAAAGGGTAAAGCAAAAGAAAAGAGGGAGGAAGACGTACAAAGGGACTGGGATTTGCTGCCGCCAAATTGGGGAAATTTCAATAGCTTTAGTTCTAAACCTGCAATCCTACGATCTCCCATCACTAATCGATTACCGGGCAACCTCAGACGAGTTGAAGGTACTTCGTTGCCTTTCATCGATGTTCATCTTGCGCACCAGGAGGAAGGACGTGGAAGACTCTTAGGTCGTAGGAAGAAAGGGCTGAGGGAACAAATGGTTGTAGGGGATCAGAGGCAACATGGGTTCAGGAACTCTACCATGTCTGGTGGAAGTAAGCCACGTAGTGGGGAAATGGGGACATCCATTCGGGCGGCCACGGTTTCTCGAGAAACTGTTCTGAAGCTGAGACGGAGTTGGAGAAAATGGATAGCAAGTACAAAGAAATTATTGAAATTTCAGATGCAGCAACAAAGAATCCGACCTCAGAAAAAAACTGTACCCATAAGGAGTTTGCAGGCGGGAGGAGTAGACTTACTAAAGATTCTTGTCATCTTAAAGAGAAGGCAACAGAACATCAATGCAGTATGAGAAATCACCACAAAGTTCGGATAGTATCTGGTCCAAGGATGATAGGCGTATCTGTTCAAACGGATATTCCTCTCTTTTTGTAACCTTGAGGACAAGGGGGGGGGGGGGGGGGGGGGGGGGGGGATGATGTTGTGACTAGGGCTATTGGTCAAGCAGGGGGGCTCAAGGGCAACTGTGCTCTACACTTGCCAGTATAAATAGGAAGACGGGGAATGAGGAGGCAGCATCGGTACATTGTAATCAAGATTATTGGCCTCTTAGGAGGATTATGGGAGAAAGACAGGTAGATTCCTGTCAATACTTATGTGGCAATACCTGATTTTCAACAACAAGATCACCAACGGTGACATGGTCCTCGCTAAAGAACCCAGAAATTGCCCCCGTCCACGTCCCATCTACTATGCACTTACCTGTGCATAGCAAAAAAAAGTAGATTCTAGCAATGTACACAACAATTCACGACATATCGAAAATGAATGTGTCTACTAAGGAAAGTTATGCTGTCAGTCTCCGCATATGAGCCACTTCTATCATTATCCTCAAAATAGAATATAATGTCCTAGGAACCCAGAGGGGAGGATATCATTATACTCCTTACTAGAAGATGTTAAAAGGCAAGAGACCCGGAACTAAGAAACTCAGGAAAAGTTAACGATTACAATTATTCATGTACTTCGACTACAGGGCAATCCCAAGCTCAAATAATATGCGCATGTACCAGAGCCTGAATGACCCTAAATGCAGAAACAGAGAGAAAGTATATCAACAAATTCGAGAACCATAAATAATTGGACAACATTTCTCTTCAAATGGTGCATACACATCACCAAAAT
This sequence comes from Limonium bicolor, assembly GCA_023374045.1. NCBI lineage: Eukaryota > Viridiplantae > Streptophyta > Magnoliopsida > Caryophyllales > Plumbaginaceae > Limonium > Limonium bicolor. The sequence goes on along the minus strand of CM041780.1, from coordinate 227,350,678 downwards.
ATCACAGCAATTGATATTTGATATGACACCAGGAACCACATTTGACAAAATACTTGTTAAAATAGTAAACAGACTGCTATGCAGATTATTCTTTTTCTTGACAAATAGCAGCACTAACCATTTTTGGTGTAAGTGCTTGACTGGCCAGACTTGTATTTGGAGTGCAAGTAGCAAGCAATCTGCACCAAACGAAAAAAACAAATATAAGTTTCTTACTCCGAAAAAAATAAACATCTCTCTTTTGTTAAAAGAAGAAACTTACAGAAAAGTAGCATTTGCTAGAGGGAACCCAGAGGTTTGCACTTCCAGTGTCAAATATCACTGTGAAGTTCTGCGGCGGAGTGCCAATACCTATCTGACCAAAATACTGGGCATCCATGTAATTCTTCAGATACACAATTCCAGTATCTCCGAGTCAACAAGGCTGTTACCAAGAGCATACTTCTTCATCCAGTGCCTGCCTCTGCACCCAAAACCTGATGAAACCCGATTGGTTGGGTCCAACTTCCTCTTCTTTAGTCCCACTCTAACCAAGCCATTACTTGAAGCAGAAGAAAGTGCAGATGCTGATAACAGCAGCAGAAGGAGAAGTTGACCAAAAACGGCAGTAACCTTCTTCATCCTGAAGATTACAGAAGGCCATGGATAATGTCAAAGTCTTCAATTAAGAGTACCAAATCCAAAGCAAGGCAGAAAAACGAAACAGGATCCTGATCAATCACCAATTACACGAAAAGGAAATGCAGGCCAGTTCAATTTTCATCCATTTCATGTCACAATAGCAATCAAAATTCGAATCAATTTTTACCCAGAAACCACTATATGATTGTCCTGAAAAAATTGGGCGAATGATTTTTAGGGTAAGCATCCTTCCATCATTCTTAGTTTGACAGTTGCGCAAGCCACAAAAGTCAAATTTCTTTCTGCAGGTTATATTATGTAAGAATAATTGACGAAGTGTTTGCTTCAAATTAGTTTATTAGATTATTTTAGAAATCTATGCCGACACATACGTTTACGGCATCATGGAAGGCATGCAACTGAATACGCACACTGGGGGGGGGGGGGGGGGGGGTACAGAAAGTGTAGTTGCTGCGCATATGCCTGCTATGCTAGAAGAAAATAACTTCAACTCACAAGCCCTAACAAATTCTTTGTATTATTCACAGCATAGTCACTCAAAAAGCACCACTCTCTCCGAGCCCAGACCGAGATATACAAAGCTTCCTAGAAAGGTACTGAAGAAATTAAGGGCCAATAAACTGATTTCCTTTTCTTAAAACCAAGCCTAAGCACATAACTAAAAGAGATAGACAGGAACAACAGGAACCAAGTAACTAATCATCGAAAAGGTTTCAAACGAAATCAACAACCTCGGGTCTACATAAATCCCATGCAACCCTTAACGATGAAGTTTTCGTAATCAACTGACAGGACCAAGTTCTATGTCTTATTGCTGCACAATCTCAGTCAGCGATTTCAAGCACACCATACGCACAGCAGACGGAATGAACTGAAATCAAGACCGTAAAGAAAAGAGCAAAAACAAGAGAACAGAAGATTACCTGATCAATTACTAAGAGCGAGCGCGGAGTGTCACCGGAGCTAATCAAGGGGATATTTCTCTACAAGAAAGACGGATTAAAACTGGAAGCTTCCTACTCGGGTTTTTATGGACGGGATCAGTCGGAAGCATTGACAAGAGAAACGATCGCGTGACGGAAGCAGTTCCTCCACGTGGCGTGCTGTGATCGACGGAGTCTGGCAGGTGTAGGCAATTCAGCATACCAAAGAAGTGAGGGAGACATGGAGGAATTTGGACAAAACTGATGGCCCAGTCTTATCCTTTCGTTGAAAGGCCCATAGCCTCAATTCTCTGGCTGATCGAATTAGATATTTCGAGTAGAGTTGGTCACTCGCCGGGCAGGCCCTGGACCGTACGGACCAGCTTGGTTAAAGACCAGCTTAAGTTTCGTTGACTACGGACTAGAGCTTCTTTGGGATCGACCTGTGTGATATAGATATAATGGGCTGGTCCTGCTTTCAACTTTAAAAGATCGTATTATATGAGATGGGTCTGGAATCGCATAGGTTAAGTTCTGTTGGGATCAGCTAGGGGTCCAGTTAGAGACCGATGTGAGACCGATCCAAGACTAACTTTGAATCGGTCAGAAATGGATAGATTAATAGTTTTTGTTTTCGTTAAGGAGAGATTAATCTCATTAAAACAACTCAGAAATACAATTTGGAATGACATGATACCATTTTCTTCAAGTGACCCTATCCTACCTAAGTTGGTAAGAAGGCGTGCACCGTCATTTTCAAGTCTATCAACATAGAACCCAGAAACATCAGAAAAGCAGAAAGAAATGTCTAGATATCCTTGAGGATATGGTCAACATCATTCCGGTTGTTCATCTTTCCAAGCAAGCCATTGATGACCGAGAGAGTCTGAGAAAAAAACAAACCGAACGAGCTCCAAGCCGTACCGCCATACTTAGCCCTAATAGTAGCGCTTTAGCCTCCACCACCTACGGCGCCCAAAGGACCCTATCTCTGGTGATACCAACTACAACCACAACCCCATCTCGATTATGGTCAACCTCTCCCAGCCCAGCTGATTCTGAATCGACACTAGCATCAACCATGAAACTAAAATCCGCCTTCTCCCCATTATCCTCCTCAAGCTGCAAAGCAAATCTCGTGGGTTTAAAAGACAGAGTAGTCTCCAGAAAAGAGTTTGTCTGGTTCATTCCATCCCTTGGTCAAAAGAGTTGGTGCGATGATGCATAACCTGACATCTCGCAAACCACAACTTCCAGAGAAAGGCAATCATCTTTTTCCTCTCCTCAATGTCCTATTCAAATAGACCCAAATAAACCAATCCATAAAAGTTTCATCGTTACAAATCCTACGCGGGCAGATAAGCTGGTCCACATCCTTCCACAGTTTAGCTGCATGGCACTCAATGAACACATATGTCGGACTGTCAAAACTCCCACATAGAAGGCACTTATCATGAAAATTACCTTCGCATCGATGAGCAAGCAAGGCTTCATAGAGAACAACACCATGGACGATTTTCCAAGCAAAAAGTTGAAATCTAGGGGGAGCTCATCTTTACGAACAAGCCTCATTACATGTCCCTCCAGTCTCCTTCTAGACGATGACGTTGAAGCGCTATGCGTCAGGGTTCTAGCCATATAGTAGGTTGATCTGACCGTAAACTGTCCATTTTTATGCCGCCTCATGACCACGAGTCTTCCTTGCCTCGGTTAAGCACCGTTCTCAAAATGAGCGGCGCATCATCCTTAGGAAACCACTCCCGGATCTTACCCTCATTCCAAGTAAAATCATTATCATTAATAAGCCACGAGACCAGCCCATTTCCTTGACATTACTTGGTAACTGCCAGCTCCAAGGCCTACCTCCCCGTTTATCCGAGAGCCAAGGGTCAAGGATTGTAATCTTGGTTCTGTTGCCAACCACCCTCTAGCCCCATAACAAATGAGAGGCAAAGTCTTCCACATGGACCTCCAAACTAGGCTACATTTGTTTCTTAACTTAGCATTCAACACATAGAACCGTTGAAATACTTGGCCGCCAACACTTTAGAGAGCAGTAGGTCAGGGTTCTGTAAGATTCTCCAACATTGCTTTAAAACAGGGCATCGTTAAAGCATAACAAATCCTGAAAGCCCAGCCCCCCTTCATCCCAACTATTGCAAATAGCATCACAGTTCTTCCAGCGTAAACTCTTTGCTTCGAGGAACCAAACCACCAACACTGCCTAATCATTCCCTGTATTTCGTTAATTAGAGAAAATGGAAGACAAATACACCCCATAACATATAAGGGAATGGTCTGAAGAATAAACTTTATAAGAACCCCCCCTCCCTGCCTGAGAAATCATGTGATCCCAACTTTGGATTCTCTTATAGATTTGATCCCTAAATACCAAACACCTGCTTCTTGTGCTTACCCACAAAACTAGGAAATCCAAGGTAGAGCCCCATATCCCTCACTTCCTTGATGCAAAAAAATAGTAGACACCTTGTTACGAACCTCCATTTGAAGACCTTCAGAGAACATCAATCCCAACTTACCAACATTAATACTCTACTCCAAGTAGGTCTTAAAGTCCTCATTAATGCTCCTAAAATTAGAAGCATTCTTCTAACTCGCTCGTCCAAACAAAACGCAGTCGTCAGCAAAGAAAAGGTTGGTAACTGATAAGTGGGAATTTGTCTATGTTTATATGTTTCATTGCTTATTAATTTAAGCTTAATGTTATATATTTCCCCACTTAAGTGCTTAATTATGTTAAATGTTAAGATTACTCTTCACATGTGGTTTTATGTTAAAATAGATTAAAAACGCTAAAGAAATGTCTATGAACATATGTCAAGAGCTTAACGATCAAACCGGGGCCAAACGGGAGTCAAAATGACCATTCTGCTCAATTTACAGCATGGTTCGGGTTATGTACTCTTTTATAAACCCAGACCACAAAAGAATGAAACCTACTGTCTAAAATTATGCATGGTCCGGGTTAGTTGCTCCCCAAATACCCGGACCAATATGTCATGGGCAGTCGTGACTTGTTCTATTTTGGGCGGGAAGAGAAAGACAGAATTGAGAGGCGGCCAACCGAATAATTCAGAGGCGCAGACTTACGTGGGCCGCGATTGTTTCATTTCTGCCTGATACTTAAGTCACTCGTTTTGGATATTCGTTTATCATTAGTTGCATACCGACGAGGGCTTGGACTTACTATCACACTTGCACATGAAGAACGTAAGCAGCATGCCCATGCATGCACGTGACATACATTGCAGAGAGGAGGGGCAGAGAAATCATGGACATGCTAAAGGGGACATGCACATATGCTACATATTGGAGATACGTGCATGAAGATATGGGCCACATGAGACACTTGAGTGCCGCCGTTCTTGACCTATGAACTGGACCATCACATGGGCTGACCTATCGGTTGCATATATTCGATATACACACATGATTATGGGCTGAGACATTACGGCACCGCATATGACAATTCAAGAATTATCAAACCTAGAAGACGGCCGCATATCTTGGATATACGAGACAATACTTGATTAATTTCGGCAACCCTAGAGTTGCGGAGAGAACAACAGTAGACTGAGGCTGGAGGGATGACATGAGATAAATTTCAAACCCTAGCCGCATGCTGAGTTCGAGATAGAGAACAAAGAGAGGAGACCAGTTCATGGTAGACCGGAGATAGCACAACAGATCGGGATTTCAACATCAGTTCTTCATCGCATATTTGATGACGTTTTTCCTCTCTATTATTGTTGTTTTCGTATTTATCATGTCTGAGTAGTCGTTTAGGATTCTGGTTTGCTATGGATAACTAGTTTATTATTTGTTTTCCTGAGTTATTAAATATTAATTTGACACAGATTGTAGTTTTGTTCCTAGTTATTTATTGATTGTCTTGTGATTAATCATTGCTTGAATTTATTTGGTATGAATTGCTTACAGGTGAGAACTGTGGCGTTCATTAGACCATATAAATATTACTAGTGAAACTTGAGACGGCAATTCCTGAGGATTAGCTAACTAGAAACAGATGAACCATTAATACTACTAGTTAATTTGTAAATTCGTAATGAGAGTTAGGATTTGGGAATTGCTAGTAAGGATCTATCTGGCGGGGGACCGGTTTTAGATTAATTAGATCTGAGGTTGGAATCTAGAATTTAGAAAACACTCAGGAAGGGAATTAATTAACTAGGGAGAAGAAGTAGTAAACCAGGATTCGCCCTTTTAGAATTGTTAGAGAATCACTTTTATTTGTTTCTATCAATTTAATCATTTATTATCTGCATTCAAACCCCAATTTATTATTATTATTTTTCTATAGTTTATTAGTTAGTAGATTAAAGACTTAAACTAGACACAACCTCCTTTGGTTAGATAACCTAGGGAATACTACCTAGTAAAACTTGCGACGTCAGACTAGTACACTTGCTGACATACATTTTGACAGGATCGGGGTGCTGATCGAGTAGGTCTGAGGTGTTAATCTCAGACCAACCCTACTTGAGGACAAATATTGTAAAGAGATAATGCATAAGCTTTTCTGTTTAAACTTTACAAGATAGGATTATGCTTTATTGAAATTCAATGTGAATTACAACCTAGCTTCCTATCTTGGGATTCGACAGAGGTACTCTGTCTCATCCAACACTCGCTACTCTCGGCTTAGATCAATGCGTAACAAGGAGTAAAATGGGAGTGTTCTATGTGTGCTCTATAGGTAATAAATACCTAAGCTGATTGACTTAGTCTAGCTAAGATCTCTCAGAATGCTTTCTCTCTCAAATGATATTTTTCTCTCTCAAAGTGCTAGTCTAGGATGTGGTACAAGTGTGTGTACAATCCTATGCTTATATACAACTTAACGGTTCCTAAAATATTGGAAGTGTCTTCATGAAGCAACTCTTTGAATTCAGGTGCGCAAGTATCGGAGACACTTAGTTGCTACACGATCGCCATAAGCGCATTTCGCGCATATATCCACGTCTCCGAGATAATCGGAGCCACTCGGTAGTTTCACACCTTGGTTGATCAGAGATAGGTGTCCAGGTATCGGTGCAGAGCTACTCAAGCTAGTGTATCGCGAGGGCAAGTTTTTCTGCAGAGCTACTCTGACTGAGGAGGCAATCATCTGCAAAACCAAGACTCCAACACATTTTCACCCATACGGACATCAAAAACCTAAGCCATAAGAAGTGAAACCATGAATGTCCCCCGTGAAGGATGCTTTCCTTAGAGTTGAGGATAAGACTTCCATACAAAGACAAAAGAAAAAAAAAGGCGAGATAGGGTCCCCTTGTGTGAGCTCTCTTCAAACGAAAAGGTGTTTCCTGGCTTACCATTAACAAGAACAGAGAATGAAACATAGTAATGCACTTAGCCCCCACCCTAACTAATCTCTCCTGGAATCCCATATTGCTTAAATCTGTCAGGATAAAGTCCCACTCCCGATCAAAGGCCTTGGCCATGTCCATTTTCAGAGCAAACTGTCCCCTTTGGGTCGCTTTAGAGGTCTTCATAGTGTGAATAAATTCATGCGCAATGATAATATTATCACTAATAAGCCTTCCTAGGACAAAAGTCCCATGATCATCCAAAATAACATATTTCTAACCTCGTTCATTCTATATTAGTCAAGACTTTGGATATAACTTTGTAAATTGTATTGCACAAAGAGATCGGCCTAAAATCCCTCAACGACGCATTGACTTGTCTTTTAGGAACAAGCACAATGTGTGTGTGATTCAAGGCATCAGGCATAAAATTCGTATCAAGAACACGGAAGGCAAGATCAACAAAATCCTTCCCAACCACATGCCAGAATGAGCGTAGAAAGATCCCATTAATACCATCTGGTCCAGGAGCCTTATAAGGGTTAATATCACGAAGGGCTTGAAGGACCTCCTCCCTAGTAAAGATTCTTCCTAGCATTTCATACTGATCATCTAGAACCCTATTGGTAAAACCCTCCATAAGGGAGTCAATCAGAGTCGGGTAAATAGTTTTATAGATTCCTTCAAAGAAGTCATTTGCAACATTCACTTTGCCTTGCTAATCAGTAAATCTTCTCCCATGACTATCCCAAAATTCATAAATAACATTCTTCCTTCTCCTAGATTTAACCTTTTGAAAAAAGAACCTAGTATTCTTATCACCTTCCTATAACCATTTGTGCTTGGCCCTTTGAGCCCATCTCATTTCTTCACGCAGCAAAAGCCTATCCATTTATCTATTTAGATCCCTCAAAGAGGCCTGCCCAGCCAAAGGCTGAGTTTGGTTAGCCACCCTTTCAATCTTCTCCTTGAGCTCCAACATATAAGATCTCTCCTACCTAAGCTTCCTGCCCCCATGACTTAAGGGCCTTACCCCAAAGGTGTACTACTTAACTAAACAATCCCATTAGAATTCTCCCATACCTTTATAACAATCTCCACAATCATCATCATCCGCCCAACAATTCTCAAACCTAAAGGGAGCAGGTCTTCCCCCACAGATTTCACTCGTCATCAACTTGATAGGTTTGTGATCTGACCTACCCCATTGAAGATGAATGATTCTCACATGGGGAAACAATTGGGTTCATCCTTCATTAGCAAGATATTTATCCAGCCTACACCTGACATTATCTCGGCCTTGCCTCCGGTTCGAGTAGGTGAAGACGTCACCCACGAATCAAAGATCCATTAACTCACACTGGCTTAGATAGTTTCTAAAAGCCAACATATGCCCTCTATTACGATCACCTCCTCCCCACTACTCATATCTATACATAATCTCATTCAATTTATGAAAAAATAGCTTGGGACAGAGAACTGTCGTCGATGTTGTCAGACTAATTCCCAGGTATGCCAATGCTCTGACGTCTTCGCCACCCATAAAGCACCGTGTGGAACCAATAGACCCTAAACCATTCACAATCATACAATCAATGTGGTGCATAGAGTGGCCCAGAATCTTGATTGCAATGAGCTTTGCCAGAACGAAGCCAATCCTCCTCCTCCACCTGCATAATCCACCCCAAAACCTTCGTAGCCCAGCAGGCATGCCCAAAAAGATGCATTTTCGCTATTGTTCTCCTAGTTTCACTCAGACTTAGAATGTATGGCGATTCCATCACGCAACATGCAAGACCCATCGGCGGAAGCGTTGATTCCCCAAACTGTGATAGTTAAGCAAAAGCAAGCTCATGATTAGCACAATCCTTAACAAAAGCCAAATAGGGCAACAGACCAAGAAACCTAAAATTCTGGCAAACAAGTAAAACGAGACCAGACTAGAGAACACACCTAAAGGGCAATCCAGTTGACAGGAAGACGACACCATATTAGGCAACACACTTGATCTCACCAATTCGCAAAGACTCTTCACTATCAGTGGAACAATCGTCTCTTTTATAACAACATAAATTCCCAAGGACTCTCTTGTAGAGGAAAGAAAAACACCCAATGAGAACAACAAATGTATTCCTTTAGTGAAGATCACTAGCGAGACACATTGAATCTCGGTTTTGTTGCAAGATAGACCAAGCAAAGATCTACCACTTAATTAAGTGCGTAGAAGGGGTTGCATGCAGAAGAGAAGCGTGGGAAGAGGGCACGGTTCCGGCGATGAAAAAACGATGGTTCCGACGAGGAGCAATGAAATAAATAACCGGAGAGCGCGTGAGACACGTTCTTCTAACCCATTTCTCTCATTGATTAGAACGGTTTCCACTACCATGGATCTGTACATTATGGTGCATGGTTGAAGATTGATACACTAATAGTTCTGTTTATTCTTTAACACTTTCTTAATCTATAAACCACTACATTTCTAAAAATATGTAAGTCCAAATTTTAAATAAAACTATTTTCTTTATAAATATGATATTATAATGTTTTAATTTTTTATGTTATATTTTCATAAATAGCTATAAACTACACAAAAAAAGTAACATAATTTTTTTGATGTTTTAATCTTTGAATCGAGTAGTAGCTCGGAACTGACGTGAGACCAGTACCGACCCCTCATACAAAGAGTCAAGACCATAATTAGTTATTACTAAACCAAATTATTCCTTTGCATCAGAGATTAGAATGGGCTAAGCCCGATCCCAAGACTAGGACCGACCAATGCGGTGGCCGCCTCTAATTAAACTAATTCATTTTACCACCTAGTGAAATAGTCTGAAAACATTTATGTGTGTTTTAGAAAAAACTCACGTTAGTGTTGGTAACGAATGATTTGGTATTGGGGTTGTCTGTAAAGATGCGAAAGGAAAAGTTCTAGCAGTTGGCATTGAGAATGGGCGTAACCCTTGGGATCCAGCTATGTCGTGGAAGCTAAAGCCCTTCTATTGGGTCTATCATGGCTTCTACTATTGGATCACGCTATTCGGATATACTCATATAACCTTTGAATTTTAATTATCTTAGAGGTTTATTGGAGTCTTGTCACTACTAGAATATATGTTTTGGTAAAACAAAAACTCGTTACAGAAAATGAAAATTGTTACTAACCTAATCTATTGTAACCACAAAAGTTGTTACATATTGTTATGCAAGATGGCGTAACCAAAGATCAATTTATTTGTTGTAACAACTTTTATTCGTTATTACAAGTTATATTGAATAAAAAATATATTTTGCATATCATTACTGTAGTCCCAAATTTTTTGAAGTCTTTAGTATTATCTTTGATAACGAAATACTTGTCATTAATAACAAGATAATGTAAAATGTTTAAGCCGTTACCAAAAACTTGTTACAAAAAATATGAATTTTACTAGTATCAGACTCTAGGTCAAGGCGGGTCTTACATGATGCATAGATCACCTCTCTTTTTTCATCAAAGTATTTGGCCACATGTTAGTAGGGCTGGTAACATTGTCACTCATACCCTGGACAATATGGGACACAAAGGGCTTCTAGTCGGGATTTGATGTCATTTATCCCTCATTGTATCTTATCTTTAATATAATCTAATCAATGAAATGTGTTCTTCTAAAAAAACTCGCCTTTAATGCTTATGAATAAGAGATGACTAAAAAACATCTTGTACTGGCGTTGAGAGGTGGAAGGTGATCGCGGATGTTTCCATTTTGTCCGGTTACCTGCCGCACTCTGCCTTTTTTGCATGTCAATTTAGGATGTTGCAACGTAAGAAACGAGGACCGACAGTGGTGTGGAGCGACGATATCGACCACTCCCTGCTCTGGTTAGTGATGATGGTTTGGATAAGGAGGAGCGATCCTTCTACACTCGCGAGAGGAATGAATACAAGGAGATGTAGCTCAGTTTTGCGGGTTGATGCTGAAGGGAAGCAGGGAAAACCTGACGACAAAATCAGGGCATCATAGATTTTGGGTGCCGAAGATGCCAAGGGAGAAAATCGTGTTTCTGATGAAAGGTTAGGTGGGGAACTTGGAAGGTTTGTCACCCATTTATGCAGCTTTATACCGACAATGTTGTGAAGCAACAACGACAGGTTGGAACCTTTAGAAGATATAAGCTGATAACATGAAGGCGGTTAATGTCATAAATGTGCTTATAAGTTCAGATAACGAATTGTAAAGCACGGTTTATGTCACTATCCGTAAATTATAAGTTCAAGCAACATGTTAAAACACGGCTTATGCCACTAACCGTGCTTATGATCCAAAAAACATCGAGAGAGGGTATTTTAATTTGGGTGAAAAAATTGAGCAAGACACACTTTTATCTGTGCCTCTTCATTCTCACTCAAAATTATCTATTCACATACATACTATGTGCCTCTCTTCATTCTCTTCTTGTCTATGCTCTGTCGAGATAATTCACTACTGCATCTCTTGCACACCAGATTGAAGACTGGGTTGAAAAACTGGTAAATGTACTCAAACTTATCTTCACTCATGGTAATTTTGTAACCCAAACTCGCAAACGAGGAACATACATGTTTACGCCACTTCTCATTCACTTCTTGTGTCTGTGCTCTGAAGTTATAAATCACTGCTGCATCTCACACACACCAGAATGAAGACGAAGAAACCGAAAATATACTCAATCTTATCTTCACTCATAGTAAATTTGCAACCCTGACTCGTAAATAAGGAACTTACATGTTTTGAAGCTCCCTTCATTTTCTTCTTGAGTCTGCTTTGCGTAGATAAACACTGCTGCATCTCTGCACACCAGACTGAAGACAGGGATAAAACAACCGGTAAGTATACTCGAATTATCTTCACTCACGATATTTTTGTAACCCTAACTCGTAAACAAGGAACATCATGCTTTCCGCCTCTCTTAATTCTCTTGTGTTTGTGCTATGCACAGATACATCACTAAAGGTTGAAATGCTGCATCTCTAGCACACCATATTGAAGACAGGGCTTTAAAAAAAATGGCGTAAACTTTATAGCACGTTATTGGGAGAAACCATGGTGTATGTACATTATAAAGCACGGTTATGTCTAGGAAACGTGCTTTATAGCCATCAAAATATACTCGGAAAGAGGCATTATAAACCTTGGTTAAGGATAAACAGCATGTTAAAGTTAGGTTACAAGCATGGTTTTGAACCGTGCTTTATAATTTTGATCTTTTGAGACAGTTGAATAAAGCATGGTGCTTTATAAGCAAAAAAACAATGTGCTTTATTATCATTTTTCCAGTAGTGTGTTATGTTGTTATTTACCATTTGTGTGGAAAGAAAATCCATGGATGGAAGTATATGGAAGATCCCAACGCACGACAAAGCTGAGTGAGTGACCCACTCGATTGAAAAAGGTACCATTCTCCCGTATAACATACAAAATATGCACATTGGCCAATCTAGATTTGTCCACTAAAACATTATCCGTTTCTTCTAGATTGAAGCAAATATGTCTTCACATGAGTGATCATCGAGATGGTAAAGGTGCATCTAAGACCGTGTATGTTAGATATATAGTATTTGTATATATCATTTGTATAAAGGTATGTTAGTAATATGCAGTGCTGCTTACTACTTCTATATTAGTCTTGTTCTGTACTAGTCCTAGTCATCTGTATCGCATATATTTCATATTTGTACAGAACACATCAGAATACAACTCTGTAATATAATCAATCTGATTCTTCCTTCTTCTCAATGCAAACTTGCTCCGCTTAGTGTTGTTTGTCATGGTATCAGAGCACAGTTAGTATCAACTTTCGTAAATGAGGCGCAGACTGATCCAGATGAATAAAACCTAGAAGGAGACAAAGTTATCTACAATGAGAAATAAAGGAAATAATCAGACAAAGCAATGGTGAAGAAGATGAGATGAAGAATCGGTAAATCAAGAAACTCTCGCCATGAAAATGGCGGACATGGATGATCCTTTCTTTCTTCATTCTCAGGACAATACATCCCTACCATTGCTTCCAAATTCAGAGGAATGAGATTCGACAACTGGAAACGAGCGGTGATGATAAATCTCAAAGCCAAGACCAAATTTGGATTTGTTAATGGTCAAGTGATGGAGCCGCCCAAGTCTTCCGAGAGATATCCGCTCAGGGAACAGTGCAACAACACCGTTTTCGCCTGGATAATCAATTCAGTAGATAAAGATATTGGAGACTTCATCCTCTACTGTAACACTACGTATGAAGCGTGGGCGAGTCTATGTAAGAGATACGACCACACCAATGGACCAAGAATATTCTCAATTGAACGAGAAATAAGCCATATCCAACAAGGATGACTCTGTTAGCACCTATTTTGCTAGGTTGACAGCCATTGTGGGATCGTTGAATGAAGCGAGGAAAACCCTTAAATGTATCTGCAGAAAAATGCATCTACAACCTAAGAAAGAAATCGAGAATCAGAAACAACAATATTATATGATGAAGTTTTCAAATGGCTTAAATGATAGTTTCAAGCAAGCAATGGAAGCATATTCTCATGAACCCTCTCCCAAGCTGGGAGCAGGCATATTCCTACTTTCTCAAGACGAAAAACAACGAGAAATGTCCGACAACAAGAACAACCTTGAAAGCACACTAGCTCTCACCAGTAAAATCAGTTCTAGCATGAGAAGAAATTTCAACTCCAATTTCATTACAGCTCTGGCACATCCAAGAGCATATCAAAGAAATCCCCATAATCTATACCAGTGTTGGTGGATAATCGATTTCCCAACTGACCAAGACAATCAAAGACAGAACTCTCAACAATCTATTGCAAGCACAACAATAAGAGAAGATTATAACAAGAAAAACCTCAACCACTAAGAAACTTCACCAGTTGCGGGACTAAGCAACAAACAACTGGAACAATTGGTTGACTTCCTCGATCAAAGAAGCAAAAATTCCAAGAAAATTACCAAGGTCTTTGGGGATTTCACAAGTAATATTGTTCTAACTCAGTATTACTACTTACATAGTGAAACTCATGTCGTTAATGCAAAACTCAAGGCTAGCTTGATTTTAGATTTTGAGGCTTCATATCACATTACAAGAAATAAATTAATCCTTGAGAACTTAAATACACTACAATGTCATAAAGACGTTACCTTGCCTGATGGTCAAAGACGTATAATTGACAACATAAGAACTGTTCTGCATTGCAAAAACTTAAGATTGGAATATGCGATGCATGTCCCCTCATTTCAATTTTATTTAATGTCTGTGAACAAACTTCTGAAACAACTAAATATGAGCATGACCTTTATGATGATTATGCTGATTACCAGGACTTTAAATCGGGAACTTAAGCTAGGATAGTCAGGTAACATTTTGGCCTGTATTTTCTAGACGTGGTTGCTTTACAAGTTTTTCTTGATAGGTCTAGTTTTACCCTGCCTACTGTAATGACATCACACTTGAATGTTGATTCTAGCATTGCTAATAAGGAAATCTTGTTGTGGCATAGCAGACTTGGTCACATACGAGGTAGCAAATTGTCAAAAATGAATGTAATCAAAGGCATGAAAGCTACTGAAATTCTTCCCTACATAATTTGTTTTAAATCCAAGGGCAAACATATTAAATTTGGTACTTATGAAATAAGAACTACTGCTATATTTGAGATAATACATCTTGATCTTTGTGGCCTCATGCGTACTAATTATGTTCATGGTTTAAAACATTTTCTTACCATTGTTGATGATTTCTCTCGTGCTACCTGGGTTATTCTTCTAAAACAAAAATCTGATGCTATGAAACACAGAATGGATTTTGTGAACCTTACTGAAAGACAATTCATTAAACCTATCAAAATCATAAGAGTGACAATGTAAGAGAATTAGGCAAATCATATGAAGGTATTTATTTCTTTAGAAAAAAAAGGGGATCATTCATCAAACCTCATGCTCTCACATACTTCAAAAAAATGGGATTGTAGAACGAAAACAAGGGCATATGGTGGAAGTTGCTAGATCACTTATGTTCCAATCTGGTTTGGACAACAAGTATTGGGGGCACAGTATGGAACAACAACTTATATTATCAACAGAATCCCCTCTAAAGCTATTAATAACCTCATCCCCTTTAAAAATAACCAATTATCCTCCTAATTAACGTGCTCTCCGCACTTTTGGATGTCTTTGCTATAGTACAAACATCAAACCAAACAGGTCCAAATAAGATCCTAGGTCTATTGTTTGTCTCTGGTTAGGAAATTGCAAGAACACAAAAGGATATCTTTTATTACACATAGAAATGAAAGAAATACATGTTAGTAGGGATGTTACTTTCTTTGAAAGTATTTTTCCTCTTCATGATACAAAATGGAAAAATCTTTCGCATGATAAACATGATGATTTGTTTCTGTATTCAGATGACACGTACATTCATTCTGGTTACCTTGGCTCTCGTAGTCAACATTCCACACCCATAAACATTCACCAAGATACTTACACGGGGGTGATATTATATTATAGGGGGTTGACCATGGTATTAAAACAGAGAGTAATCTTGACAATTATCCAATTGACTTTCTTCTCCTCAACCTTACTTCTGCTTCCAACAAAGTTAAAAATGGATAGGAGTCTTGAGCGTTATAAGGCCAGACTTGTGGTTATAGGTTTCACTCAAAAATATGGTCTTGATTATGAGGAAACGTTTTCCACCGTTGTTAAACTTACCACCATAAGAGCCCTAATTATCCTTGCAGTCAAATGAGATTGGATTTTAGATTAATAAGATGTCAACAATGCATTTCTCCATGGAGACTTACATGAAGATGTCTACATGCAAATACCTCAAGGTCTTTTTGTTCAAGGTTGAAAATAAAGCTTGCAAACTTCATAAATCTGTTATGGCCTCAAACACGCATCGAGTAAATGGTATGATAAGCTAGGAAAATTCTTGAAAACTCTTGGTTACACTCATCCCTAAATGATAATTCTCTTTTTTTTTTATCAAAAACAAAGGGTATAAACACACTTACTTGGAGGTATATGTTGATGATATTCTTGTCATTGGCAATGACAAAAGGAAAATAATTTTATTTGAAAAAGAAACTTCATCAGATTTTCCAAATCAAGGACTTAGGAAGACTTAACTACTTCCTTGGAATGGAATTCTTGCAAACCAAATATGGGATAATAATGACTCAATGAAAGTTTGCTGACCAAATTCTCTGGATTATGATATGCAAAATACTCATACCGTTGTTTCTCCTTTACAGCTCAATCAAAGGCTACAAAAGAAATCATGCAAACTGCTATCAAATCCTACCCCCTACTGAAGATTGATAGGGAAGCTAAACTTTCTCTCTAATACTAAGCCCTGATATAACTGATACAATGTAACATTTAAGTCAGTTTTACAGTAACCAACTAATGTACATTTTCAGGCAGCTTTACATACATTTCATATATAAAAAGTTCCATAAGGATATGGTCCATTTTTTAATGGCCGGACTGACTACTCCTTACTAGCTTACTGTGATTCAGATTGGGCCTCATGCCTCATTGTGGAGGGTGATCTTTTTGGTATGAGGGGGGGGGGGGTCAATCTAAATGGTTCCGACTGAAAAGCCTAGAATCTAGAAATTGTCATTCTATGAGGGTGAAATCCCGTTATCCTGGCATCCCTCAAATACCTACTTT
The DNA here is from genome assembly GCA_023374045.1 of Limonium bicolor. Classification (NCBI taxonomy): domain Eukaryota; kingdom Viridiplantae; phylum Streptophyta; class Magnoliopsida; order Caryophyllales; family Plumbaginaceae; genus Limonium; species Limonium bicolor. The sequence continues at coordinate 227,334,061 of CM041780.1, read as the reverse complement.
ATTGTCTGTCTTCCCTAGAAAGCTTGAAAGGGAGCGTTGGTGAACACTACACCCGCTCTCAGTGAGCTCCATGTAGACTTAGGCCCTATGGGCAGAAATTGACTAGAGTCGCCACCTAGTTTGACCTAAGATAACAAGGAAGGGAAGAAGAAGGGTTCTAAGAACCGTTAAATGAGTATGAGATTTATTACCTATGGATAGGACTTATCTAATCATACCAGAGATTCTATGTGGGTTTGTACTGGGTTACACCCCTTAGAAGTGGCAACGACCAAGACTTCGGATGGTGTCCGAGGAAACCTCGGTCTCCAATTGTCGGGATTGTCTTCTTTCAAAACCTTTTTAGAGATATTCAATAAAAGGGCCACAAGGATGGGATTTGAATGAGGAATATGATGATGAGAGGATTGAATAAATGTAGAATAGGTGATTAGGGAGTTCTGAGGGTCAGAGAGATGGTCCTGACTTGAAGTATCGGTTTGAAAACTCTGAGGAGTGTGGGTGTTGTATGATTTTTGAGAGATACTTTGATTGTCTTGGGGATGTTTGAATTGCTTGAAGAGAATGATATGATTATCAAGAAGGGTTGAGGATGTTTTGGATTTTTATAGAGCTATGGGATATTTCAGTCTTATGAAGAGCCAAGGGTATTTTGGTCTTTTGAGGATTTTTGGGTATTTGCATGGTGGAGTTTTTGAGGATATCAGGTTTTGGAAGTTTCCATGGAATGTTTAAGTATTTGAAGTGTTTGATGATTGAGGATGTTGAAGAAGTATTCAGGTTTTTGAGGTGTTTGGGGGTTGAAAGGGTTTGGGAGAGGTTTGGCTTTTTGTAGCAATCGGGAGTAGGAAGTGTTCGAAAGATGTTTGATTTCGAGGATGAGTTGGTCCTTGAAGTAAATGGGAGTTAATGTATAATATTTGCAAGAGGTTAGAGATATGTAAGGGTTTCTGGTAATCTTGCATTGTTGGTGGAAAGAATAATTAGGATTATCTTCCGGTATGCTAAGTTCTGAAGCATTGTAGGTTCTTCTAAATTGAGATCTTAACAAGTGAAGCATTCGAGGGATTTGCGATCCTAGGCGGATGAGACTATGGGGAGTTTCGGGTTTGGAAAAGACTGGATGAGAAGTGTGAGGGAAGGTTTATGAAGGCTTAAGACTTTGATGGAGGAGTTGGGCTGAATTAATTAAAATTGTCTCTCTTAAAAATTTAAAATAAAGAATTGTTTCATTTTTGAAAAGGGCGGATGATTCCGAAGGATCACCCATGTGTGCCCTCAAACAAGACACTTAATTAATGGTAAGTGTCGAGGTTCGAAAGATGGGGTAATGTATTTATGTCAAAAAATTAGATTTAGAGAGAAACATCATAAGTTAGATGCTCTCGGTCAAACCCTAATAAAGTCTCTAACTCCCAGGTTTTGAAATATTGAAAACTGAAAATATTGAAATCGAGTAGATGAGAGTTTAGATGATTCTAGAAATACCGGCTGCAACTAGGAAGGCGGTCACATTCCTAACACCCGCCTTGTGAAAATCTAGGCTGCAATTAGGGGAATTTAGTCACCCTAATGCCCCACCTAAAGATATCCAGACTGCGACAAGGAATGTTACTGCCGCAGTGCGCCGTCTCGGATTTTATTGGAAGAAAGACAAGTGAGGTCTAACTATGAAGGAAATGTTTTGAAGGTGTTAGACATTTCCTGTCCCTTTAAAAATGGTTGGATTTTGAGTTTGATTTGAAAATGATTTAGAATAAGACTGTTTTGAAGTTTGCTCGAAATCTTTAATAAAGAAACACTGATTTCGAGAAATGTTTTGGAACAAAACTTTCTGTTATGTGAGAAAAACTTTCTATGTGGGTTAGAAGGGTTTTCATGATTTGAGAAAAGTTTTCTTTTATGAATTTCACAAAATGATTTCTTTAAATTTGAAGATTTTGTTAAGTTTTGCTTTGAAGGGAAAAACAGATTGTTTGGAGTTTTGAAATAGCTTTGGAGTTTCTGAAAATGATTCTTAATTTTGAAGGTTTAATTGGATTGAAAAGAATGATCTCTGAAATAGACTTGGATTGATCTTTCATTGGACTGATTTGGATTGATCTTTCTTTGAACTGATTTGAATGGGTTTGTGGGTAGATTTGGATGGGATGGACCGGGCTTTGAGTTGGGCTAAAATGGGCTTTTGGATTAGGCAAAATTGGGCTTTTGGATTGAGCTGAAATGAGCTTTTGGATTGGGCTAAAATGAGCTTTTGGATTGGGCCAAATTGGCTTTTGGATTGGGCTGAAATGGGTTTTGGATTAGGCCAAAATGGGCTTTTGGATTGGGCTGCAATGGGCTTTTGGATTAAGATGAAATGGGCTTTTGGATTGTCTTGGTTCAGGTCTGGATTGGACTTGGGCTTGGACCAGGTCGGGTTAGGGTTTGACTTAGGTCGGGAATGGGTGTTGGGCCAAAATGGGGTATTGGGCCAAAATGGGGTATTGGGCCGGGTGAATGGGCTTGGACCGGATAAGCTTTGGGTCAGGTCGAGTTGTGACTTGGGCTTATTTATGGAGTTGGAGTGGACTGGAGTTGGACTGAATTGGAGTTAAAGTGGGGTTTGGGTTAGGCTTATTTGTGTAGTTGAAGTGGAATTAGGGTTGGCTTATTTTGGAGTTGAAGTGGGCTGGTTTTGAAATGGGTCGCGCTAGGATTTTGGGTCGGGCTTGGGAAACAGGTTGGGTGCGATTTGTGGACCGGGCTAGGTAATCGGCTGGGTTGACTTTTCTCTGAGGGGTCAGATTTTTGGACTTGGGCCATCTTTTGGGCTTGGGTCAACTCTTGGACTTAGGTCAAATTTGAAATTACAAGGAAAATTATATTGAGTTTAAAATTTTATTAGGAGGATTTTTTAAATTAAGTAGAAGGGTTTTAAATTAAGTCGATTTCAAAATACTTGAGTGTTGATTTGATTTTGACAAAGTACTCAAAAAAATTCAATAATTTGAGAGACAATTTTGAATTTTGAGATGGAAAATGGAGGGCTAGAGTATGGTAGACATTTCAAATTTAGAGTCTTTACAACTAAATGATTCTAATGACCTAAGACCAATTTCTTTTCCAAAATTTTTTAAAGTTAAATAAAAATTAAGGATGGTTTGGGATGAGTTGTAAGGGTTTTGAAAGGTATTCTCCCCCACAAAGCAAATCAGAAATATACTAGTTGTGGGGTACCTTCTAGGGCTTCACTACACTAGGCTCAAAGGCCCAAAGGTCAGGTGTCCTAAAGGGATTCTAAGACCACCTGTTCTAGCCCGTTTGGCTAGTTATAGGCAGGACCCGAAAGGAATTTAGACTTAGGCTGAGAGTTTGCCTCAGCCCAATGGATCAAACCCATCAAAGAATGAATGATAAAAGCAATGGTAAGCAGAAAGATAGGCAAAATATCATCATAACAGGTCTAGTAAATGTGAGAAGAATGGAGGGACAACTACTAATATAAGATTTAATCCAACTACATCATCAACCGAAAGTTCACAAAACCAAATTATCAAATGGGAAATCACAAACTAGTTTGTTGTAGAATTATGAAACAAGAGTTCACAAATCCAAATTATCAGACCAGATTCAAGGCAATGCAGGAAGAGTGGACTAACATAACTAAAATAAACATAAAGGTCACCACATTTTAATGTCAGATTATGCTACTCAAGTTGACGAGCCTTAAGCCAAAATCCTCTATACTTCCCTTTTTTCTCTTTCTTTTTTATGACTAGCCAGAAAGCAAAAGAAGCGTTAGTTCTAGACTATCAACAATAAGCATGGATTAGAACTTTGTAAACACACAGAAGCATTCAACTGGTAATAACTCAAAACTATAACATCTGTAGGTACAGAAAACAAATGGATCAATTATTCACACATCAATCAAAGAGTATTTTAGGTTCAAGAAATGGTGTACCGGGATGTAAGGAGAATTTCCTGAAAAGTCAACATGCAAGGAAGATAAACATGCTAAATCAGGGATTTGTCAGATCAGATAAAAAAATTAACAGAGAAAGAAAATACAGAAATAGAAGATAATGAAGTGTGGGATAGCAGTTGTTTGTCTCAACAAGGAAATAGAAAGTAAGGAACATAAATAGATCTTCCTTCTAAAACAAATTTCCGATAGAGTCATACCTTTGCCGTCATCGACATGATTTCTCCGACGAGAATTTTCATTCAAGAAAATGAAGTAGGAATTGGGAACGACTTTCGGTGGGGAAACTGAGGAATATTACTTAATCTATTATTAATCGCAACAACCATAAAGGGTAGTGTAGTAATATTGCCGATGGAACCTTCAGTGGTGTTAGATGGAGGGTGGCGTTTTTCCGGCGTAGGGAGAATGTCAATGGTGGTGGTTTTAGGGTTCAGTTTTCAAAAGCGTTTAACCCAGGAAGAAGCTGATAGGTTTTTTGGACGTTGGGCATGCTTGGAAGCTTCTGGGTATAGAGATTGAAGAAACGTGGGGAAAGTTTTTAGAATAGTAAACAACTGGAAGTTGGTAGACTGATGATTAGAATCCTCTGTACAGTAGGGTTGCTGGTTGTTCGCAGGAACCCTACTGCAGCCGATGTGAAGTTGGCTCAAAACGTGTGGCATCTTGATAACTTTGCTAAGCACCTAAGAAGGCCAAATGTTATCCTTGATTAATAAGGGGTGTTGGCAAAGTTCCATGGCAATTAAAGCTTGCATCTGATTTTAGTGAATTTTTGAAGTGTCCCATGACTATGCCGAGTTTTGGCTGCAAAGGGGCATGTCTGCGTCCAGTATGGCCTGAAAGGTACATTAACCTCTTTAGGGAGCTGGTTAGTTTCTGCCTGACTTGTCCCCAGGCAGCCTTACATGGTTGTGTCCCGGCTGGGCACCAAAGTGCCCAAGGGCCTCAATGGCTACAATATACCCACGAATGGGAATGTCAGGACGCTTGGACTCCTTGGCGGTGTTGGGCCCATGCTGCCCACACCGGCAGCTAGGTGAACTAGTCGTGAGTCACCCCGGGCTGCGTGGAGAGCACCCGGTTAGACACATGAGTGCCTAGAACATGTCTATTGTCATGTCCCATTATCTATAGTTGGGGTAGTGGGCTCCAACGGCTTCGGGGCCTTGCCCCCTCTGCCGGTGTCCCTGATATTGAGTTAGGCCAGCATGCGGTTGCCGTATGACTGGTTCCGCACTTGCCCTCTTTTATAATAACGAACTAGAGTTTCTTTTGGACAAATATGGAATGACTAATTAAGCCTCATTCTTTCTCTCTGGGTCGGGTTCTTTCTCTTTGGGCCGGGTTTTGACCTTAGGTCACCTGTCATTGGGCTGCGTTTGGGCTAGGTCTGCTGGCGCTAAACAAAGAGAAAATCATCTCTGGCCTCGCTGAGGTTCAAACTCAAGACATTCATTTCCTCCGCCTATGTGTTAACCAGCTACGCTGCGACGAGACTCAATGTACAAATGCGGGTAATATTACCTAAGCTCTTACATGGGCTGAATGGAAAAATAAAACCCGTGTCCTTCCCTAAATTTGAATCGAGAACGTTCAGTTCCTTATCAATGTGTACTATGTACTCATCAGCTATGCTAGGACTGAAACTCCCTATATGACTGCGAGAAATAAAATTAGAGCTCTCTTTCGAGTTGAAGGGAAAATAAAACAACCCTTAATTCTTTGCAAGTTTTAAAATAGATGAGTAATAAAATAGAATGAAAGAAGACAAAATAGACAATAAACGATCAACAGAATATAATATACCGAGATCAGAAATAGTGGTAAGTGAGATGAGTAAAAATAGATGGATAAAAAGACTGAAGTGGATAAAAATACAAGAGTGTAAAATAATATAAGAATAAAGATGCGAGAGTACAACACGAAAGTGAAAGAAAAACCATATAAAGTACATAAAATAATAAGAGATGTCATGAAAACCACGGAGCGACTTAAAACTAAAACAACAAAATAGTTTAAAAGATGGAATATATAAGTGTACAAATAGAGTAACATGAAATAAATTATAGTGAAAAGAGGGCTCCTGCTCCTTTTCGCAAGTGATGTGAGATTTTAAGATTTGGGAAAAAAAATTCCTTTGATCGAAAACGGGGATGGCCGTCTTGTTTCCAGGAAACATGCTTATTTTTGTATTTTTGTTTTAATATAAAAGGGGTGAGAATTTTTGGTGTCTACACCCATTACAAGAAAGTCAATCTCTGGATATTACATTCAACTTGGAGGCTCCCCTTGAGCTGGAAATCGAAGAAACAACTCTCTGTCGCTTTTGTCATCTATTGAAATAGAATACAGGTCAATGCACCAAGTTTCAACAGAACTAAGTTGGTAACACGTCTACTTCACGAGCTTGGTGTAGATGGCATACAACCAACTCCCCTTAAATGCGACAACATGGCCACCATTTACATTGCAAAGAATCCGTTTTCTTACAAGTGTACCAAGCACATTGAACTTGATTGTCATTTTGTTCGAGAAAGCATACAGTAGGGGCTCATTGACGTTGAATACACACCAGGATCTGCACAACTAGCAGATGTATTGACAAAACCCTTATCCGGAAAGAAATATCACACTCTGCTTCCTAAATTGGGCATGCAATAATCAAGAGACAAGACTTAAATTGTTTACAATTCTAAGTCTAGAGAGAGTGTGCTTGATATATAGTATTTGTATATATATCATATTGTATAAGGGTATATTAGTACTATGCAGTGTTTCTTACTACTTCTGTATTAGTCCTAGTCATATGTATTCGCATATATTCCATAATCTGATTCTTCCTGCTTTCTCAATGCAAACTTGCTCCGCTTAGTGTCGTTTATTTGTGTAAGACCCATATTTATAGTAGATAAAATTTGTACTAAAAGGGAATCCCTTAAAAGTAGACTTGGCAAAATGGGTTCAACCCGTCAATCTCCAACAAAACCAACTTGTTTAATAGCAGGTTAGGTGAATTTTTCAATCCGTTTAATAAATGAGTTGGTTATGATTGAAAAAAATTCATAAATGGGTTGGGCCAGGGTTAAGGTAGTTCAACCCCCAACTCGCATATCTATTTTTAAAAAAAGTATCTATACAAATGTTGCACTTAATAAACTTTTAGATTATATATGGGTCATATACAATAACAGTTTTTAAAGAAATATTTCATTCGCTTTTAGTACCATGTATATAAGATGTACAACTAATTATTATTATTCTATTATATATATATATTTTACTTTATGTACACATTTTTAGTTAAGTTTTTATGCTCACATTTCATATTTATTAAGATTCCATTAAGCGCACGATGTCATTTATATGTATATTATATTTAACTATGTGACATTTTTTTGTCTGTAAACATTATTTTATTTATGTAGAAAGTTTAAAACGATTATCTGCGGTTAATCCACGGGTTAATGCTTAGGGTTGAATTTGTTGAATCCATTTAACTAAATGGATTGGATTTGGATTGACACTTAATTAAATGGGTTGAATTGGGTTGAGACTAACCTGACATGTCAATCGGTTTTGCCGAGTATACTTAAAGACACATGTTGCAATCAAGCTCACCTAAAAAGGCCAAATTCATAATCTTGGAATAAAGAGGAGCAAAGCCATATCAAGCTCAACAAAATAGAAGATGAAAAGGCTATAAAAGAAATAAAGTTGACACCTATGTCATACGAAGAAATAGTATGACACTGTACATACTAACTAATAGGCGTTGGATGAGTTTGCAATGATATATAATGGTTGAACTAAAATGAATTTTCTTAACTTAGATTAGTCAACATATAAACCTTTTGATCATGAAGCTTTGATTAGTATCACATTGTGTCATACTTTTTTGAATATGGGTTAACAACCACTTCTTAAACTGATGATAAAAAGTTGCTGAAACCATCAAATACGTGAAATAGTAGTAATTTATTTCTCTACTAACCTACAAGTTCAAGATATGACTTTATAAGTTCCAGAAATCAACAAATTAATTAGAATGATTAAACCGTGACACCTTTCTTTCTTTACTTCTGGGAAAAGAATCAAAGGCTGTCAAATTGAACCAATTACTTCTGAAAACTTGCGGCTTTGAAAGTGGGGAAGATTGGGAAGAACAAAAAAACTAACCTAGACTCTTAGTAAGAGAGGAAACTAGTCACGGATGCTGAGATTAGCAAAAAAAATCACAGCATAATTGTTTGCACTATTAATCACCTATCCGGTATTAGAGTTGTCCAATCCATCTTTTTTGGATTCCCACCATCACCAATTATGGAAGTAATAGCAGCCTCTAATGCTGTCCTGAAGCTAGGGTTTGAAGTAATGGCAGCTTTCACTGTATCAGCTAGTGAAGACGAGGAGGGGGGAGGCTGTAGAAGTACGTTGTTGTCGTTACATCTTCCGTTTTGCGTTGACATTTGAAGTCCAGAAATTTTGACTGGTTGTAGAAAGCTTGTCCTAAGATTTGTGGGAATAGGGCACAACTACCCGTAGGGTTTCCATTAGTAGAACGAGCAAGGTGGGACTGTACTCCATTATGATCATGGAACTGAAGGCTAGCCCCAGCCATGGTTGAACTACCGATGAGGGCGGTGGGTTCTATTTGTTGGTGATGCAAAAGGTTGTTGGTGATGCTCGGGTTGTGCGTCAGGTCTAATGTAACAGTTGGGAATGGAGCGGAGGCTGAAATGGTGGCCATACTCGAGAAACAAGGGAGAAGGGTATGGGCAAACAAATAGGGCTAGTGATGCCGTCGGCAGCCTGGATTGAGCCGGAGAGGAGCATTTGTGCCACGGAAGAGGTTTGAGAAGCCATCACCATGGCCGCTGGAGGAAGCGGGTGACTGTGGTTACCTTCGTAAGTTGTTATGAGTATTGTTCTATCTTCTGCACATCTTTGTACCTGTGAGAGTAAGGTTAGTGTCAATTTTGAATCATAATGTCATTTATTTTGTATTAACATAAGTATTCTTCTTTATCTTTAACTACCATACTAATAGTAAGTAAGTGAACCCACTTGTTCTCTTTAAAAAAAATAACCCACTTGTTTCCTAACGGGGCAACCAACGGCCATAGTACAACGATAATATGCTCTTGGCAAGGGTTTCCTTTGGCCATCTTTTGTCCGTACTTTCGCCATTGACATCCATCAGTTATATGCATTATATAGTCATAAAATAAGATAAAGTTAGCAGATGAATATTTACATCACAAGTATTTATAGTTTACAAACTAAGAAAACGAAGTGAATATATTAGTGTTTACATATATATTTTTAACAAAATAGTGTTAATCAAACTTGGATGTGTTTATTTGACAATGGATCTGATTTTGAAAAGTCAATGTAACTATATGTTTTGGAGTAGGTAATTTCTTCCTTCTGTGCATTTCTCCTTTTTCGCATCTCAACTCAACTCCCAAGGGAAAAAGCTTACTTTTTGCTCCCCGCTAGCGGTTATTCACACAGGGAGACCTAGCATTCTCCATCTCCTTCGTCCTCACTCTTCTTTATTTTTCCACCAGATTGTCTTTGTTTGTTTTCTGCTCTGGTCTACTGTTTTCACTCTTATTTATCCCCATTTTTCCTCACACCAGACCTGCCTCCATCGCCTGGGTTTTACGCAGCCAGCCGGTGCTCCGCCATGACTCTGCCTCCTCACCGTCGCGTAGCTCCACTATCTTCACACTCGTCGTCACCACCGTTCATTTATCTTGCCACCAGTGACCACCACATCTCAGATCTAGTGCAGATCCAGCTATTCTCTAATATTGTGTCCATATCTGAAGCAGTTTCTGAAGTTGCATGTCGGGTTTTGGGATTCAATAATTTATCGGAGCCTAAGTTGCTTCTACTTTAGTAATATTTGTAAGTCTAGTTGGTGTTTTAGCTTTCCTCTGTTGGTTATTAAGCTTGAAGACGTCCCTTTAGGCCTTGTCTATTTCGAGGATCTTCCCCACTTTCTCTATGTTCTTGGAGGTGTTCGTTCGGAAGAGCATGATACACTCTTGTTTTCTTTAGCCAGTTTGATTAGCATAAGAAAAGTTAAATGTTTTTCAGCCAAGGGATATTGGCTTGACCAATATCACCTTGTTTCCTTGCTAAAGTCTTAGGATTATGTAAGCTCAAAGTTGTTGTACCCTCCTTTGGTTTAATGAAAATAAGATGGTCTTCAAAAAATATGTAGCTATATTAACTCAATCAGGATATATAATTGATCTAAACATGAAAAGTCAAGCAAAATCAATCAAGTAGCTTACCATAGGTGCCTCAGTTCGTGCTCTAACTGATACACGAGCTTTCCTCATCGTAGCCTCTGCTGTTTGCTCTACATTGTCTGTAGGAATGGTCTCACTACCCAATCTAGCAATTTTGTGAGGGCTCCAGTTACCACGAGTAGGTGAATGGTGACGATCAACTTGTGGTCTATCATATCTTCGGATCGGTAAATTTCCTCATCAACATTGTTCAAAACAGATTTCATTTTATAAAGGTTCATGAATTTTGAGTTCAACAAGCAAGGTTCATCCTTGAGTTGTCTAGAACCCACTTGATCCAAATTAGTCTTGCTTATACTGTTGTTGGTGTCATCAATAATAGAATTATTGAACAGTTTATTTAGCTCCTTGGGATCCATCATTTGATGGAAATTATTGTTTTCTACAGCTTCTGATTCATTTCCATGAGGGTCATTGCCAGAGTTTTTATGAGCTTGTTGCTTCTTCTGTTGCATTATAGTCATGTGATCAATACTGGCACTTTTGTAACTGCCGTTCAGTATTCCAATTAGCATGTCCATGAGTTTGTGATTTTCTGACTTGGCCCGTAGTAGTTCGGCTTGGAGTTCCATAAGCTGTCATATATTCACAACCCAATATATATTGTCAATATAGGGATAGATTGGTGATATGATTGTTAAGTGAAAAATAACAACGTTGAAATCCACAAATACATCATAGCAATCATCTGTGTTACATGTTATTTACTAACGAACTCCTAAGAGCAAGGCCGCAATTACCATTTAATATGAGGTTACTAATAAACATGTCAAATTACTAAAAGTTAAATGATATATATATATAGTTTGTAATCTTTCTTGGTTTTATCATCAAGCATTATGATCAAGTTTTGACCATTTCTATGACAATAAGATCTGCCATATTAATATTTTATAGCCCTCGTTTAAGGCCTCTTTAGGTAAGATTGATTATTGGGGCTATAAATATGAAGATTAATGAGAAACATTACTCTAAATAGTGTTTTATCGAATCTAATATATGAGCATTTTTAAGCATATCTTAGTACCATTGAATTAGCAAAGTGCAGCAACACACTTGGTAATGTTATTACACCAAGTACCTACTGATCGGCCGTTCCTCCCTAAAATTCGCAACAAAATGAGTTGATAAATAAGATGATCTCGGTATGAAAACCCATAAATTTTGCCTAAATGCTGGTGTGATATCTAGAATATCTTCCAGGGTGCTTCTAACCTTCTGGTGCACTTCACCTTGACCGTTCAGGAACTTAATATTTGTCAGGTAGTTTGAGTGGATCCGTATGACCTTTTAATTAAATCGTGATGCCAATGAGATGCCAAATAGAATGGATTTTGCTTCCACAACTGCGGGATTAACTACACCTACTCCCATAACTTTCCCCTTGGAATACCTGCAGATGACGCTAATACCATTACCATCTTTCCTATATGCTTTCTTCAACAAAAAGTGTGTCTCGTTGGTGGTGGGAACTATGATGTCATGTGAGTTTGGGGGGGGGGGGGAGGAGATAGCCGGTGTTTCAACTAAGCCCGCCATATCGAGGAAGGATTGAAATTGGTCTATACCATAGTCACAGTAGCAAGTCTGGTTGTGATTGAGTAGGCATCTTGGAAACCATAGTTTCCAAAGGAAGCAAGCCATACGTTGGATGGAAAAACTCCATTGGAAATACAAAAGAAGATTAACCAGTCACGAAAAGCTGCCTGGTCCTTAACGGATGTTGGTTGGTCAAATTTCATTGTGGATCGCCGTTTCTTGCCAGTTTGACATTTCAAGAAGACATGGTCATATCTTCAACTCCTTCGCAAAAAGCGCATCTAGGGTCAACATAAGAGATACCTCTTCTCAAGAGAAGTGCTTTACATTGGATGATCCCTTGGAAGATTTTCCATATAGTCAAACAAGTGTGGAGGGGCAAGGCACACTTTTAAATGACCTTCATCACCTCCCCAACTTGACAACGACCGGATGGGGATTCATCATCCTGGACCTTGATAGACATGGTGAGGTGGTAGGCGGACTGAAACCAAAAACTGACATGACTTGGTTTCGCTCCAGCACCATGAGTCCAGTTTCACCGAGACACTCGAAGACATCTTCCTGATATGATTAACTTCCTCCTTACAAAACCAATCCTTGAGTCTGTCCTTATTCTAATTTCTAGTTGTTGGGTCAGTAAGGCAAGCAACGGTGTTTTGGTCCCACTGAGACGGTGGGATGGACCAAATCCGAGGTCTTCCTTCAGGCTTGCCTTGTATCCATCTATCTGTGAGTCGAGTAGAGAGGTCATCGCCAATCACCTTCCTATGTGCAGTTTAGAAAAGCACAAGCGATCCCCAAAGTGAGCGCCAAATTAGACTTGGTTGTGCCCAAGGTTAGCTTGGAGTAAACCTGAGTCATTGAAATATTTGGCTTTAGTACACACATTACAAGAAGATCTTGGTGCTACAAAATCCATCAACATTGTCTTGACAAGAGGGCATCATTAAAGAAGGATAGATCCCTGAAACCCCATCCACCGTCATCAAGGCTCTTACAAGGAGTTGCCATATTTTTCAGCTGATTTCTTTCTTGCCAAGAAAGCCTGACCACCAGAATTGCCTAATGGCACTATGAATTTCTCTAATAAGACTAAGGGGGAGCTTCATAACCCCCATCACATATGAAGGGACAACCTATAGGACATACTTTATTAGGATGCCATGACCCGCCTAGGAGACAAGATTGCCTACTCATAATGCAGCCATGTACTCTATCCGTTATATAGTTGACTATTTGTCTCTTATGTCGTCTATTTGCACTAGGAAATCCAAGATAGAGTTCCAGATCATTGAATTCCTTCACACCAAATACATACGCAACTTGGCCCCTATGATGATATGGTAGTCCAACTGAGAGCATAAGACCTGATTTGACAACATTAACACTTTGCCCCGAAGCATCCCTGAATTATTCGATTAGTTCCATAATCCGCTCCGCATTAGTCTTGGTTGCGCGTTCCAAATGACACAGTCATTTGTGAAAAATAAACTTGTGATGTCATGTTGCAATCCATGAAACGTGATTCCACTAATGACTCTGGCTTGGACTGGAATACGGAGGCGAGAAGATAGACCCTTCATACAGTAGACAAAGAGGAAAGGGGAGATTTTTGTAAGCCTCTATGAGGCCAAAAGGTGTGTCTTGGATGACCATTAATTAGAACTACGAAGGAAAATGTGGTGATACATTTTTGGTCTAGATGAACCCAGTTTTCGTGAAAGTCCATGCTACAAAGAATTCCAAGGACAAAAGACCATTAAACTCTATTGAAAAGCTTTAGCTATATCAAGCTTGAGTGCAAAGGATCCTCTCCGAGGCGCTTTTTATGACTTCATGGAGTAAAGAATCTCATGAGCAATTATAATGTTGTCAAAGATTAAGCATCCGAGGACAAAATCTCTCTGATCCTCAGATATCACTACTGTAATAACATTTCAGGCTCTATTGACCAACACTTTGGAGATTACTCGGTAAATAGTATTGCATAAGGAAATTGGTTTGAAATCCGACATGGACGAGGCACCCTGCCTCTTTGGTATTAGAACTATATGAGTATGATTAAGGCCTGGTGGCATTCCATCCATGTTTAGAACCTTGAGGACAAAGTCAATAAAGTCTTCTCCAATAGTATCCTAGAATGTCCCAATCAAGATTTTGTTGATTCCATCCGGTCTTGGCGCCTTATTTGGGTGTATATCACATACCTCGTGAAGAACCTTCTCTTTGGAATATGGGAGTCCAAGCTTGTCATATTGTCCTGGAAGGACTCTGTTTTCCACACATAATAGAAGGTGAAAATTTGTCCGAGGTGCGGTTAATTGGAAAAGGCTGGTAAAGTATGAACGAGTTATAACATCAACATCAACCAAGGTGGAGACCAAAGTGTCAAGCTGGCCAATTAGTTCATGAATGGTGTTAAATATCCTTCTAGCTTGGGTACGGTTGAAAAAGAAAGTTGTATTTCTATCTCCTTCCTTCAGCGATTGCTACCTTGATCTTTGAGCCCAGTGGGTCTCTTCCTTGCGAAGAAGCCAGTCAAGTTCTTGATTGAGTTTCTTTAATTTTTCCAGGTTGTCTCTTGAAGGGTTTTCTCAGCTGTCAAACCAATGTTTCTTCTTAGCTCATTAATGGCCGCTAAATCAGCCTTTTCCTTGCGGCTACCCCATAACTTTAGAGCTTTGCCATAGAGAGCAACTTTAGCCATGTAACCACTTTGATTGTTCAACGACTCCCATGTGTTATTTATGATGAGCTTATAGTCTAGTTCGTGTACCCAGATGTTGTCGAATCTAAAAGACTTTGGTACACGCCTGGTCTTGGGCCGCAAGTTAAGTTTGATCGGTCTATGATCTGAACGACCATAGCGTAGATGCACATTTTTGGCCTTTGTGAAGTGATTGATCCATTAAGAAGAGGCCAAAATATGGTCATGCCTGCTTCGGGTATTCCATTGGCCTCTATGTCGATTTGTGAAGGTAAAGATTTCTCCACTAAAGCCCCAACTCCAGAAGAACACAATCACTAAGACAGGAACGAAAGGCCCGAATGCGTCCCTGTTATGAATTCCTTTTCCACTACTTTCATATCCAAAGGTTATTTCATTAAAATCTGGACAAAAGCCAAGGGGCAGGGGAGGGGCTACAAAGTTCCCTAATCAGGGACCACGTCCTCCATCGATCTGCAGTGAAAGGCTAATCATATACTCCAAGCCTCTCCAGACCGAACCCCATCCATTTTGGACCCAAAATTCAATGTGGTAATCCAAAAAGGATGGATGTTCACCACCAAGGAGCTTCTCCAGTAATGGGCAAGACCACCACTACGTCCAACACAATTAACAGAGAATTTGTAAAATATGCGTAGACTGCCATCTAACCTGGACAGGAAAATGAGATCTAGCACTTACTTGTGGATCACACGAAGTACCCATCAGCAAGAGTTTGGATCACCCTAACCTCTGCAATTTAGTGCCAGAATGGACATCAAAGGTAATGGAGAGAATCAGGGAAAATTAATGAGGGGAGCAGGGACATGCATGTGATTGTATTTTGGCGACTAAGATGAGAATGGGGCGGAG
Organism: Limonium bicolor; assembly: GCA_023374045.1. Lineage (NCBI taxonomy): Eukaryota > Viridiplantae > Streptophyta > Magnoliopsida > Caryophyllales > Plumbaginaceae > Limonium > Limonium bicolor. The sequence continues at coordinate 227,318,646 of CM041780.1, read as the reverse complement.
GAACCACATGAAATCCAAAAGGGTTTGGAAAAATCCAACGCGAATGAGTTTGATAGTATGAAGCTTATCAATCGAAACTAGTGATGGAATTCAGATAGTCAAGATGAGACAAATGTCTTCAAGAAATTGAGGGGAAGCTGGCAAGGGGACAATGAGGCTGAAAATTATCAGTTGGAGACGAGGGAAACACACAGACAACCAGGGATTAGGGAACCGAGGCCGGAGGATGATAGGGTGGCAGGCGTGGGGTAGACGGGCGAGATCGGTAAAGATCACCAGAACTTCCGATATTGGGAGAGGGGGCGAACTCCCGAAGTTGGGAGATGGAAGTTGAGACCACTCCTCTTAGATTGTTGTAGTCAATTTTCTTGAATAATATATGAAACGTTTGATTAGTTGGTCATGTACATATAATCTTTACTTGGATGACAATGGATTAGGTTCAATTTAAATGGAAAATCACAATAATCATCTGCTCCCTCGATTATAAATTTATACTAACTGGTAGGGGACACGTGTAATTCATTAGAAATTCTATAGCACCTCTATGTATTTAAAAGTTTGACTCTTAACAGTTAAGAAATAAGGTGATAAACCGGGAACATGTCGGATGATTGATAGAATTTTTTACTTTAATTCAAACCATGTATAACTTGATTCACCTATCAGCCGATTTACTCACACATATTTTAACATGTTTATTTCGAGTTTTTCATTTGTTAACTTTTAATGAATGAATCAGATGTAGCATACATTTACTAATATTTCACCCCTACTCGGGAAGCTTTACCTAGAACAAGGGTGGATCCAGGAATTTTATTGAGTGGGGCAAACATTTTTTTTTACACTATATTCTTTGAAAGGAAATCGATATACATATGATATTTTGTTTTTAAAATGAATATTTAACTATTTTCATAAATAAGATTCTAACCATTTTTATACATCAAAAGTAATTTAATAGCTTAAATTACAAAAAGACACAAAATTTATGTTACAATTTTTTTTTCTTTGTATTTTCAGTGTTGTGCTTAGGAAATTTTACCTAATAACCAAGTTTTGATATCTAGGTTTTCTACCCTACTCCTTCATGTATTCCTGTCACATCTATTCTTCACTCTTTTATGTTTTTACTTTTTTTTATGTCTATGTTTTTGCTCAATTTCATGTAATAATTCATATTAGCCGACTTCAAATGTTTTAAAAGTAAAGGTTCAATATTGTTGTTGTTGATCTAAAGATACTAAGACCTATTAAAAGTTATTTATCAAATTTAATAAGAGTGTATTTAATTTATTATCAATTTAAAAAATTGAAAGTAGCTTCTTTTGATATAAGATATATATAATATGGTTCATTAATAGCAAAATATTATATATAATTGATGAAAAAAATTATTTTTTCACTATAAGAAATTATATAAAATGAGAATCACCCTTATGTCAAGATATTAACATAAAATTAATCATTTCTAATCAATTAAAATAACCTCATACAAATTTAGAACACTACATATTAATTACCGATACTAGGGTCAAATATGGAAAAAGGTAGATCAAAAGCTAAAACCACTTATATTTTAGAATCAAATTTGAATACTAACTTATATTTTTTAACGGATTATGTTATTGTTTACTTATATAAGTAATGAACCAATTGTAGGATAGAACCGCAAAATATCTACAGCTTAATCATTGTCATTTTTAAACTTAAATTAGACGTTCTTCAAAAACAAATGACAGTTACACCAAAAGAAGAAAAAAAAAGATCCTAAAGTCGTGCATTATCTTGAGTTGGATCAAGTCATAATATTATTATTGTTAATTTATCAGAAAAAGTAATACTGCATGATACAATCTTTTATTTTTTCGAAAAGATGCATGAATAATCTTATGATACCTTATGATTATTGTCGGAGCTTTCAACCGTGGGGTGTGAAGAGAGGCCACCATAGTCTACTGTCAATTGATTGGTACCTTTCGCATTTGCTGCTGGAAGACTGAAACCCATCTGTCACAAGAATTGAATAATATCAATATTGTCTTTCATTTAGTAAAATAATACTACTTGAGAACGTGTGACTCATGAAACAAATGTGAGAGGTATGGTTTCAACCTATTTCTCAAAATTTAGTCTATTTCGGTGATTCTTAATAATAACTGTCGAAATAAACCGCTGAGATAGGGGCATCGAAATAGACGTTTTCTGTCGAAATAGACCGCTGAGATAGGGACATCGAAATAAACGTTTTATGTACTAATGGAATATGACATCAGTTGGTTATTATGATAGAAATACTTGGAATTTGATGGGTTTTTTCTTTGGTTGCCAGATTAATAAGATAGGATTAGACTTCGAATAAAATACATAGTTACTAATATATCATTGATAAGTAACACATTATTATTATTAGTTACGCATTCAACTATAAATTTTAAATATAAGAATCAAATTGAGAATTTGTAGAAATATACTCCCTTCATTTCTAATAGATGATGTTTTACCTCTAGATACAAGAATTAACAATGAAAAATTAGAGTAGTAGGATAAAAGATGAGGGGTAGAATTGGAAAGTAATGATAAGAAAAGTTAGAACGCTTATATTTTGAAAATAGTGAATGACCCAAAAAATCATCTATTAAAATAGGGGAGTATTTGATAAATAATAGTAACTATTATAAGAACCAAAAATAAGTCAATAATTGATTTTTAAAAATTTATCTTAATTTCTATTCAAACTTTTAGGATAATATTAAATTGATACTATGAATATAAACTTGTAATTATTGTGTATGTATAATGTAAAAGGAAACATTAATCATGTTATATACTAGCATGTAATATGTATGTGGTTAATATAGACTAGTTCATTTACGAAGTGATCTGGAAAAGTTCTTTTAAAAATATTACTAATTATCCAAATCTAATAAAATAGTCTACACCAAAAATAATAAATAACAATGTAAACTTACATACCTTAAAACCTAGTACCCTAGATCAAAGTAAATAAATAAATAGCAAAATTATTCAAATTAACAAGATAAAGCTTAATCATTCACCCGTAATGATCTCGAAAGCATAGCAAGGAATTTGAAAAAGAGCAAAAAAGGCGCAGGATAAAAAAAGAAGACAAATAATTAGTTACATTTATACCGGTGGAATTTGTAAATATATGTGTTTAAAAATAATCACTTAGAATACTATTCTCAAGATAAGACCAGAATATGGTAGTTATCTTGGAATTCAAATTCGTTTAGCAAAGTAGTATAATTATTTTAATTCCAAGAATTATAATTCTATGACCTACAACTAAACTACCCACTAGTCTGGCTTAGAGAAGTCAGTTTTGACATGAACCCGATATTTTACCTAAATCTTATCTATAAAAAGACGAATTCAGGTTGAAACTTAACTCAAAATTGTGAGTCAGCAAGTTGGGTCAGTAAATTCATGTTGAATCCACTAACCAGTAACCCGAAAAACAAAATTTTGAAACAGAAAAGTGTTATATTAATTGATAATTTTTTTGAAGTAAATCACTAAACACTAATTATTAACTTAGGTTAGGGCTTAGTGATTATTTTATAATCAAACCCAATATTTAATTGGTAATTTGGAATTACTAAATGTTGGGTTTTGTAATGTTTAAATGTTGTATTTATTTTTGGATAATCCGTAAATTAAAAAAATAAAATTTAAATTAAAAAATTGGTTGAGTTTGGGTCCACCTTTGGGGACAAGGGATACAACCTTAACATGTGAAATACACAAGAATCAAAAGATGACCCTGTTTTGAATAAAATTGTAAAAAACGATACATGAGTTTAACATATGATATGTAAGTATCAATATGAATGAAAACAAATATAATAATTATTTATATATACTCTGAAATATTTTATTGTTCATTATTCCTTTTAAATGTATATTTATATGTTATAACTTTATTAAATTCTTAAGCTATAAGAATTTCACAAAAGTTTAATGATGTAAGATAAAGTTACATAAATAACTTTTTTAAAGTCATATTATTACTAGTAAACAAAAGAGCAAAAAATAATGGAATAGAAGATATTTTGATTTATGAGTATAATAGAAAAATCTAGTCTTTTTTCTTGCATTAAGTAACCTGCAATTTTATTTATCTTACAAAATTTGATTATAGCTTTTATTAATATTTTAATATATATGCATTAGAGAGAGCAATAGAAGTAAAAAAAATAGAAGCTTTACTTTCATTAATATGCCTCCTCGCCTCATTGAATAGATAATAAAAGTGAAAGAGGTACGATTCAACTTACATTTAAAAATTTACCGATATTTGTAGGACTATCACCACCAAAATCTTTACCCTCCTGATGATCCACCGTCTTTGACTTCTTAGCAGCAGTTTCGTTATTCTCAAAACCACCTAAATAATCCACCTCAATGGAAGAATCCCCTATCGAATAATCCTCATGTAAGAGTTCATCATCGTTTTTGTGGCCGTGATTATCATCTTGGGAGGAGTAGTCATCAATGCCACCATCATTGACCGGAAACTGGAAAGTACTAGAACGAGACATATTGCCAATGTCCTCCTCTTATATTATCTGAGCTTCTGAATCAATGGAGAGTCCATTTTGGGTTTGGCCGTATGGAGATCTATTTATATCTGAATACGTGTGTGTGTTCGTAGAGAGAGAGAGTCTAAAAAGTCAAATGTTTTGAAAAGGAGGGCAATGGACTCGGCAAAGAATGCTTTAAGTAGAAGAAGACCGAGAAAGAATAGAGTGTGGGTTTGGACTGAAGACTTTTGATTTCTAGATATGTTTTCCTTTGTTTTGATTTTTTGACCGAGAGAAAAAACTGTTCAGATTTCTTTTAAATTTCTTGAGGTTAGATCTTGCTCTTTGTAGCAATCTTACTAATAACACCTCCCCGTATTGGTGACGGATCTAGAATTTTAAATTAGGTGTGTCAAACTTATAAATTTGGATTTTTGAAGTTAATAATAAGTTTTTATATAATGTTATATTAAAGTTGTGATGATATTGACAATAGATACTAGTAGTATAATGTCTACAGTAAATTAAATTTTAATTATATTCTTAAAAACAATAAAAAACATATTATTCTTTCTCAAAGTTAGTAAAAAAACATTCATGAACAAACTAGAAGAATAAATTTAGGTTGACAAGTAGCAAATGTTAACTAAGAAATTAAGTAATTTAATTTAGGGCCTTTGTTGTTCTTGGAGATAAAAAAGGTGGAAAGGTGAAGTGCATAATAAATCAGATTAGAGAAAATAAACATATATTGAGGAAAGAAAGATACAATTAAAATATATAAGGCTAAACAAAACTAAAAAAATTTTAAAATCAAATTAAAATTAACACTGAAGAGAGATTTACAAGTGAAATACAACTATTACTAAGGTCATTCTTTAGCCCTGAACTCAATTTATTTTACTTAGATGATATTTTTAATGAAATAAACAAATTACATTAACCATATTTGAACTCAACCCTATATATCAACCCATGTGTGGCAACCCCCATAACTAAACACGATTGGTTTAACATATAAATAAACTTTAGCTTTATTATGAATTACATGTGTGTCAGTTGACACATTACGCTCTACATTGGGTCGCCCCTGCCCGTATTTTCATGAGATCTGATCTTGATTTTTAATTGATAAACATATACCATTTCTTATAAAGAGTTAATGCACCAACAAAAACTGAAAAGTCAGCAACTTTGACTAAGCCAGTGTCAACTTGGGACTACGTACTCTCCTTAAATACTACCTAAACTGAAAGTAATTCTATATAGTTGATGTAAATCTACACATGTCTTGTGGTTTGTCTATATCTTTCAGTCATTGTTATTTAATTATATGATCATGTTGTTATTGCTATACCAACCTTAAAAGTTAAATATACTATGTTGTTAAGAATCTGCGTTGTGGAAAAGTTAAAAGGTTGAAGTCTATACTCTTATCATGAATGCAAATAGGTAAGTAATAACTTCTAATTTATCGACATAATCATATTAACAAAGAGATAGGATAAGTGGGATTACAATATATTGTTATACTGGCATTTGTTATGAGGGGTTTCCTAGTTTGTTTAGGTAGTATTTAAGAAAGGTACCAAAATTAATTTTGATTGATTGTATTAACTTTTGCTTAATAAATTAGCTTTTTCTTTTACTCTCTTTTATTTCCAGCTTAATCAACATTTTAATCCAACTAACCCAAATCACTTTTACGATTCTCGTGCACCATTATTTTCCTATATACTCTCAACTAAGTCTCATTTAATAGTAAAACATTAAATGTAATGAAATAAATCACCAAAATATATAAATTACGCCCTAATATTTATCGTTTACTTTCATACAAATGTTATATGTTTTTAAGAATATGATTTTTACTAAAATTTGCATGTTTTTCAATTTCAAAAGGAAATCAATTACCAAAATATTATTTACTTTTTACTAAAAAATCATATTTCATTTTTCAATGTATAACAACCAAATATTTCACTTGTTTTAACCTAAATTCTCATTTGCTAGTTATCAATAATAAACGTATTGTATGATTTATTTTTTGTTTGTTAAGTTTCAATTGAATTAATTGTTAATTTTGACATTAATCACTCTTCAACAACCACCACGTAGACATAGTGGGAGGAGAGAGGAAAAAAAATAGTGGAAGGAGTGAGAATATTAAGAAAATGCTTTTTTATTTTCCGAAATTGGCAATGCATTAAGACCAAACAAGGAGCATTACATAGGAAGGAAAAGTCCATGGGTAGGCATCATACTACCTGTAAACTACTAAGGGCAACAAATCTAAGCAAATACTACGCTGGTAGCCACGACTTACAACAACACAATGACATTAAGATTAAAAACAAACATATAACATCAAGACAAACAAAGTTCATAAAACAAGATGAGCAAAGCAGACTATGACAGTATAGCGAGACAAAAGGCAACAAAAGCAAGTTCGAGTTACAGAACATCTTGGTGATTAGTTTCTATGGTTGAGTTGCTTGGGATGGGGTTTGATCCTTTCTCATGCACGAGCTCAACTATAAGAGTTAGGGTTTTGACCCGGGGTGATTAATTTCCTGTTTTTGTTCCCTGGGAAAGACGGAAGATGAAGTAGGTATTTGAGGGATGTCAGGATAACGGATTTTTATCCTCCATTGAATTGCAATATCTAGGATATAGGATTTTTAGTCAGACCATTTAGATAGACCCCCTCATACCGAAAAAATCACCCTCCACACTATGCATTCTCAATAATGGTGGCCACCGAATCCGAATCTACCCGGAACCGGCGGTTCTACCCGGAACAGATTGGAACCGGAACCGGGCCGGAACCGATTCGGAACCGGAACCGCCCCCTTGCGAATCGAATCCGAATACAAGTTTTGAGATTCGGGACCGAACCGAGACCGGGACCGGAACCGGAACCGCCCGGAACCGTCTGGAACCGCCTGGATTCGCATCGGATTCGGAACCGTGGAACCGGAACCGGAACCAGTGGAACCGGAACCGCCCCGGAACCGGCCAAAGTAGCTGTTGGAATCAGTCCAAAACGACGTCGTTTTGGGTCTCGGGACCATGTAATCTTTTAAGACTTTCAAATTGAAATCATGTAACCTATTAGTAGCTGTACTCTTTTTCCTTATTAGGGTTTTCCCAATGGGTTTTTATCTAATAAGGTTTTAACGAGACAGTGAATCATATAATAAAATCCGCTTTGCTCTTTAATTTCGGCAAATTTAATACAAAAATTTAAGTCTTTGGTTCTTACACATTTAAGATTATAAACTTGAGGAATAACCTAGCTAGGAGTAAAGTGGACGAAAAGAGCAACGTGTGCGCGCAAACGGATCTAAAATCGGAGTTAAAACGAAGAAACTGGAGCCGATCGAATCTTTCCGGAACCGGTCGGAACCGCCCCGGAACCGGTCAGAACCGATCAGAACCGGAACCGGAACCGCTTCGGAACCGGTCGGAATCGTTGATTAGAGCGAATCCGAAGCAAATACAGAGTTCCGGAACCGGAACCGCCCCGGAACCGCCCAGGACCGGTTCCGAATCCGAATACACATTTTCCGAACCGGAACCGGTGGAACCGGAACCTGGCCACCATTAATTCTCAATATATGGTTCTCATCCTCCTTGTTGATTAATAGGACCTCCCTTGCCGCTTATGCCACTTTCCTAACGTTTAATTTGTTCCATGCGTGAATAGGCATCCCTCGAATTGTTATCTAGGTTTTCCTTGTTTCCACCTGATCATTGGTACTCCATCCTCTTACCGAGATTCTTTGGCCGGGTTCTAAATTATTTGTATGTAAAGGATCTTGTAGGTTGGGTAGCTTTTGCTATCTTTTTTCCATTTGTATTTTTTATGCTCTTAATGTTTTAGGGCATCCCGATAATTATATTCCTGGTAGTTACTGCACGATTGTTTCCTTTCTAATGCCTTTTCTACTGAATTGAAGACCCCTAGGAACTTTTTCCTAGAGAATGCCAGCAATCCCTGTATTTATGACCAATTCGCCTAAAACATCCCAAGGGCTTCTCTTGCGTTCATCTCAGTTGCGGTTGTGGCAACGACACATTTTTGGAGGCTGTCAGAGATGTCCCTCATTGGTACATCGGGGCCAAATTTTTGCTATGTTGTACTCTCTTTTCAAACCCAGACTTTCCTTATCCTGCTCATATCCGAGACATGCTCCTCTAGATGGGTGTTAAATAATGCCCATACCACTTAGGCTCATGGATACCTTCTACGGTTCTCCTCGCCTATTGTTTATTTTGCATCATGGCTCGAGCCACACAAATATGGCTATGTTTTCCCCTTCTTCTTGTGATGTGAAGCCTGTATATTATTCCAAATTTGCTGATAAGTCACTCCAGCAGTGGCCTTGTGGAATCTTGGCTTATACTGTCAATCAAGATAGTGGTGGGTCCCGCCTTCCAACTTTGACTCGAGTTGTCGAACTGATTATTGGAGAGCCTTGGCTTCCATCTCGAGTTTCTCTTCGTGGGTGGGCATAGGTGTGTCCTTGTTTCCACCTTTGGGTACTTCTTCATGAGACAAGGATATGATGACGATGTGTGTCTCTTCTACCCTGGGCTTCACCCTGGTTTCTTTAAATTCTTCTCCATGGAGTTGATGGGTGGCGGCAGTATGCTGCTGCACTACGATGATACTCAGCTTGGTATTCTCGATGAAACACTTGTTAGTGATTCTCCCATCCCTTGTGGTGCTAGCTAAAATGAGGGTGCCAATAGTAGTGTTTGTATTCCCAAGTGGGATGTCTTCTCTCTCTTCTGTTGAGGGGTGCATACTGTTTTGTTACGAATGTGGGTTTTTTGGTGGTAAGCTCTTACTTGGAGGGCAACGACAGTGGTTTTTTGTGGTGGCTTGGTAACGACAATGGGTTTTGTGGTGGTAGGATTTGGTTGGGTGGCAACAACAATGACGGTTGGGTGTGGTAGGCTTTGGCAGGGCGGAAGTTTAGAGACCCGCGACAGCAGCATGTATTATCTAGTAGTATCTCATTCTTGTTGGAGAATAGCTTCCGTTTTCTGGTATATGGGCTGGAACATGACGGACGTTACAAAGAAATATAAATTTTAATCACCAACATAAGACTTTTGATTACTAGAATATAATATTTAGTCATCATGAAGTATAAACACTATACCAGCAAAATACAAGTTTTAATCACCGAAGTAAAAATGCATCTATCAATTCCAAAGAAGATTTTGTCTGAGTCGCCAATGACTAGTCACATTATAAAGATGTGTGGGTTCTTGAATCTTGGCGTCTTACCATATTTTGTCCAAATAGGGAGTGGTTCTCAACGTATGAACAAAAAGATGGAGGCAGTGTTACAATGGGAAACAATGTCATTTGCTAATATATTGGAATTGGCTCAATCAATTTACAGATGCATGATGGTTCTATTCGCACCATTAACGAAGTTAGGCATGTTCCACTGATGACGAAGAATATGATATCGTTGAGTAAGCTTGACAGCAAGGGTTTCTGTTTCAGTGGTAAAGATGGAGTTCTAGATGTCTGCAAGGGGTCTATGGTGGTTTTGAAAGGTGTGAAGCGTGGTGCTCGGTATATTGTGCAGGGTTCTACTCTAACACGTTATGTTGTTGCATCATCTGAGGTTCTGCATGGGTAGCTCCAACATTTCTTGGACTTGCTAAATGTTCTAAGATGATAATCTGAGCCCTTAGGGGCAGTCTAAGGCAAAAAGGGAGATCTGGTGCATCTGGAAATACTTATTGCACCGATACATCTGGCAATGCTTATTGCATCTGGTACATATGTTGTCTGTGTGAGAGAATTCAAGTAAAGGTGAAGATTTATTGAATATGCCTTGAATTTGTTACCACTTCGGTGATAATCTGGGTACATCTAGCAATGCTTATTGCATATGGTACATATGTTTTATGTAAGAAAATTCAAGTTAAGGTGGATATTTGTTGGATATGCCTTGCATTTGTTATCTGGCCCCCAGTCTTTTTGAAATACCCACGAAATTGCAAGTTAGGAATAAAATAGTATACAGTATGAATAATACGTCCGGGATTAGTATCAAGGCGGCCCAGGGAATTAAACGACATCCTTTTACTGGATTAACTCTTCTCCCTAAAATGTTTATGATTATTTATAACGTTTTGCTTTTATTAACCTTAGCAATACTTCCGTTGTCGTACCATTTAAATATTATTTCACCTTTCTAACTTCATTACGATATTTAAAATTTCAAAATACAATTCTAGAAATTTCTTTTCAAACTTATTAATCTTAAATACATAGAGTTCAAATTCAATTTGACCTCCTCTTAGTAATTATTTGATTTCAAGAGTTCAAATTCTATTTGACTACTCCAACGTATTATTTACTAACTCTCCTCACTTTTCTCTCAATAATTCTTTTATTATTATTTTAGACTTATCTCTTGAACGTAATTACTTCCTCTCCTGCTAAAATTTCTGGCTTCAATTACAATATCTCTATTTATTTCTAACTTACTCCCCTTATCAATAAATGCTTATTAATTATTTCCTAAATATTTATTCCTTATTCTTATCTGTTCCAACGACTAACCACACTCTTCGAATTATAGATTTATTTCTTTATTTCTTTCTAAATTACATTACCAACTTTCTCGATCCTTCCACTGAACTTCTTAAGGTTAATAAATTCTAACTCTTGAGAATAATTTAAATACAAATTGTTGGAGCCCTCTTCTAGATTTTTAATATTTTTCTTCTTTTCTTTAAAATGAACCTTGATTATTAAATTGGTGGATCTTCCTTTATTATACAAATTATTTCTATTTAAAAGACTGACTTTTCCCCACTACTCTTCATCCACATCGTACTGCTGTTACGCTCTTTCCCTTCCAGTTTCTCACCATTCACGCTTTCGCCCTTCATTCTCCAAGCTCTTGTCAATTTCACGCTATTTCCTAACGAAGTCTAATCAATTCCCTTGTACCAATTAGAGATTTGTTGGGTAACGCATTCTACCAAGTTTGTATAATTGTTTTATTCATTTGTTTTAGTAGATTCTGATTGTTGTTATTGGTTACCTAGAATCCGTTTACATCGACGGGTGCTACCGATAATTCTGACGAGTTGAGTCCTTGAGGTGTATTAATTGTTCAGGTAAACTTCTATGCTCATGTCTATTTGACTGGTGTTTTGCGAGTTGGTGGAAAAAGGCTTTGGCTGTGTTTTAATGGATTCTCAGTTGGTGTTTGGAAATTGGGATTGTTTCCCACGTTTCGGAATTTGAGGAATTGGGTTGTGATTGTGGTATTTCAGTTATGGATTTTTGGGAGTCTTTCACAGGATGTGTTCTTCTGTTTGGGAGCCCACATGTGCTCCCCATTATTATTATTTGTGCTGCACACATTGTTGCAGTTAAGCCCTCTGATCTACTCTATGTTACTGCTATTTCATAGGGGTGTGCACACTTAAGAACTTAGGGTGAGGTGGTTGTCTGACGGTCCCATAGGTGACTGTCCTTGGATTATTGTTTGGGATCCCATAGGTGATCCCGTAATTGGTGTTGTGATTAACTCCTGTTGAAAGCTCCCTACTGCGGTTTTGTTGTTTATTGTGATTTCTGGAAAACTATTCTAATGTTCAATAAACTTTTTCCATCTGATTAACAAATGGCAAAATGAATTTTAAAATGTATTTTACAGATTGAGTTAGAGTTTACTCAGTTTATCTGATTTTTGCGATCCTTTATGTGTATTGTCTATGATTTTCTGATCGCCGGTATGGATGAATGAGTTGGGGAACGGGGATTGCACAATCACATAGCTTCGGAGATTATGAGATATTTGAGACAACGTTTGAATTACAATGTTTTAGAATTGTTACATTGGTTCTAAGATTTTGTACTTTGGTTAATTGTTTTGGCTTCCGCACATGTTGAATTTTGGGTTAACATTTATTTTTGTTGTTTTAATTAGTTCATTAGCCTGAGCACCCAGGGAGTTTGGGTGTGGCGGTAATGCCCTCGCCCTGGACGTTTTTGACCCCGCTGCTGTTTTGAGGTCACATTTGTTATGGTATTTACTAATAGCACTTTCGACAGTTTCCGGATTATATGGAATTGATCTTATGAAGTTTGAGCATTGTTTCTGAGGTACTTATTGTTAACTTTACCCATTCAATTGTTTTCCTTCTTGTGGTTATGGATTACATATGTATTTTGATGGCTTTTGGTCTCTGTTTTCGCACTGGAAATTGCACTTAGGGACCTGTCCGAACGTCCGTCCGGACATCAATGTTCGGATAGGCCCTGAGAGATTGTAAATGTTTTCGCTGTCTGGCTGTGTCCGAACATCTCTCAGAGCATCAAAGTTCGGACAACATGCGAGGACGGGTCCAACTTGCAAGTCTCGACTTACGTCCGAACTTGCAAGTTCAGACCAATGTTCGGACCACGTAAGGGACTTTTCGGAATTTGAAACTCAACTTGTGTCCGAACTTCGAAGTCCGGACACAAGTTCGGACGTGTTTGTATTCTGGTTTTTCAAGTCTCGACTTGTGTCCGAACATCGATGTCCGGACACAAGTTCGGCAAATGGTTTTACGCAGTTTGATTTTCTTCGGCTTGTGTCTGAACTTCCGACGTCCGGACACAAGTTCGGACCGACACTATTTTACACTTCTAGGACTCATTTGAAGTCCGTTTTTAATTCGTTTGCGCCGTTAGATTTGTATTTCATAAGCTATCATTTGAGGTAAAATCCAGAGTGTTACACTTTGTTTCAGGCTTAGGCCCAGTTTGACCTTTTTAGTTTTTGGTCAAGCAGAGGGGTTCTATATAAACCTTTATGTCGTCTCCTGTTATATTTGCCTTAGAGTCTGTAATATGTAATCTATCTCTTTCTATCATAATAAGATAAAACTGTATCCTTTTTGTCTGTGGACTAGCTGACACATCATTAGTAAACTACGTTAAATGCCTGCATCAATTTATTCTTTTGGTTCTTCCATTCTTGTTATTGTATTTTTACAACAAACCAGTTGGCCCTATCCCCATTATCATGAATCGACATCAAGAGTCTGTGGCATTGTAACACCCAGACTCCCTACCGTTTACAAAACTTAAAGCAATATCAACAAACTCGCAGCTAGCAATAATAAAACTAATTGAGGTATAACCGCCACACCCACACAAGTGAGTGCTAAGGCTAAAACTCTTAATCAAAACCACTTTCATTAACCAAAGGATAAACATAGCAATAGAATTCAAACCGGAAACTAAGAAAAGAACGAATGTACTGGACCAAAACAAAACGGCTTCCAAAGGAAAGCCCCCCTCCCCTCGAGCCACAACAAGAAAACTATCAGAAGAAACTCTACATGTATGGTATGTCAAATACAATGACTACGAATTAATTAAAATCCAAGTCGTCGCGCTTCCCAAATTCCATAGTCTACTCATCAATTGTCAACCTTCAATCACAAATCACAAAAAGAAAGGGGCTGCATAAATCAGATAAATTGAATAAATCATTGCTTCACCCTGTAAAATTCATTTTGGTAAGAGAAACACTTTCAGGATATGGCACAACACGCAAAGATAATATTGTCACATATGCTTTGCAATTCACCAATAAGCCAAATAATCCATACATTGATGAGGAAGAAAACACATTCACATGCCACTCCAAAGGGCTTTTAACCAATGGACACTCAAACTAGTGAGGCTACAACTCAATCCACCAGAAGAAAAACAACAAATGGGATCACAACTCTCCTCCTCACCCTATGTCCTTAAGTGTGCGCATCTCTCTAAGAGTGCTTTTGACAAAAAAAATCATAATGGTTTAACTGCAACATAGTAGTCACAACACATTTTGTTATAGTTCAGTGTACCAATGTATACAAACCTCAAAAGAACCGGTTAAAGTTTCCCTTACCAAGGATACAAAAGTCACTCAATATCACCAGAGATCATGATCTCACAAAATATCAATTTGCTAATATACAACAGTGATCAATCCATCCTTCCATTTACCATAAAGTGTCACCAACATTCATCATGTCATTACTAAATAATCAAATCAATGCATATCATCAATGTAATCAAATGGGTGAACACAACGACTTACCTAGAGTCTCGCCTTTAACTAACCAAGTGATCCAATCAAGTACTGCTAGAAATTACCTCCAACGTACTTAGAACCTAACCACAATCATTACAATTCAACAGTCATATTTACCCCTCAATTATTGGAGGTTCTTCCAGAAGAAACTAGAGACCATTCTCCCGAAAGAAAAATACCGGAAAGAGCAGACCCGAAAGGAGGACTATCTATGTCGATAAACTCTATGCAATAAGGAAAGGTACAAAACTCGATCAAAGAACTTCTACTCAAAATGAAAGAAGACTCCTAGGTACAAAACAAAGATTAGAAGGAATGTTTTGCAAGAGCGACTGCACCAACAATTAATGGTAAATAACAGAGTAAAAACGTGAGCGATAATAGTAATGTCAAAGCATCAGATGTTTATCTAGGTATGATAGAAGAAAATTTTGAGAGGCGTAAAGAATCAGACTTGTGAATAGAGATAAGAACCAAACTCAACGACACAACTCCAACTTCATGATCGGGAAGGACAGAGTTCTGACCATGAACAAATGCGGTGGAACATATTGCGAACATAGGTAAATCATATACTAACATGGGTAGGACAAAAGGAGCGCTATGAATTACTCTTGGCAGGACTTGCCTTTCCCGAGGTAGCAAGACTCTTGAAGAACAACTCAAAAGAATATGTGTTTAAGCTCTCTAAATGTGGAAGTTTAGTGGCGGTGCTCAGAGGAGTTAGGGTAACTAAAGACTCGACCAAGGGGGATTTATTCTTGTGACGGTTTGTAGGTCATTTAAAAATAAGAGTGATTATGAGAATTGAAACCGATAAACCTCCCTGTTAAGATTGTGGTGAGAAATTAGGAAGAAATGGTTATTGTTCTCTCAAGCAGAAGAAATTTTTCAGAACCAATTATTCTGGACAAGCTTCTAAAAGACGCTGGACCACTTCCGGAAGACACCACTTTGGAACAGACATGGCTAAACTGGAAACAAATCTGGAAGACACCGCTCTGAAACAGATAGAGCTAAACTAGAAACAACTTCCTGAAGACACCACTTCGGAATAGACAGAGCTAAACTGGAATGGATACTCAAAGCTAGGATACTCTAGTGCACGATAAGTTGTAATACTACAATTTTTTGGGTATTCCAGGCATCATCATCTTCATCATCCTTATTTTCTCTAGGTCGTAGCATACTGAGTCCCAGCATATCCTAGACAAATTTTTATTGGTGGAGATTTTATAATCATATTTAAAAATGTTGTAAAAGTTCTATACCTTATTCATTTTATTTTAAAACCTATTGATCTTATTTTCAACCAATCACAACTAACTTCTGATTTAATAGTTTAAGATTCTACTTATGATGTAAATACATAATTATTCTCACTAAACCATATATATATATATATATATATATTTAGATATATTTAGTTATTTGATTTTTTTATTTCTTTTTCTTTTCTTTTTCTTTCCCGTTCTTGTTTCAATATTTTTTATATCACTATTAGTGAATTGGAATAAACAAAATTAACTTACTCTGACTATAATATGAAAATCCTCTACGTATTTTTATCTTAAATATTAAAATGTTTAGGGAAATTTCATGAAATGCCACTATATTTTTGGGTAATTCATGAAATGCCACTAAAAAAAAAGAAAGTCATGAAATGCCACTATATTTTTTGAAAAGTTCATAAATTGCCATTATAAATGGAAAAAATACCAAAATACTCCTACTAGTTAACAAAGTACTTTTAAAGTTCACAATATGCCCCTAAGTGTTATAAATTTAAAAAATAGGGAAAATTCACAATATACCCCTGTTTTCTTTCGTAATTCACAATATACCCCTTTTTTGAAACTTTGTCACAAGATACCCCAGTTTTCTTTGTTAATTCACAAAATACCCCTTTTTAAAAACAACATCAAATATTCCGTTAACCTCCTCTAAAAATGACTATTTTGCCCCTGACTCGTTTTTTCTTTTCTTTTTTTGAAAATTCACAGTTTGTTTTGGCTACTTTTTTTTGAAATTTTTTAAATTTTATAATATACCCCTATTTAAGTTTGTTGTTCACGAAATACCCCTGATTATTTTGAAGTTCACAAGATACCCCTGTTTATGTTTTGTAGTTCACGAAATACCCTTATCACCCTGATGCCCTGATAAAGCATCGCCTAGTTTCTCTTGTTTTTCAAGTGCCTTTAGCCTCTTCATAATCCCAGGACAAATGTTGTTTGCATTCTAGTTCTCTAAGGTTTCTTGTCTCTCGGAATGTGTCACCAATAGTTGAGTACGAATCCCTGTCATTCACAATTAGACACAATTATAATATATGACCAGAGACAAACATGTATAGCATGGATTATTTACATAGTTAGGTAAATACCTTCAAGTAAAGAGTATATTGATTCAGTCCTATGGACAAACAATAATGTCACAGGCATTGAGTTTAAAATGGCTACCTCTTGGTCGAACTCAGTAGCGGACCAGAACTTTTGTTTAGGGGGGAGGGGGGCAAAATTTTTTTTGACACTATTGTTTTGTAAAACATTATGTTATTTTGTATTTTTTAAAAATTTATAAGAGCATTTTGCAAATTTTCAAAAGTTTCGGGGGGGGGGGGGTGGGTGGCCATTAGGGAGATGATTTTGGTGCATTCAAATATCTGAGCGATATCCATTAGAGTGCTTGGCACAACGCAAGTTTGACCAGGGACAGACACAAAGGGGAGAAGGGCCGCCCCCCCCCTAGAAACTTTTGAAAATTTGCAAAATGCTCTTATAAATTTTTGAAAAATACAAAAAACATAATGTTTTAAAGAACAATAGTGTCAAGATTGTATATTATAAAATTTAAATATTTTCAAAAAAAAGTAGCCAAAAAAGCTGCGATTTTTTTTTAAAAGAAAATACGGGTCAGGGGCAAAATAGTCATTTTTCAGGGGAGGTTAACGGAATATTTGACGCCGTTTTTAAAAGGGGTATTTTGTGAATTACAAAGAAAACAGGGGTATCTTGTGACAAAGTTTCAAAAAGGGGTATATTGTGAATTACGAAAGAAAACAGGGGTATATTGTGAATTTTCCCTAAATAATATATAAAAAAATAAAAAATTATAAAATTATGAAAAAATAAAAAAATTTAAAAAACTACTACCTCCGTCCCGTCATAAGTGTCCTGTTTGCTTTTTGGCATGTTTTTCCACCTCAATATTAAACATATAAGGTAAAATAATTTATAAAACTAAATTTTGTATTATATAGTTATCATGTAAGGAATCATATGCAAAACTTAAATTTTCAAAATTAATTTATCTTATATATTAAAAATTAAAGTCAAACGACATGTCCAAATAGTAAATAGGACGGTCATGGTGGGACGGAGGGAGTATAAAAATTAACAAAAATATATAAAAATAAAATAAAAAAAATAAAAATTAAAAAAAATTATAAAAAATTATAAAAATTCATTCAAAAATTTATAAAAATCTAAAAAATATAAAAATTAAAAAAAAATTTAAAAATTTAAAAATTTAAAAATTTAAAATTTAAAAATTTAAATTTAAAATTAAAAAATTTAAAATAAAAAAATTAAAAAAATTAAAAATTAAAAAAAATTAAAAAATAAAAAAATAAAAATTAAAAATTAAAAAATTGAAATTATCATCAAAATAAAATAAAATAATTTCTTTTTAAAATTATTCAATACCATAAAAATAATATTGAGTTAAAAAAATATTTTATACCAATTTTTCTACCAATTTAGTACCATAACTTTATCATACATATTTGTTATTATTTCTATCAATTTAGATTATTTATTCTTCAAAATAAACAATTTTTATATTGCTGATAAATTTTAAAATTAAAATTTTAAATATAATTTATTGGAAATAGAGCGATTGAGATATATATATATATATATATATATATATATATATATATATATATATATATATAACATACAATATTAAATAGTAAAACTTGTTTGAAATGTAGAATTATTCGAAAACATTTTATTCTACACTTCAAACAAGTTTTATACTATAATATGTTGTATATAATAAATATATATATATATATATATATATATATATATATATATATATATTTTCAATCGCTCTATCTCAAAAAATTATTATATTTAAAATTTTTAGTTTTTAAAATTTATTAGCAATATAAAAAATAATATTAACTTTGAAGAAATAAATAATCTAAATTGATAGAAAATAATAATTAAAAAATGTATGATAAAAATAATGGTACTTATTGGTATAAATTATGGTACTAAATAGGTAGAAAAATTGGTATAAAATTTGTTTTGAACTCAATATTCTTGATGGTATTGAATACATTTTAAAAAAAGTTTTTTAATATTAATGATATTCGATATTTTTATTTTGAAATTTTTAAATTTTTTAAATTTTATGTATTTTTTTTATATTTTTTTAGTCTTTATATAAATTTTTTATAAAATTTTTTAGAATTTTTGTAATTTTTAAATTTCTTTAATTTGATAATTGTTTTAGATTTTTATAAATTTTATATTTTTTTTAGATTTTTATAGATTTTTAATATTTTTTAATATTTTTATGTTTTTATATATTTTTGTTAATTTTTAACACTTAGGAGCATATTGTGAACTTTAAAAGTACTTTGTTAACTAGTAGGGTATTTTGGTCTTTTTTCCATCTATAATGGCAACATGAACTTTTCAAAAAATATAGTGGCATTTCATGACTATTTTTTTTAGTGGCATTTCATGAATTAGCCAAAAATATAGTGGCATTTCATGAAATTTCCCAAATGTTTATAATTTCAAGGGAAAATTCACGAGATACCCCTGTTTTCTTTCGTAATTCACAATATACCCCTATGATTTTAGTAATTTAACTTTAAACATGCTTAAATGTTGTCCAAAATTGATGAAACTTTACATGGACGATGCTAAAGTGTTATATTTTGGTCTAATATCAAATTTGAAGTTTTTTAAGCTCACATGTGACCTGTGGAACCCAATGAATATGTGACTGTTCATTGGGTCCTACAGGTCACGTGTGAGCTTAAAAAACTTCAAATTTGATATTGGACCAAAATATAACACTTTAGCATCGTCCATGTAAAGTTTCATCAATTTTGGACAACATTTAAACATGTTTAAAGTTGAATTGCGAAAATTACAGGGGTATATTGTGAATTACGAAAGAAAACAGGGGTATATCATGAATTTTCCCTAATTTCAATTATGTATTACTTAATAAAGTCATTTTAAATTCTAATTTTTTAAAAAGGTCTCGTTGTGTTTGTGGACAAACACTGACGTTTGTTAACGTTTTTATCAATTTCAGTGTCGGTTCTATCATCTTTTTTCTACTTTATTCTAATAGTTACATTTAACAGTTGATAAAAGCTGACATCTAATTCAATGTCAGTCTCACCATTTCACCTCTAATTTATTTTGAAAGGTGCATCTAACAGCTGACCATAAACAAACTCAATTGTTGCTTAAAATCAAAATTACACCTAGATGATATGTATACCCGAAAGTCCGAAAAATTCAAACAAGAGCAAACAGAACTAACATACGAAACAACATACAAATTACATATAATCAAACCATTAATTTGTTTACATCTAATAAAAATGCATCAATCAATTAGAGGAAAATATAACATTTCAACCGTTCATCACAACTAATTTGCTAAACCTTATAATACTATGTTGCACGCTATAAAAATGTATTTACGCGATATAATTTAAGAAATATCAAATTCAAAAAATAATCACATTAACTAAGAGTAAAAATATTTATTTTAAAAATTATTTTTATAATATTTAATTTTCTTAATATTATAATTGCTTATTTTTTTAATCTTTATTTTTGTTAAATATGTCAACGAGATTAAAAGATTTCTTTTCAAAATCACATTTTATTTTCTTTACTATTCCTTTTTCAAAAAAAAAAAAGTGCGAAAGGATGTAAGCTCCATCAACTCCACTGCATTTCTCTTCTTCACTTGGAAGCAAATTAGGATCTGTTTTGTGTTTAGTTTCTATAAGTCCATCCTACCTCGTCCTTTTTTTTGTTGGAGGGAAAAAAGTCCATCCTATTTAGTCAACAGATTACGTACTCGTCAGCACCTGGAACATCCTGCAGCCTGCAGGATCGTCTCCCAGGCCCAGCTATGTGTTTTCGTTTTCCAGTCAGTTTGTGTTCTTCAGATACAATTCATATAAATAAAGCCATTACCGTGTAACACATCGCTGCCTGTTGTTGACGTTGACATGCTATACTCACCTGAGCATCTACTCCATCTCCTTCAAAGATTCACCCGAACCCGCCGTCTAAGTAATCAAATTCACGCCCTAACGATTACATGTGACCACCTTCACTTTAACCCACTCGACACATCCAAGTTCAAATGGATGAGTACTCTCCTGTTCAATGCGTTGATCAGATCCTATCTAGTCAATGATGAACCCGCCAAAGCCCTTGCATTATTCACCCATATGCTTCGACACCAATCTCCCCCAAACAACTTCACTTTTCCATCTATCGTCAAAGCGGCCACATTTTGTTTTTCTTCCCTTTCCTTAGCCTCTATAGTTGGTAGGACACTTCATGTCCAGGCCATTCGGCGGGGGTTGTTGTCGGATCCCTTTGTACAGACATCTTTCATTAGTTTCTATGGTAAACTAAGTCTTCTGGTGGATGCCCAGTTGGTGTTCGACGAAATTCTTGAACCGTGCACAATTTCCGCTAACTCAATGATCGATATTTTCGGAGAGAATAGGGAAATGGATCTAGCGTTGTCGCTCTTTGACTCCATGCGTAAGCGTGACGTTTATACGTGGACCAGTGTGATCAATGGGCTGGGGCATAATGGGCGTGACAAGGAGGCAGTTGGGTTCTTCACAAAGATGATGGCACATGAAGATGTGACCTCTCGTGTTCTGAGGCCTAATGAAGCTACATTTGTTAGTGTGCTAGCATCTTGTGCTGATATGGGGGAGAGGGGAGCCCTATGCCAGGGAAAACAAATACATGGATATATGATTAGAAATGAGATTGAGCTGTCTGTTTTCATGGAGACTGCCTTGATATCCTTCTATGGGAAGCTTGGGTGTTTGAAAAGTGCTAAGAAAGTGTTCGGCGGGATCAAGAGTAAGAAAATATGCACTTGGAATGCAGTTATATCTTCGTTGGCTTCAAATGGAGGAGAGAAGCAGGCTCTGGACATGTTTGAGAGGATGAAGCGAGAAAAAGTTGAGCCAAATGGGGTTACTTTTGTTGGTGTCCTAACTGCTTGTTCGCGTGGCAAATGTGTAGAATTGGGCCTAGAGTTGTTTAAATCAATGTCAAGAGATTTCGGGATTGCTCCCGAGATGAAGCATTACGGTTGCGTGGTAGATCTTCTTGGCAGAGCTGGACATTTGGCTGAGGCTGATGATTTTATCAAGAGAATGCCTTTTGACCCTGATGACTCTGTTTTGGGAGCTCTGTTGGGTGCTTGTAAGGCTCATGGGGCCATTGAGCAGGGCATAGAAGTAGGAAGGAGATTGCTTCAGTTGCAGCCGTATCATTGTGGTCGATATGTTACACTTTCAACTATGAATGCGTGGGCGGAGAGATGGGGTCCTGCCCTTGATTTCAGAAGAACGATGGTTGATGCTGGAATACATAAACTATCTGGATTTAGTTTGATTGATGATTAAAGACAGTTTCTGGATATACTCGTGTTTCATCTTCGGTGTACTGGAGGAATAAAACTATCTCCTACAGCATGCCATGCAATCTGTTATGAAATCGTGAGATTCAAAAATGCTTGATTAAATATAATGGTGGAAGAAACAGACAAAATCTGTACATTAGTTGGGCCTGTCTGCTTAACATTGAAGAAAATAAGCTTAAGGTCCTCACTGGACAGGCCACAATTGTATCCAAGAAGTGACAGACGAATTCTGTACATTAGCTGGGTATTATTTCTTATCTATTACTATTTCTATCTGTTTGCTTCATTTTTTTTATCACCAGTAGCCGTTCTATGTGTAAGCACTTTCATTAGGAAGAAAATCACGCGTACCGTAGATATTTTATTTCACTTATTAATGAACCGTGTCATGAACAATATTAGTACTAACCGATGAATTTTGGAATTTAATGCAATCATACACAATCAAACGTAACAAAGATTTTTTTGGCTTTCGACTGCCCGGGGATGAACCAAATATCTGCTGAATGCTGATCACCTCTTCTTACTGGAACAATATACTGGGACATATTTATTCACGGATAATTGCTATCGAGAAGTACAGATATTTGTTACAATATTATGCATGATGCACATCATGTCACTATCTAATGTGCATGCGTCCTCCAGATTGTTTGATCCTACGTACGGTCCAATAGAAATTGGAGCCGAGGTTGCATTTCATGTCACAATCTCTGAATTAATGGCTTGTGTTCAGTAAGGACCGCCTCATTTAAAGTTGTCTGTACTGTAATTCTTGTAATGTAGTGCCACATTTATTTCCGGTTCTTTTACGCAAAGCTTGACACATTTTTTGGCTAATACTGTCCACCCACGATGGGGTCATTTTCTTTTAAATATACTATGTTTTAACAGCAAAGGCACGGAGGTTTCTGCTGAATATTGCTCTACAAGTGTTTACTTATCTGCTATGGATGTTCTTAGATAATTAATCTAGGTATTTCCCTCACTTTTTGCTTTGTCTGTCTGTTAGTAATGGCGGTGTTAGCTCTTCTGTCATTGTAGATTTTATAACTCCATCTGCATGTATAAGAAGATTGAAGTTGTCCCGCCTTTTAGGAATTATGTCAAATTAACCGAACTGTTTGGTATGCTGACATATGAGGGCAGGAAGAATGCATAATTCTGTAATCAGTTAAGACAAGCCCCTGAACTTAGCCAAATGGACTTAGTTGAAAGAGAGAACACGATGTACTTTGAAGGAATATGGTGCGTTCTGATGGATCTCAGGATTACTTGGTGGATATTACGTGCAGATGGAGTTCAATTACGTTCCGTAACTAGCATTTTTCCTGATAGTGATATTGAGGATGGTATTAGGCTGATCTCTTTCTGACATACCCAAATCATCTGAAATATTTCTAAAAGAAAGATGCAGATTCTAGGGGGGGGGGGGGGGGGGGGGGGGGGGGTTGGTTCCTCTTTTTACCCTGTGTGGCTAGCAACATAATATATTTGCGTTCTAATAGTTTTCTAACGGTTGTCATATATCTGCTAGAATATAAAAGTTTGCCAATGTTGTAGTCTTGTATTATGTATTTAACCTTGTCATCTTTATCATATACTGATATTCATAGACAGTATTTGCCTTGTGAGCTAGAATAAGCCCCTTATATAGCCATAAGGCCAGGCCCTGCGTAATTCAACCAAGAAGGGAAGAGTAGGCACCTGTCGTCATGGCAGAGCTCAATTCTCTTCCTCTTTTTGAGAAGAGGCATGAAAATAATGCAAGATTGAGAGTTTTCTGTCTCATCCATCTTCTGCTCCTCTTCTGCCTTCTTAGTTACCGTTATGTCTTTCTCAACAGTCATGGGTTCTCTTGGCTCGTTGCTTTCTGCTGCGAGTTATGGTTTTCTTTTTACTGTATTATTTCCATCATCTGTAAGTGGAGTCCTGTGGATTATTTCACTTACCCAGACCGTCTCTTGCAAAGGTTATACCTATCTCAAACTTCTATCGTCAATAGTTGGGGGTAAACGCTGATATATATAGTTTATTCTATTCCATACGCAGGGAGAACAATCTTCCTCCAGTAGACTTATTTGTGACAACAGCAGACCCAGAGCTGGAGCCACCTATTATCACTGCAAATACTGTCATATCATTGTTAGCTGTTGATTATCCTGGTGACAAGCTAGCTTGCTATGTGTCTGATGATGGTTGCTCTCCTATCACATTCTATGCACTTGTTGAAGCATCCAAGTTTGCCAAGGTTTGGGTTCCGTTCTGCAAGAAGTATCAGTTAAAAGTACGAGCTCCCTTTCAGTACTTCCCCAATGGTTTTCCCTCTGATTGTGATGATTCCTCTGAGTTTTGGCAGGATAATCTACAGATGAAGGTATGAATCTGTTTCAACTGAAGCTTTTCTTTTAATTCATCTGTTTAAATATTTGGTAGTGGTAGCACACTGCTAATGTCTACCTTTTGAGCATTGGGTGAGGTGTCTGAGCAGGGGTCAGCACACTTCTGCAGTGATTTTTCTGTTGCCCATCATTCTTGAACTTTATGAGGTGCTCCATGAGAAACTTAAATGAAAAGTATTTGGTGATGAATATTAGCTTATTGGAAAGATGAAACAGTTCATGTTTGAGATGAATATTTTCTTTATGAGCTGCTAACGTATACTATGTTTTACTATAAAAAATTGGCTGGGATATTTACTTGTTAAGCAAGAGGATCACTTGATGATGCTCCCGATTAAGAGTAAGGGTGCTATTTACCAACATGTAGGTTGAATATGAAGTACTCTGCCAGAAAATTAATGCCGCTGCTCAAAGTGGCACAGCGCTCGCGTTAACTGAGGAATCTGAAGTTTTCTCAAACATAAAGCGTCAAAACCATCCCGCTATAGTGAAGGTAGCTATCTTGTTTGTCATTATTTCTAAGCACATGCTATAACATCTAGGGTTTCTAATATTGGACATGAAATTTCAGTGATTAACTGCCGCATATGTGTATATCATGTGTGTGTGTGGTTCATCTCCACTGCACATTCTTTAATGGAAATCAGCATTACTTTCTTGAGAAATGATTTAGTTCACTTGGTATTCATATTATAACTCATCATACTTGGTACAAGACAAGACTCCAATGTAGATATTTGCTCCCAATAAGTCAAGCACCCCACATATATTTTGGATCAACGTCATAACCACATATCACTTCTTATTATCTAGTTCTGAACAACCTTTTCACAACCATGGATCCATACACTATCAAAACCATCCAAAATGTTACATCAAACCCTCCTGACCCACCATAAATCATACATCATTGATGATTTGTAACATAGAGCACGTAAATTAAGGGAAAAAAATTAAATACTCTATCTAATTTCATGATATACCCCTGAGGTTTGAGCGAATTTTACGAGATACCCTCAAGGTTTCATTTTCATTACGAGATACCCCCGAGGTTTCATTTTTTTTACGATATACCCCTGAGGTTTCATTTTCATTACGATATACCCCTGAGGTTTAAATTTTATTACAAGATGCCCCTCAGTTCAGATTTGGATATATTATATTTGTCATATCCTCATTTTACCCTCGCACCATATGCCCCGTAACACGGGTTTATGGTCAAATTTTTTAAAAATTTAAAATATGAACAAAATGCACAGAAAAATAAAGATCAATTAAAATTTTAATTCAATTTAAAAAAACATAAATAAAAGTATAAAAAAAATTAAAAAAATTAGAATCATAAAAACTTTAAAATAAATAGAAATGACCAAACAACAAATAAATAATCTATTTAAAAAACTTATATTATTACATAATTTAAAAACTATTATAGCAATTATATTTAAAGAACAAAAAATGATTTTTATACTTTATTTTTCTAATTTAAAATAATGATTTTTTCTATGTACTTTATGAAATTGTTGCTTTTAATATTCATATTATTGTTATACTTTTTACAATTTTAATACATATCTAGGTAACTCCTTATCAAGTTATGTTTATTTTTCAAAATAATTTACTTTTTTTTTAGTCATTTCTATTTATTAATTTTTTTGTTTTATGTTTATTTAATTATACTCATTTTTTAATATTGATTTCAAATTTTATATGAACTTTAATTTATATGAGCATTTTATTTATGTTTCAAATTCAAACAAAACTTTGACCATATATCCCTGATGTTATTATGATTTTAAGCCACCGCTATAATAGTTTTTACATTATGTAACAATATAAGTTTTTTAAATAGATTATTTTTTTGTTGGTTAGTCATTTCTATTTATTTTAAACCTTTCATGATTCTATTTTTTTAATTTGTTTTTATACTTTTATTTATGTTTTTTAAATTGAAATAAAATTTTAATTGATCTTTAATTTTTATGTGCATTTTGTTCATATTTTAAATTTTTTAAAAATTTGACCATAAACCCGTGTTACGGGGCATATGGTGCGAGGGTAAAATGAGGATATGACAAATATAATATATCCAAATCTGAACTGAGGGGCACCTGTAATAAAATTTAAACCTCAGGGGTATATCGTAATGAAAATGAAACCTCGGGGTATATCGTAAAAAAAATGAAACCTCGGGGTATCTCGTAATGAAAATGAAACCTTGGGGGTATCTCGTAAAATTCGCTCAAACCTCGGGGTATATCGTGAAATTTCCCTTACTTTTTCGTACGGGGAACAAGAGAGTTATGAGAGAGATGTGAAAAGTAAAAGTAAAAATGAAAATTGGGTGGTAACATAATATTATATTTTGAATATAAGCAGGCTCAGGAAAGAAGAATTATTAATCAATGATTGGAGATCAACCCACGCCTACCTCCACAAAAGTTGAACGTCACATGCTAATATAAAAGGTCTCTTAATTGAGAATCTACTGATAATGTACACCAACCAAAAACTGAATTAGGTCCCTTGGATTGAAATTTGCATGGATTTAGTGAAAGAATTCTCATGATGAAGAGCACGAGAGGGAGGTTGAGAAGCAGCAAGAGACAAACTAAGATGTCGAGAGATAAGAGTAAAAATAAGCATGGAAGGGAATCTACAATCGATAAAGCCCTGTTTATCAGACCTGGAAGTTAAAACACCACTAGTCAGGATTGTATCAACTTTGGAATATCCACAACCCAAATTTCTGCAGGTAAAATTATGGCGATGAAGAATAGCGAGAGAATAGATACTATGCAGCGTCAATACACATGCACACCATCGCGTGGAGTGCCACTCTGCCAGAAATGCATGTTTCTGTTCCCACACACCAAATTAACCGCAACTGGATGATTTGACTTAGTGTTACTAGAGCAAGTGTAGTGGTATGATGATGGGTATGTTTCATTTAAGGTCCAGAGCCTGATTTTCACTATCATCACTTTCCTTCTCGAAGTACACCGGTGCAACAAACACCGAGAAAACAGGTTTGTAGAAACGTGCCTTCTTTGGTGGATTTGAAACCCGAATCTCTCGCAGACTTGGATCCCTAAATCTAATGATGTTATCCAAAGGAAACGTAGTACAAGTGTACAACCCCCTCTGACTCTATTAGCGGTGCTTGGGATACAAAAATCCTTTCTTCCTCGTTTCTTTCTGGGAGGTTTCGGTGATCTCTCAGAATCTAGTTCATCATGAACCTCGAGGATGGTCAACGCATAGACTAATAGAAACAGTTAGAATCTATCTCAATTTTTTTGTTTGAGTATGAGCATAATTTACTATCTTGAGTTAGTGATCTTTTTGTCCCTTTCTTCTAGGTCATATGGGAGAACAAAGAAGCAAATGAGAATGGAATACCACATCTGGTTTATGTTTCCAGAGAGAAGTGTCCTAAGCATCCACATCATTACAAGGCTGGTGCCATGAATGCCCTGGTAATCATGGATATGCATATTTCAGTAAACCAAATACTGATTGACTGAGACAAATGCGCCAAGTTCTACTCCTTTAGGTTTTCCTATCTTTAAGGCATGTGTTTATTAGGGTTAGGGTGTATTATCATTGTATATATAGTAGAACTTAGCCCATTAAGCTTTTTGTCTCTTTCAAGCTAAAAAGAGACGTCATTATTTTCAAGGGAGTAAGAGAGAACTTGTACGTGAGGATTTTCATGTCTTGTAGTGTTCTACATATGAGTTGCTACATGTATGTGAGTGAACTCATGAGTGAAGTTTTCATTCATCTAATACATTAAGATTGAGAAGTTTCATTCATCTAATTCAGACACAGATTTCTGCAAACTCGCAATCTGGGAGACTGGGACTCACACCTTTTCCATAACTATGACAGATTAGAGTTTCTGGGGTGATGACAAATGCTCCGTTCATACTAAATGTCGATTGTGATATGTATGTCAACAACCCAAGAGCTCTTCTCCAGGCGATGTGTCTCCACCTCGGCATCAAAGATGAAAGAGAGATTGCTTTCGTGCAAACCCCACAAAGATTCTATAATGGGTTGAAGGACGATCCTTTTGCCAACCAACACATAGCTCTCCAACACGTATGCTGCATGCACACCTACTGTTATGCTATCTTGAAATTTATGCCTTTGTTGGTCAGAGCACAGGCTCTTGGGTCATAAGGTTCTCTGTACATCTTCTAACATCTTGAGATTTTCTTTCCCCTTTTTAGTTTTTGTTTAGGGGTCTCGGTGGGCTTCAAGGACCTGTTTATGCAGGAACAGGGTGTGTTCATCGGAGGAAGGTGATTTATGGATTATCATCAGATGACGTACAAGGCAATGGTACATCTAAAGCACTTCTATTATTCAGAAGAAAGAATCGTCATCCTTTTGTCTATAGTAGTAAAGGTTTTAATGGATATACAGAGAGATTTTGCTGACTGCCGATGTACAAGATGGTAAAGATTAATTTATCATTGATTTAAAAGAGGAAAATAAGTGCAATTTATAGGGTCTAACTAACAAAACAGATATGTAAGGACCTGAGAAACCGGATGTATTACTTATATCTATTAATCAAATTATTTTCTAACTGTATTTTCATTAGGGGACATGGTTAGAAATTATGGGGAGGAAGAATTCCAAAAACGATTTGGAAAATCTTCAAGGCTGAAGGAAACTGCAGCTCAGGCTATGTCAAGATCGAGATACTGGTTGTTTTATCCACGCACAAGCATTTCTTCTTCTCTGGAGGCGGCCAAGTACGTTGTCTCCAGTGATTATGATTATGGTACTCTCTGGGGTGAAGAGGTTAGGTCACTTACCTTTTTATTTTCTTTGTCTTTTTTATGTTCTATTTTAATGAGCTCACTATGCATAATACATGAATCTCAACTAGGTGGGTTTGATATATGGATCCACAAGTGAGGATGTAAATACAGGAATGAAGATACATTCCAGAGGTTGGAGTTCAGCCTACAATGATCCAGACCCTCCTGCATTCTTAGGCTGTGTGCCAACGTCTGTCTCTGTATCATTGATCCAGCAGAAAAGATGGGCAACAGGGTTATTGGAGGTATTCATTGGTAAAACCAACCCAATAAGAGGCGTTATCTTCGGTCAGCTTCAGTTCAGGATGGCGTTGGGCTACCTATATATCCTGTTTTGGGCACTGAGGTCGATACCAGAACTTTGCTACACCATCTTGCCTGCTTACTGTCTGATCACTAACACCAGCGTCTTGCCTAAGGTGGATAACAATCTGTCTGTTTTAATGTATGCATTCAAGGTTTGGAGAAGTTATGATGAATGACTGGCTATTTAGCATCATAGTTGGGTTGATTTCCATATACAATTCAGCGACCTCATAGTTCATGAATACAATATAATGGTTTGTTTCAACAGGTTGATGATCCAGCACTTGCCATCCCAGTTGTTCTCATCATAGTCTACTACCTATACAATATATGGGAGTATCACCAGACAGGCCAATCTACCAAAGCATGGTGGAACGCGGAGAAGATGTGGCTAATAACCACAACCAGTTCTTGGCTCTTTGCTCTCTTCAGCGTTGGGCTCAAAGTGTTTGGCATTAATGAAACCGTATTTGTGGTCACACACAAAGGTGAAGGTGAAGTTGATGAAAATGATGATAACCGTCGTGTAGATAAGGATGGTGATACTGGACGGTTCACATTTGATGATTCTCCAATATTCATACCCGGGACTACCATTTTACTGCTCAACCTTGCTTCTTTAGGGTTGTCGTTTTGGAGGCTGATGACAACAGATCAGCATGGTCATTATAGTTGGATTCATGGACACGTTGGCGTGGGGGTTGGAGAGATTGTGTCTTGTGTGTGGGTTGTGCTGCATTTTTGGCCGTTTCTTATGGGCCTCCGTGGGAAAGGAAAATATGGGATTCCAACCACCACACTTTATAAGTCCACTGCTCTTGTGGTTGCATTTTGTACAATTTGTGAATCATTGTGTAGGTACTAGTGCTTGAAGTTAGAAGCTTGCTGTTGCCGTTAATAATTGTATTATTGCTTGGGGGTACTGTGATAGTATAATAATCCAGATGTGTCTCATTGTTTGCTTGATGTTGCTGTCCTATTATGATTGTATGGGCTGACTCAAAGTAAAAGGCAAATTCTGGTCTACAACCAACCATATGGTTAGTTTAACAATAAAAATTTGTACATTCAAAATGAAAAAAGTTATATTATGAATTATTATACTGAATACAAAGATAGCTATGTAGATAAGAATTGTTGAAAACAAAGAGGTTTGTACACAAACAAATATATTTATAATATAAAATTCTTTTTGAAAGGTTTTATTTTTATGATTTTCACTCCTTAACTGATCAACTGAAAGACCGACACACATCAACTATGGTTTATTAGGGTATGAGATAGAAGAGAGAGTTCTCTTTTTGGGTTCCTGTGGGAGACCCATTTTTTTTCTATAATTATAATATTTTAAATATAAATAGTTAAATCTTATCTATTTTCAAATTTTAATATTTTTAAAACTCATAATAATATAAATAAACAAAATATATCAAAATTCTTAAAATTTCATTCTCCACAAAATGAAACCTTTTCATATTTTAAATATATATGTATATATATTTGATAAATTAATACTTATTTGTATTCATGTTTTTAATATATTGTAGTTTATCTTGTATTATCATTCATATTGCATCTTTTGATACTTTAAAATAATTACATATATTGCACTTTTAATACAACAGCTAGAAAATCAAGTGACAAATAATAAACATTACATCAATAATATATCTGAATAAATTTTACTTTTATTTTTGTTTATAAATTTAATAACTTTAATCATAAATAAAATATTAAGTTAAGATTATTTGTGTATTATTGAAAATTAATAAGTAAAAGGTAAAATGACATGACAATTAGGGAGAGTTATAAACTAAATGATGGGTCACTGATGTTGGTAAAATATAGATATGGTTCTTAAAATGTTGTGACGGTGAGAAAAATAGTAAATATAGTGCTAAGAACCCAAATTTGGGTAATCATGCTCTTAATATTCCAACTTTTAAGGGTTATGTGTTTTTGGATATCAAATATACGGTTAAAAATAAATTTTATTTTTTAGTTCAATTATAGCTAATTATATTTTATCAAAATATATGGTTTTATCACTTTTACTTTTTATTTCATGTTTAAATAAAAAATGTTATGTTTAATATTTTTAAATGAATTATATGACATTTTTTGAATTTAGATAAAAAATACACATATTTAATTTGTGTTGTTATATTAGTTTGACTACCTTTTAATAATATTATGGCATTTATATTTGAATTGCTGTCTACTTAATTTTGTGTATACATGTACAAAAGATAAATATTGTTAGATTAAGAAAGTATTACTTAATGATCGTGCATATAGTCATATAATTTTTTATACAATTGCTGAACTGTAAGCAATTATAGTAATTATGTACTCCCTCCTGAATTGACCGTCCTTTTACTATTTGGATATGTCGTTTGATTTCAATTTTTAACATATAAGATAAAATAATTTTAAAAATTTAAGTTTTGCATATGATTCCTTATATGATAAACTGTATGTTACAAAATTTAGTTTTATAAAATTATTTTATCTTATATACTTAATATTGAGATGGAAAAATATGCCATAAAACAAACAGCACGGTCAATTCAGGATGGTGGGAGTATAGTAAAAGAAGAGAAAATTATAACAAACGTTAGTGAATAATTCATTTGTTTTTGTTCAAAAAAATAAAAAATTGTTTCTAATGTCGACGGAAAAACCGTGTCTGTGACTGTATCCACGCCCCCATCAAGCTACTTCACTTTTCCTTCTAAAAGCGACCTCTTTGCGTTTTCTTCCCCGTCCTCTGGGTCTACAGTTGGTACGTCACTACATGCCCAGCTATTCGATGGGGAATCGTATCGAATCCCTTTGTGCCGATATATTCCATTAGTTTCTACGGTAAATTAAGTATTTGGGGTTGATGCCCCGTTCGTGTTCGAGGAAATTCTTGAACCGTGAACAGTTTCCTCTAAGTCAATGATCGATGCTTTTTGACAGAATGGGGAAATGGAACTAGTTTTCTCTTTTGAATCCATGTGTAAGCGTGACGTTTACAACTGGACAAGTGTGATCAATGGGTTGGGACATAATGCGCTTGACAGGAAGGCAGTGATGGCACATTTGGATCTGATTTCCGGTGTTTTGAGGCCTAATGAAGCTACATTTGAGAGGGGGCCCTCTGCAATGGTAATCAGATACATAGATATATGATTAAAAATGAGATTGAGTTGCCAATTTTCATGGGGACTGCCTTGCCTTGATATTCTTCCACAGGAAGATTGAGTGTCTGACAATACTTAATAAGTATTCAGCCAGATCAACAGTATGAAAATATGCGACAAAATGCCTTCTGACCCTGCTGACTTTATTCTGGGAGCTCTTTTGGATGGTTTTAAGACTCACGGGACCATGGGCTGAATAAGAAAGAGATTGCTTCACTTGCAACAGAGAGAGTCACGTGTGGTCGATATGCTACACTCTCAAGTATGAATTCGTAGGCAGAGAAGTGGGGTCCTGCTTTTGAATTCAGAAGAACGATGGTTGATGCTGGAATAGCTATATATGCCATGAGGTCATGCACCGTGCATTCCAACCACATGGGAATAGAAGGCACCTGTCCTCATGGAAGAGCTTGACACATTTCCTCTCTTTCAGAGAAGGCCTGAGAATATGTGAAACAGAGAGTTTTCAATCTCATCCTTCTTCTCCTTCTCTTCTGTCTTCTTAGTTACCGTTATGTCTTGCTCAACAGCCATGGGTTCCCTTGGGTCATTGCTTTCAGCAGCGAGTTATGGTTCACCTTTTACTGTTTTCTTTCTATCATCTCTAAGTGGAGTCTTGTGGATTATTTCACTTACCCAGATCGTCTGGTGCAAAGGTTATATCAATCTCACACTTCCCTCGTTAATAATCTGTGGGTTAATTTTTTTTTTTTAATCTGTGGGTTATATTAAGTTTGTTCTATTCTTACTCAGGGTGAGCAATCTTCCTCCAGTAGATGTGTTAGTGACGACAGCAGACCCAGAGCTGGAGCCACCTATTATCACTGCAAATACTGTCATATCATTGTTAGCTGTTGATTATCCTGCTGACAAGCTAGCTTGCTATGTGTATGATGATGGTTGCTCTCCTATCACATTCTATGCTCTTGTTGAAGCATCCAAGTTTGCCCAGGTTTGGGTTCCGTTCTATAAGAAGTATCAGATAAAAGTACGAGCTCCCTTTCAGTACTTCACCAATATGGTTCCTTCTGATTGTGATGATTCCTCTGAGCTTTGGCAGGATAGTTTAAAGATGAAGGTATGAAAAACTGCTTTCTTTGATTCTGTTATTTAGTAGATTTATAGTAGTACACTAAGGGTTTTTGAGCAGGGGAAGGTGGAACTGTGAAGAGATTCTTTCGTTACTATTCCTTGATGAACTTGTTCTACAAAAAAAGCTGAAATGAAAATAATGTTGGTAACGAACATGAGCTTATTGGAAAGACGAAACTGCCTCATGAAAGTATTTACTGCTTTTTATTATAAAGAGATGTATCTGGGGCAACTAACCAGCATAAGTGTCAAAGGGTTTCCAAGTGAGCCTTCTTCAGGGTAGGTACTGGTGCTGCTTCTTCCCTTCCTAATATGTTTGCTCTGTTTGGCACAAATTGGGTAGTTCATGCTACTAAAATATCTGTGTTCTAGGCTGGTGAATTTCATTTTGACAAATTATAAGCCAACTTCTCTTCTTTTTTTTTTCAGGGTGAATATGAAATACTCTGCCAGAAAATTCAAGCTGCTGCTGGTCAAACTACCTCACTGCTCACATTAACAAGGGATTTTGAAGTTTTCTCAAATACAAGTCGTCTAAACCTCCTGGTATAGTGAAGGTAGCTATCTTGTCATTATTTCTGAGTATACGTTGTACATGTCACAAATAGGGTCTCTTCTGTTACATCAGTCATGGAATTTCAGTGACATAACTGCCGAATTTCATGTAGCATCTGGAAGGAACTGAAGATTAATTAGGTTGCACGGAAACGTCTAGCTTCATGCGTTTCACTTTCTGAAACGTCTCCGAAACGCGAAACGCCGGGAACGGCATCGAAACGTCCCCATGGCTGTATTTCTATGTCTGAAACGTTTCAAGTTTTCTGAAACGTTTCCTCTTACTTTAGCATGGTTCTGACGTTTCGGATGAGTTTTGTGGTTCATTTTGTGAAAGTGAGCAAAATACCCCATCAGAATCGAACTCAAGACCTATGTATCAATAGGAGGCACCTCCACCAATGAACCATCACTGCTGTTTGGTTGTATTCCAGTTTATAATTATATTATTTCTCATTTTATTGTTTTTATGTTTAATTTTATTATAATTAATAATATAATTTAAAAATTATATATATTTTGCCGTTTCCGTTTTGGGGTACATTTTTTATAGTGCCGTTTCCCCATTTCGGAAACGTCCCGTTTCCCCATTTCGGAAACGTCCCCGTTTCCGAAACCCGAACCGTTTCGGTGCAACATAGGCTACGTATGAGTGTTCATCATCTCCACTCCACTCACAAGCTTATATACAAATCAACCATTACTTTGATTAGGAATTAATTTACCTTTTTCCCCTTTATTTGTTAGGTCATACTGGAGAACAAAGAAGCAAGTGGGAATGGAATACCACATCTGGTTTATGTTTCCAGAGAGAAACGTCCTAAACATTCACATCATTACAAGGCTGGTGCCATGAATGCCCTGGTAATATTTATGCAAATGCTTCCATCAGTAAACGAAATACTACTCTTCTATATAGTAACATTTTTTTTCCATGATTGAGATCCTTCTATATTGTATGGTAATATCCTTCCTGTGTCTTCCTTCATGATTGATCCATCAGCTTCACTTTTTTCATATTTGATGTGTTTTCAAATGTTAGAGAAGTAGGGAATCATTCAATGATAAGTCCCTTTTTACTGTATTCGTTTGATTGATTGTTTTCCTTTCCCATAACTTTGACAGATTAGAGTTTCTGGGGTGATGACAAATGCTCCGTTCATACTAAATGTGGACTGTGATATGTATGTCAACAATCCAAAAGCTCTTCTACAGGCAATGTGTCTCCACCTTGGGGCCAAAGATGAAAGACAGGTTGCTTTCGTGCAAACACCACAAAAGTTCTATAATGGGTTGAAGGATGATCCTTTTGCCAACCAACACATAACTCCCCAACACGTATGCTCTATAATATAATTATATGCATTGTTAAGTCAGAGCACAGCTCTTGGAGTCTTAAGATTTTCTATATACATCTGTCTATCTATATCTTTTTCCTGATATCTTGAAGTTTTTGCCTTTTTTTCTTTCCTTTTCAGTTTTGGTCGAGGGGTATGGCTGGGCTGCAAGGACCAATGTATACAGGAACAGATGTGTTCATCGGAGGAAAATTATTTATGGATTGTCTCGAGATGACATACAAAGCAATGGTACATCTAATTAAAGCACTACTTATCTAGTAGAAATACTCAGCATGATCCTTTGCTTATATGATGTAAAAGGGGGCTAATTTACCATTGATTTAGAAGGAGGATTAAGTGCAATTTAACTAAAAAAATAGGTATATAAAGACTAGGGATAACATTATACTATACTGAACAATCTCTATATTCAATTGAACAAATTCTTTTTTTTACCTATATCTTGATTAGGGGTCCTGGTTAGAAAATACGGAGAGAAAAGAATTACAAAAACGATTTGGAAAATCAGCAAAACTAAAGGATAATGCTGCTAAAGCTACCTCAAGATCGAGATATTGGTTGTATTGTCCGCATGAAGGCATTTCTTCTTCTTTGGAGGCAGCTAAGGACGTTACTAGCAGTGACTATGAGTATGATACTCTCTGGGGACAGCAGGTTATTTGCGATTACTTTTCATTCTATCTGTTACTTTATATTGTTAATGTGGCCTGAGATTATTAAGTAAGTACATTAAAAAAATGGACTCGTTATGCATATATCTCTCGACTAGGTGGGTTTGCTATATGGCTCTACAGTTGAGGATGTGAATACAGGATTAAAGATCCATTCCAATGGTTGGAGCTCACGCTACAATGATTCGGACCCTCCTGCATTTTTAGGTTGTGCGCCAACGTCTGTGCCCGTATCATTGATCCAGCAAAAAAGATGGGCAACTGGGCAATTGGAGATGTTTATTGGTAAAGCCAGCCCAATAAGAGGTGTCATCTTTGGTAAGCTTCAGATCAGGATGGCCTTGGCCTACCTATACCTTTCTAAGGCATTGAGGTCCATACCAGAACTCTGCTATACCGTCTTGCCCTCTTACTGTCTAATCACCAACACCAGTGTCTTGCCTAAGGTGGGTAATAATCTATCTGGCTGTGTAGTCATCTTAAGCTGGGGAGAAGTTATGACTGGTTATTCAGCAATGTGGATCATTGATTATAACTCAGCAATCAATTTGGAATGCAATATAATGATTAGTATAAACAGGTTGATGATCCAGCACTTGCCACCCCAGTAGTTCTCATCATACTTTACTACCTATACAACATATGGGAGTATCACCAGACAGGCCAATCTACTCGAGCATGGTGGAATGCGGAGAAGATGTGGCTAATAACCACAACAAGCTCTTGGCTCTTTGCTCTCTTCAGTGTGGGGCTTAAACTTTTTGGCATTTCCGAAACAGTATTTGAGGTCACTCAGAAAGGAGATGATGATGTTGATGATGATAAGAATGGTGATACTGGACGGTTCACATTGATGATTCTCCAATGTTCATACCCGGGACTACCATTTTACTGCTCAACCTTGCTTCTTTAGGGTTGGCGTTTTGGAGGCTGGTGACAACAGATCAGCATGGTCATTATAATTGGATTCACGGAGATGTTGGCGCGGGGGTTGGAGAGATTGTGTCTTGTGTGTAGGTTGTGCTGCATTTTGGCCATTTCTTATGGGTCTTCGTGGGAAAGGAAAATGTGGGATTCCAACCATCACACTTTATAAGTCCGCTGCTCTTGTGGTTGCATTTGTGCAATTTGTGAATCATTGTGTAGGTACCAGTGCTTGAAGTTAGAAGCTTGCTGTTGCCTTATAAATTGTATAATTGATTGGGACTGTGTTATTGTAGTAATCAATAAACCAGGTGTGACTCATTGTAAGCTTGATGTTGTTGTCCTATTATGATTTTATGGGCTCGACTCATAGTGGTTGGATTAGTATAAAGGTAAATTCTTGACTACAATAATGTATGTGAAAATAAAAAATATATATTATAAAATATTATTCTGAAATTATAATTACATATACATTTTTATTGTACAATTTTGTATATCTTTATATACGGTTAATACAGACAAAGATAG
Organism: Limonium bicolor; assembly: GCA_023374045.1. NCBI lineage: Eukaryota > Viridiplantae > Streptophyta > Magnoliopsida > Caryophyllales > Plumbaginaceae > Limonium > Limonium bicolor. Next base: position 227,280,373 of record CM041780.1, on the reverse strand, counting down.
TTATAAGTGGATGTAGATAAGAGTCATTGAAACAAAAAGATTTGTAATAAATTCTTTTTAAAATGTTATTCTAGGATTTTCACCCTAACTAATCAACTAAAAGACCCGCATTCACCAACTACGGTTTATCGTAGAAAAAAATTCTGAAATAACGCTCCACAACAAAAATATTACTTATATTAACCTCCAACCAAAACTAATTCCTAAAATAACATTCCCTGGCGAAATCGTCTCTTCAAAAGACGATTTCATTATTGTAGAAGCTGAAATCGTCTCTTCAAAAGACGATTTCACTGACGACGATTTCTCTCTGAGTCAAACCGACCATCGTACGTTTCAACACTTGAAAATTTCTTAAGTGTTGGGTTTTTTTTTTTTGATAATTGTAGGCGCAAGGCCTATAGTGCCTCATGTTGGGCATGTCAATGTTTCGACCAGACTGACTCTACTATTACATACCTGCTTTTCTACCTTACAAGACCAACTCAACCCTTACGTACCTACCAGCCTACCTTACTCATGCATTATGGAATGACACCATTCTAATACTACTTTGATTTCTTTTTGCCTCTCGTGGCAATCTTGCTTAGACGGGACATTTTGCTAAAACCTAGAGGTCTTGTCCCAGGAGTCTTCCTAGACTTCTCCTTGGAGGTGGTCCTTGAACACCCATCCGAGTCATCCTTCGTCATCTCCGCTGAATCCTGGCCTCTCTGTCGATAGCTCGTTCTTTGCTCTCGAATGATCTCCTCAATATTGCTTAGGGCGCGCTCCTCGTCAAGGATAGTACACCAATTTTCTTCGCAAGGATGAGCGTCTGTCTTGCTTCCTCTTTCACGAATCTCTCCTCTGGGTCAGTCTCCGGGTGATGAGATCCTCCATTGGGTTCAAAACCTGGAGGGAATTCGGGTCTCCAAAGAGGTTCGTAAGGCCTAGATCTTCCTCTCCTTCCTCCAGCACCTGCGCCTGGGGCTCAGCCTGCTCGGCATTTGGCCTAATAGACAGAGCATCTGCATCCTCACCACACATCCCAATCCCGGCCCCTACTTCTGTACCCCTTCCCATCTTGTCAAAGCTCATGACATCCTCCTCTCTGTTTCCCTTGTATTTCTGACTATATCCTCCATGACGGGCGGGTCGGGATCCGGGAGCTTCACACTCAAGGTCTTACGGATGGAAACTGGCGCCTTAAGGCCATGATCGACTGCCCTTGGTTGACTATCTCATTGGAACCGCCATGCATGTTCTTGGTCATGGCATGGGTGATTAGGCTGTGAGTAGCCTGGTGGGCTCCAGGCCATGCCGGTCGTATATGGCCAATTGTGATCTCCTCCCCATCCTTGCATTTGCCCCCAAGTTGACGGGTGCCCCCACCATCCAAGCTGGTCAATCCTTGCATCTGCCACGACGGCCAGTAGCCCAACTGTGGGTAGGCCAGCCTGTATAAGGCATACCACTCCAAGGGACAAACTGGGCCATATTCCCTAGACATTCTGCCCCTTCAATTCTTCCAACAGGAGTCACGTGGCTTTGGTTATCCGACAGAATTTTTGGGCTGCCGCATTCTTGTCCGAGTTTCTTCCCAGAGATTCCTCCTCGATGACTGCATTATGTGGGCGGCAGCAGCAGTGGACTACCACACGCAGTCGAGCTCGACTTTTGAAGCACCATTCCTTCTCCAGCTGGACATCACCGCACGCTCCACTAACCACGACTTCGACAGCATCCGCACCGTCCTGTTCTGCACCGTCGCCACCCACCTTCAGCTTACCGTCATTTGCTCCACAGCCTGGCGTCTGGAGTGGGCACGTAGGCATATCATTCTGTGATTGGGGCTCAGCCGCCCCACTCTGTTTTTTCATCAATCGTCCTGCAACTCCCGCCTTGTCCTTTACCTTCATCGCATACTTAGCTTTTCGAGCATAAATTTTATGCCCCATGAAGGTTCTGCCGTTGAGCCTCTCCACTGCCTGCTGGACATGTGCATCATTGACCATCTCTACGATTGCAAAGGCCAGTTTGTTGTTATGGCGGTGCTTTTTGGAGATGAACAGACGTGTAATGGAGTTATCCATGCGGAGGAGCCATCGAACTGCTCTTTCATCAGCGTCCCTGTCAATATATCGAGGAACAGCGCACTAGCAATATCGTACCCAGCTTCATCGCCCTCAACCTTCTCAGCGTCCCTTGCTGGATGCCGCCACGGAAGTGAATCGCCCTCAACCTTCTCAGCGTCCCTTGCTAGATGTCGCCACGGATGTGAACGTCGCCTCTTCCTTAGGCTAACAGAGTAGTTCACGGTTGGCTGGGAACGTGTCCTTCTTCGTCGCCTCGACCCCTCTCTTCCGCTTCGTCTTGTACGGGCGTCTCGTACTCTTCCCCTGCCGTGATTGCTCGTGGTCTCTCGGTAGTCGCGGCTCTCCTGTCTTCCCAGACTTGTATGGCGTTTCCGGTTTGCTCGCTCTGCTCGAGCATACTGCCCCCTTCGGTCCCCACGGTATCTCCACTCCTCTTTCATGTCTAAGAACTCTATTGTGTGGTGCTGAAGTGACTGGAGAAATGTTGAGGTGGAAGCGAGTAAGTGGTTTGATGGCGGAGATGAAGTTATTGGGTGGGTATGGGTGTTTTAGTGGTGGCGACATGGTGGAAAGTTACCAGAACGGCGGGGGAGGTGGAGGTTCAAGGAGAGAGGAGGGAGCGTCATTAGGTGAAAAGCGTTTTCCTCTTTCTTAAGTGTTGGGTAATAGGTGAAATCGTCTTTTCAAAAGACGATTTCAATTTCAATAATTTGTGAAATCGTCTTTTGAAGAGACGATTTCTCCCGAAAGTGTTATTTTAGGAATTAGTTTTGGTTGGAAGTAATATGAGTAATTTTTTTTGTTGAGTGTTATTTTGGACTTTTTTTTCGCCCTCCCATGTTCAATTATTGGCTCTGCCCCAGCACATCGAGTCACTTTCTAGTTTCCGATACATGCTCTAGAAAGTGTTTGATCTTGCGGCCCAGTAGAAGATACAGGTCCTGTGCTATGCTTATCAAAATCTCGGAACTAATGGCTGTACTTAGTTGGACAAACTTGTGAAAAAGTTCTTTTGCTAATTGTGTCCATTCATAATGACACAATTATAATGTACAATTCTTATTCTGTAGTTATCCGTAAATACAAACATTCTCGGCGGGAGTCCAGGGTTCTATGGCTGATCTCCTTCCCTCTACCGCTGAGTCCTTGCGTTACAATTTGCCATCCATCATGCTCGGTCCAATGGATATTCACGTCTTCGTATCCTTGCCGATTGTCAACAAATGATTCGTTATCTCACTGGTACAGCTTCGACTTCGTTGGGCGCAGAATCGAGAGTGATACTTGATGACGTTTTGGCGGACCTCAATGGTTCCCAAGATATTGCTTGGTTTTACATTCCGCGCACAGATAATCTGATAGCACACAACCTAGCGTCTCATGCTAGAAAAACGCAACATCTCCGTTGCTATTGGAAAACGTCTGACTTTCCTGACTTTGTACTGAACTACCGCACTTAATCAATATATATCCTTGGTTTTTTAAAAAAAAGTAAATACAAGCAATGGCGTCGACCCTTGAATTTTGTAAAAAAGTATATAAATTATAGTAATTTTATAAATTTATAAAATGGTAAGTGATGATTAATAATTTTATTTATAGTGACTCCACCTCTTCCAGTTTGGTCGGTTTGGACTGAGGGCTGTTATTATGGACAGTGGAGCTGTCATCGGTGCAACTGTTCGGCGGCTGGAACGGGGTTTCAGAACCATCGTAGGTGGAGGCTTTGGCCCTGCTTCTAGGCATTGATATTGCCAAACAGTATGGATTTCACCATATCCGTCTTCTAACAGACTGCAAAAGTGTTGTCGACTATATTCGGACAACCATGCCACGACCTTGGATGATTGCACGAAGGATCTAATTAATAGTGTGCTTACTCGATTAGCGTATACTTCTTGATGTTGCATGGTTCCATGTTAGTCTAGACAACAAAATTACAGCTCACAACCTAGCATCATCATGCTAGAAAACAGTGGCAGACCGAGCTTATAATCTATGGGGGCACGTGCCCCCACAGGTTTTTAGAAAAATACAAGTATATATGTGTATATATAACAAAAATAAATAATAAATGTTATATAATTAAATAGTGTAACCGAAATATGATGTTTTGACATTCAAAATAGTGCATGTTCAAATTGTAATATAAATATTAAATATGTTTTAAAATAAATTTTTAATATTTTATTTGACAGATTGTTATTCGATAAAAAGTGGGGCTCCAATTCCCCAAAACTTTTGAAAATAGTTAAATGACCTTATAAATTTTTGAAAAATATAAAATAACATAATATTTAAGGTGTGATAGTGTCAAAAAAAATTTTACCCCCATAAAAAAATTTTGAGTCCACTACTGACCCCACAGGTTTGAAAGTCTAGGTCCGCCACTGCTAGAAAAGCTCAACTCCCTAAGAGCTGCTAGAAGTCTTCTGACTTCCCCACCTTTGTACGACACTTTATGTTTTTAATATCAATATATGTTCTATTAAAAAAAGCCTATTGAGCTGCTTTTTTAAAGCGGTTTTCCATAGAATATTAATCCAAGTGTTTTTTTAACATCAAAGTGTTTTTCAATTATCTACTATGGGTTTTCTTAGATGACTAATACAGGTCTTCTCTCACTTTTACGTGTGTCTGTCTTGCTAGTAAAGGTTTTTTTCCTCTGTGTTAATAGTAGTTCTTATAAAACAATGACTGGTGGTACCTTTTATTATGAAAAATCAACGGCAAATTCTTGGCTAAAGCTAAATGTAGCCAACTTGGCTACATCTATGAGGGAGATATGGGGTATTGGAAGGGAAGAGAGCGCGCATACACGCGTTGTTTTACTTGTTTTTTTGCATTTTTTTCTTTTTTTTTTCAAAATTTTATTCTTTTTCTTTTTATCACAAAAAACTTTAAATTGTTGTAACTTTTAATATATAAGTCCAAAATGAAAACAAATTATATCATTATTCACCTAAATTCAAGCTCTTCAAAATAAGACCAGACATGGATATTTTTGACAACTTTGAAAAAATTTATTTTTATACGTATAGTGCACAAAACGTAAAAAACAACTTGTACAAATAGTCATACAAACCTGTACAAATGTTCATTAAAACATGTACATCTACTCGTAAAAAACTTGTACATCATCGCATTAACTCGACAGATTTTTTGTGGGTTTGGGTTTGGTAGCGGGTTTAACGACCCTAACCCGCCACTGCAAACCTTAAAAATGCTTTCGACATTTTTTAGCTATCCTAGGGTGGGTTTTGGGGTGTTTTGGGAGGTAGGGTAATTTATTTGGAATTTGTTTCGTACTTTATATTGTAGCAACTAACTCGACAGGTTTTAGGGTTTGTGGTAGCGGGTTTAGGGTCTAACGACCCTAACCCGCCACTGCGAACCCTAAAAATGCCTTCGACGTTTTAGCTATCCTAGGGTGGCTTTGGGGGGTAGGGTAATCTATTTGGAAACCGTTTTCTTATTTGTATTGTAGCAACTAACTCGACATGTTTATAGGGTTTGTGGTCGCGGGTTTAGGGTCTACCACTATAAACCCTAAAAATGCTTTCGATGTTTTTTAGCTTTCCTATGGTGGGTTTTAGGGTGTGTGGGGTTAGGGCCATCTATTTGAAAGCCATTATATACTTTAATGTGAGAATGTACATATTTTAATGTGAGAATGTACATGTTTTAATGTGACGATGTACATGTTCAAATGTGAGAATGTGCATGTTCAATTATGAGAATGTATATGTTTTAATGAACATCTGTACATGTTTGTATGACCGTCTGTACAAGTGTTCTTCCTTAAATGTACATGTTTTAATCTAAGGATGTACATATTTAATGATTCGTACAGGTTTATATGACTATCTATATGTTTTTAGTGCGAGGATGTACATGTTTTAGTGAACATTTGTACAGGTTTGTATGACCATATGTACAAGTTTTCTTTTACGTTCTGTGTTCCATACATGTAAAAATAATTTTTTTTAAAGTTGTCAAAA
>CM041780.1:227019325-227273794 GCA_023374045.1 Limonium bicolor | reverse complement strand
ATATATCCATGACTGATCTTGTTTTGAAGAGCTTGAATTTAGGTGAACAATGATATAAGTTTTTTTCATTTTGGACTTATATATTAAAAGTTACAATAATATAAAGATTTTGTGATAAACAAACAAAAGAAAACAAAAAATAAACGCAAAACGCTGGAGTGCTAAAAAAAAACACGAAAGAAGCGCCCCTAGCATGGATGTAGCCATATGTGGCTACATGCACATGTAGCCAAGACGCTCCCAAAATCAACCGTCCACGTCAAATAAGATAGAAGCTGTTCCCTGAATTGAGATGAAAATATTTGATTGAACTGTTTTGGTATTGACATATGATTGGAAGCCCTTTGTTGCATCATAGTTTTTCAGCCCTCGTCTACCTCACCAAACACTTAAGCACAATCTGATTATTTTCCATTTTTCTCTTAATTATTTTTTTACATTGACCCACCACTAACCTCCCCACTAGCCCACTAATCTAATCCTTATTGCTATTAAAGATCGGCCAAATACCTATCACCAGAGGGATCATCACATCTCTGCTAATTCAACAGTTGATTATACACTTGTTAAAAAAAACTACACTCAATTATGCTTTGTCGGTTCCCACATTACAACTTTAATATTAACAGCACACTTTATTAATTGATTGGGGCAACAATAGGCCACCAGTGAGGACAAATCAGAAGTGGGCAGTTCTATCCATTTAGATTCTTAGGACCTTGCAAGGGATACATCCATTCAATATTATATTGGACAATTAATGTATATTCGAGGACATACGTATCTCCTAAGTTCAAGGATCTCATATATTCACTGTTCCACAATTTATTTGGGACCATCACATCTCTGCTAATTCAACAGTTGATTATACACTTGTTCAAAAAAAAAACTACACTCAATTATGTTTGTCGGTTCCCACATTACAACTTTTAATATTAACAGCACACTTTATTAATTGATTGGGGCAACAATAGGCCACCAGTGAGGACAAATCAGAAGTGGGTAGTTCTATCCATTTAAATCCTTGGGGACCTTGCAAGGGATACATCCATTCAATATTGTATTGGACAATTAATGTATATTCGAAACCAATTAAATTAAATTGGCTTTGTTTGTGTCGTCATCTCCGTTTTTTATTCAATATACACTACAAGAAAAATGTTTTAAAGTTCCTTGATTTATAATGTTTAAAACATGATTTTTGAAGTTAAATGTGTTTTATAATGTTATAAGGAATTACCCCCACATTGATTAAACATTTAACCGTGCTTTTAAATGTGCACGAATCATTTTAAAAACTTGGATTATTGGCATAGGTCTGAAGACAAACTCATGAGTATCGTCCACGTGAGGTTTCGTCTACTTCAAGTGAGGTTTCATCTACTTCAAATAACTTTTACACATCTTCTAAACCACATGAACAAAGAAAAAATTCAACTTCTAACAGAAGTTTCAAGCGAAGTATTCTTAATATAGTTAAATTTATGAAATTGTAGTTTAATGTTTACTATATATTTAATTTGTAATCAACTCATACACCTTTATTTACCATAAAATCTCGTAAAACTTGTAGAATTTACTCATAATTTTTACATATATCATAAGTTTGACAAAGTAGTAAAATCAAACATTAAGTAATGCTCATTAGTCAAGAGCTTAACCTTTAGTATCAGCAAGAGAAAAGTCTTTACTTGTTCATGGTATTTCAGCTGTCAAATAGCACCCTATTTTACTTTTATCTGTTAAAAAATTATTTGAATAAAAACAAGATTATAGCTTATTAAAATAAAGGTAAAAAATAAAAATGTGAAACAGTGAATATATGAGATCCTTAAACCTAGGAGATACATATGTCCTCGACTATACATTAATGGTCCTAAGAATCTAAATGGATAGAACAGCCCACTTCTAATTTGTTTTCACTAGTGGCCTATTGTTGCCCCAATCAATTAATAAAGTGTGTTGTTAATATTAAAAGTTGTAATGTGGGAACCGACAAAACATAATCGAGTGTAGTTTTTTAATGAACAAGTGTATAATCAATTGTTGAAACAGCAGATACGTGATGGACCCTCTGGTGATGGGTATTTGCCGGTCTTTAATAGCAATAGGGATTAGATTAGTGGGGAGGTTAGTGGTGGGTCAATGTGAAAAAATAATTAAGAGAAAAATGGAAAGTAATCAGATTGTGCTTATAATACATTATAATATAATTTGTCTTTACTAGTATTTGTTTTTATGTCATTCAAAATTTATCTGTTAAAAAATTATATGAATAAAAACAAGATTATAGCTTATTAAAATAAAGGTAAAAAATAAAATGTGGAACAGTGAATATATGAGATCCTTAAACCTAGGAGATACGTATGTCCTCGAATATACATTAATTGTCCAGTATAATATTGAATGGATGTATCCCTTGCAAGGTCATAAGGATCTAAATGGATAGAACTGCCCACTTCTAATTTGTCCTCACTGATGGCCTATTGTTGCCCCAATCAATTAATAAAGTGTGCTGTTAATATTAAAAGTTGTAATGTGGGAACCGACAAAACCTAATCGAGTGTAGTTTTTTTTTTGAACAAGTGTATAATCAACTGTTGAAACAACAGAGACGTGATGGTCCCTCTGGTGATGGGTATTTGCCGGTCATTAATAGCAATAGGGATTAGATTAGTGGGGAAGTTAGTGGTGGGTCAATGTGAAAAAATAATTAAGAGAAAATGGAAAGTAATCAGATTGTGCTTATAATACAAATAAAAAATGTGGAACAGTGAATATATAAGATCCTTAAACCTAAGTGAAATACCCCGAACTTAATTAGGGTGATTAAATTACTCTAAAATGATATTGAGGGCCTATTAGTGCCTAATAAATCTTGGTAAGGAAAATAAATCCAAAAGAAAGAGAAAACGCTTAAAAAGCGAAAAAACGCTAAATTGAGCGTTAGGTGACCCTAGGAGAAATGCAACCTTAAAGAGGGTATTAAATGAATTTAAAAGGCTTAATAATACCTAAATAATATATGGGAACAATTCCCGAAGAAAACGGATCTAAATAATATATTAAAACGCTAATAAAGCTCTAGCGCACGTTTTTCGAGAAACCCCGAAAACGTGACTTTAAGTGGTCAAACGAACCCGTAAAAATTATAGTTCATCAAATAACTATAAATAAATATTAATGGAAGTTTGAGAGCCAATAAAATTAATTAAACGAGAAAATTCTAGAAAACGGGCCCGGTTAGTGAATAGTGCTAAAACCGGGTAAATAAACGAGCGTTTTCTGTAAAAGACAAAAAACGCTCCAGCTTGTACATATATATGGGGCGGTTTTTAAAGATTAAACAGCCCTCACTCACACTCTCACCTAGCTAAGAAAGAAGAAAGAAAAGTCAAAAAGTAAAAAGCAATAAAGTGCCCTCTTTTTCTTTCCTCTCATTCTCTCTTTCTCTCTCTTCTTTCTTTCTTCCCCACCTTGAGCTGCCTCCTCCCTTCCTTTCCTGGCGATTTTTGAAGCTCTCCACAAGCTTCCATGGGCAGCCTCTCTTCATCCTCTTGCTCAAGCCACAAAAATGCTCCAAATAAAAAAAAAACACATATTTGTGTTCCCCTCATCATTCTCTATCTATCTCTCTTTTCAAAATCTGAAAATGAAGAACTTCATCTCCATGGGTTTTCCCCATTTGAAGAGAAAATAGCACCAATGTGTAGCTTGGAGCCTCCTCTTTCAAACAAGGTAAAAATTTCTTTGAAAAACTCATTCTTGCTCTTCCTCCTTTGGTAGCCGATTTTTGCTCTCTCTCTTACCTTGCTCTCCTCTTGTTTTTGAGCTTCATTTCAACCCTCCAATGGTGGTGGAATTTCCCTTTTGATTCAAGGGTGAAAGCCTCTCTTAAAAGACTCCAAAAGAGAACCAAGAGTAAGATTTGAGGAACAAATGTGAACCAAGGAACATAAGGCGACCCGGTAAAGTTAACCCCGGTGGAAGGTATGATTTCCTCATGCTCTGTATCCTAACTTGGTTACCCCGATTTGTGTGCTTAATTGATTGTGTGATCACTTAACAAGATAAATGCACGAATCGGATTGTTTGTACTTGTCGGTGCTGGTATTGTGTTGTTGCTTGTTGGTTTGTAATTTGCACCGAAGTTTGTATAATTCATGAAATGTGGATTGTGTATGAATTGCTTGATCGTGATTATGTATGGTAGTGCGACTCATAGTTGAGTCTTGGTTGTGTAGAGACCCGTGGAAAGAGTCAAGTTGTGAACTAATGAAAATGTGTTAACGCACTAAAACTATCGAACCAAGAAACGATAACACAAACTACGAAATCACTAGAACGTGAGAGAATTATACGGGACTAGTAATTCCCGATAACGGTTAGAGAACCGAAACAGCTAAATCCACACGATGAATATGAGTGGAAGTATATGAGTGACCTCTAACTAGAGGATTGGAAAGTTGTTCGAAATACGAACCTTGAGTAAAGTAATGAATGGTAAGGGATCACCAAACCCCTTAGAAATATAGTCGAACCCCAATGAGAGGAACCGACTAACATGAGCAATGTCCCAAACATGAGAGTATTCAATAAGTTGGTTGAAACCTTAAATCTTAGAATACTAGACATTGAGGAATTCCCTAAGCCATTAGATGCTATCGAGGAGAGATACTTCTAGGCTAATCCTTGAGATTGTGCATTGACTCCGAGAGTGGAGTTTTGGGAATTTGAGTAGTCTGGTACTGAACGGACATTTGAGTATTTGAGGAGCTAACTGTATAGCCCTATTGTATTTGAGCCCGGTGGTGGGTCTTGTATTTGACCCTGCCCGGAGGTCGTGTGAGATCGACTTAACATATACCTTGAGCATTGAGTATCGAATGGCGAACTTGAGAATTGAGTAAGGGAGTATTGAGAATTGAGTGTGACTTGAGACCCTTGAGAATCGAGTTGAGTGTTGTAGACCTTGTTGAGGTTGTGAGTAAGAGTACCCAGGGAGTGGGTAGAGTAGAGACATGAGTACATTGAGTAAGGCATGGTGAGGTGGAAACCCTCAAGCCTAATTAAAGAACATATTGAACTAACCCTTGATGTGTGTGTTAGTGCTTGTGTTCAATGTTGAACTTGATTGTGAATGTACATATATAATGTATGTTGTATGCATGTTGTTTGTGATAAAATGAACAACATGCTCTCAACCAATTAGTCGGCATACCCTCGTTAGTACGCGGGGTATGCAGAAGTCATATGCAGCGTAAGCTGAGACCCTTGGAGCGATGTTTTTATTTTCCAGGTACAACGAAGCCGTCAACCGATCGAGAGTAGGACGGGGTTGTTATTGATATGGGTAGTTGTTAAGGGAATTGTATTTATGTATTATGGATTGTAAGACCGAAGGGTCATTGATAAACTTGGGAATTGTAGATACTCGGTATAGTATTGAATGGTTATTGTTGTATATTTTGGTGTTAAAGGTTGTATTTGACTTGAGGATTGTTTGAGTAAAGGAAGTATCTTTTGTATAGTGTACTCGGTATAAGACCCATCAGACCGATATTGTATTTGTGTTGTAATTGAGTTTGGATTGGTCTAGTTAGTCACCCACGTGACTAACGACATTGTTTCACCCCCGATTGAGTTGGAATTACCGCTGCGTTGTTGTTGATATATGAGACGGGTTAGAGGATAATAGTGTGATTACCGGTAGGGGTGTTACACTAAGAGATATATATGTCCTCGAATATTCATTAATTGTCCAGTATAATATTGAATGGATGTATCCCTTGTAAGGTCCTAAGAATCTAAATGGATAGAACTGTCCACTTCTGATTTGTCCACACTGGTGGCGTATTGTAGCCCCAATCAATTAATAAAGTGTGATGTTAATATTAAAAGTTGTAATGTGGGAACCGACAAAACATAATCGAGTGTAGTTTCTTTTTTAACAAGTGTATAAACAACTGTTGCAACAGCAAAGACGTGATGGTCCCTCTGGTGATGGGTATTTGTCAGTCTTTAATAGCAATAGGGATTAGATTAGTGGGGAGGTTAGTGGTGGGTCAACGTGAAAAAAAATTAAGAGGAAAATGGAAAGTAATCAGATTGTGCTTATAATACATTATAATATAATTTGTCTTTACTAGTACTTGTTTTTATGTCATTAAAATTTTTATCTGTTAAAAAATTATTTGAATAAAAACATGATTATAGCTTAATAAAATAAAGTTAAAAATAAAAATGTAATAAAGGTAAAAAATAAAAAATGTGGAACAGTGAATATAAGAGATCCTTAAACCTAGGAGATACGTATGTCCTTGAATATACATTAATTGTCCAATATAATATTGAATGGATGTATCCCTTGGAAGGTCCTAAGGATCTAAATGGATAGAACTGCCCACTTCTGAATTGTCCTCACTGATGGCCTATTGTTGCCCCAAACAATTAATAAAGCGTGCTGTTAATAATATTAAAAGTTGTAATGTGGGAACCGACAAAACATAATCGAGTGTAGTTTTTTTTTAACAAGTGTATAATCAACTGTTGAAACAACAAAGACGTGATGGTCCCTCTGGTGATGGGTATTTGCCGGTCTTTAATAGCAATAGGGATTAGATTAGTGGGCTAGTGGGGAGGTTAGTGGTGGGTCAATGTGAAAAAATAATTAAGAGAAAATTGAAAGTAATCAGATTGTGCTTGTAATACATTATAATATAATTTCCTTTACTAGTATTTGTTTTTATGTCATTCAAAATATTATGTTAAAAAAATATTTTAATAAAAACAAGATTATAGCTTATTAAAATAGGTAAAAAATAAAAATGTGGAACAATGAATATATGAGATCCTTGAACCTAGGAGATATGTATGTCCTCGAATATACATTAATTGTCCAATATGACATTGAATGGATGTTTCCCTTGCAGGGTTATAAGGATATAAATGGATAGAACTGCCCACTTCTTATTTGTCCTCACTGGTGGCCTATTTTTGCCCCAATAAATTATTAAAGTGTGTTGTTAATATTAAAAGTTGTAATGTGGGAACCGACAAAACAGAATCGAGTGTACTTTTTTTTTAACAAGTGTATAATCAACTGTTGAAATAGCAGAGACATGATGATCCCTCTGGTGATGGGTATTTGCCGGTCTTTAATAGCAATAGGGATTAGATTAGTGGGCCAGTGGGGAGGTTAGTGGTGGGTCAATGTGAAAAAATAATAAGAGAAAAAATGGAATGTAATCAGATTGTGCTTATAATACATTATAATATAATTTGTCTTTACTAGTATTTGTTTTTATGTCATTCAAAATTTTATCTGTTAAAAAATTATTTTAATAAAAACAAGATTATAACTTATTAAATAAAGGTAAAAAACAAAAATGTAGTAAAGGTAAAAAATAAAATGTAGAATAGTGAATATATGAGATCCTTGAACCTAGAAGATACGTATGTCCCCGAATATACATTAATTATCCAATATAATATTGGATGGATGTATCCCTTTTACAAGGTACTAAGGATCTAAATGGATAGAACTACCCACTTCTGATTTGTCCTCACTGGTGGCCTATTGTTGCCCCAATAAATTAATAAGTGTGTGTCGTTAATATTAAAAGTTGTAATGTGGGAACCGACAAAACATAATCGAGTGTAGTTTTTTTTTGAACAAGTGCATAATCAACTGTTGAAACAGCAGAGACGTGATGGTCCCTCTGGTGATGGGTATTTGCCGGTCTTTAATAGCAATAGGGATTAGATTAGTGGGGAGGTTAGTGGTGGGTCAATGTGAAAAAATAATTAACAGAAAAATGGAAAGTAATTAGATTGTGCTTATAATACATTATAATATAATTTGTCTTTACTAGTATTTGTTTTTATGTCATTCAAAATTTTATCTGTTATAAAATATTTTAATAATAACAAGATTATAGCTTATTAAAATAAAGGTAAAAAAAAAAAATGTAATTAAGGTAAAAAATAAAAATGTGTAACAATGAATATATGAGATCCTTGAACCTAGGAGATACGTATGTCCTCGAATATACATTAATTGGCCAATATAATATTGAATGGGTGTATCCCTTGCATGGTCCTAAGGATCTAAATGGATAGAACTGCCCACTTCTGATTTGTCCTCACTGGTGGCCTATTGTTGCCCCAATCAATTAATAAAGTGTGTTGTTAATATTAAAAGTTGTAATGTGGGAACCGGCAAAACATAATCGAGTGTAGTTTTTTTTAACAAGTGTATAATCAACTGTTGAAAAAGCAGAGGCGTGTTGGTCCCTCTGGTGGTGATGGGTATTTGCCGGTCTTTAATAGCAATAGGGTAGATTAGTGGGGAGGTTAGTGGTGGGTCAATGTGAAAAAATAATTAAGATAAAAATGGAAAGTAATCAGATTGTGCTTATAATACATTATAATATAATTTGTCTTTACTAGTATTTGTTTTTATGTCATTCAAAATTTTATCTGTTAAAAAATTATTTAAATAAAAACAAGATTATAGCTTATCAAAATGAAGGTAAAAAATAAAAATGTAATAAAGGTAAAATAAAATAAAAATATGGAACAGTGAATATATGAGATCCTTGAACCATAGAGATACGTTTGTCCTCGAATATACATTAATTGACCAATATAATATTGAATGGATGTATCCCTTGCAAGGTCCTAAGGATCTAAATGGATAGAACTGCCCACTTCTGATTTGTCCTCACTGGTGGTCTATTGTTGCCCCAATCAATTAATAAAGTGTGTTGTTAATATTAAAAGTGTGTAATGTGGGAACCGACCAAACATAATCGAGTGTAGTTTTTTTTAACAAGTGTATAATCAACTGTTGAAAACAGCAGAGACGTGATGGTCCCTCTGGTGATGGGTATTTGCCGGTCTTTAATAGCAATATGGATTAGATTAGTGGGCTAGTGGGGAGGTTCGTGGTGGGTCAATGTGAAATAATAATTAAGAGAAAAATGGAAAGTAATTAGATTGTACTTATAATACATTATAACATATTTTTTCTTTACTAGTATTTGTTTTTATGTCATTCAAAATTTTATCTGTTAAAAATTATTTTAATAAAACAAGATTATAGCTTATTAAAATAAAGGTAAAAAAATAAAAATGTAATTAAGGTAAAAAATAAAAATGTGTAACATGAATATATGAGATCCTTGAACCTAAGAGATACGTATGTCCTCGAATATACATTAATTGTCCAATATAATATTGAATGTGTATCCCTTAGATGGTCTAAGGATCTAAATGGATAGAACTGCCCACTTCTGATTTGTCCTCACTGGTGGCCTATTGTTGCCCCAATCAATTAATAAAGTGTGTTGTTAATATTAAAAGTTGTAATGTGGGAACCGGCAAAACATAATCGAGTGTAGTTTTTTTTTAACAAGTGTATAATCAACTGTTGAAAAGCAGAGGTGTTGGTCCCTCTGGTGATGGGTATTTGCCGGGTCTTAATAGCAATAGGGTATTATTAGTGGGGAGGTTAGTGGTGGGTAAATGTGAAAAAATAATTAAGAGAGAAATGGAAAGTAATCAGATTGTGCTTATAATACATTATAATATAATTTGTCTTTACTAGTATTTGTTTTTATGTCATTCAAAATTTTATCTGTTAAAAAATTATTTGAATAAAAACAAGATTATAGCTTATAAAATAAAGGAAAAAATAAAAATGTAATAAAGGTAAAATAAAATAAAAATATGGACAGTGAATATATGAGATCCTGAACCTAGAGATACGTATGTCCTCGAATATACATTAATTGTCCAATATAATATTGAATGGATGTATCCCTTGCAAGGTCCTCAGGATCTAAATGGATAGAACTGCCCACTTCTGATTGTCCTCACTGGTGGCCTATTGTTGCCCCAATCAATTAATAAAGTGTGTTGTTAATATTAAAAGTTGTAATGTGGGAACCGACAAAACATAATCGAGTGTAGTTTTTTTTTTAACAAGTGTATAAACAACTGTTGAAACAGCAGAGACGTGATGGTCCCTCTGGTGATGGGTATTTGTCGGTCTTTAATAGCAATAGGGATTAGATTAGTGGGGCTAGTGGGGAGGTCGTGGTGGTCAACGTGAAAAATAATTAAAGAAAAATGGAAAGTAATCAGATTGTGCTTATAATACATTATAATATATTTTTTCTTTACTAGTACTTGTTTTTATGTCATTAAAATTTTATCTGTTAAAAATTATTTTAATAAAAACAAGATTATAGCTTATTAAAATAAAGGAAAAATAAAAAAAAAAAAATGTGGAACGTGAATATATGAGATCCTTGAACCTAGGAGATACGTATGTCCTTGAATATACATTAATTGTCCAATATAATATTGAATGGATGTATCCCTTGGAAGGTCCTAAGGATCTAAATGGATAGAACTGCCCACTTCTGATTGTCCTCACTGGTGGCCTATTGTTGCCCCAATCAATTAATAAAGTGTGCTGTTAATATTAAAAGTTGTAATGTGGGAACCGACAAAACATAATCGAGTGTAGTTTTTTTGAACAAGTGTATAATCAACTGTTGAAACAACAAAGACGTGATGGTCCCTCTGGTGATGGGTATTACCGGTCTTTAATAGCAATAGGGATTAGATTAGTGGGCTAGTGGGGAGGTTAGTGGTGGGTAAATGTGAAAAAATAATTTAGAGAAAAATGAAAAGTAATCAGATTGTGCTTATAATACATTATAATATAATTTGTCTTTACTAGTATTTGTTTTTATGTCATTAAAAATTTATCTGTTAAAAATTATTTGAATAAAAACAAGATTATAGCTTATTAAAATAAAGGTAAAAAAATCAAAATGTAATAAGGAAAAAATAAAAATGTACAACATGAGTATATGAGATCCTTAAACTAGGAGATATGTATGTCCTCGAATATGCATTAATTGTCCAATATAATTGAATGGATGTATCCCTTGCAAGGGTCCTCAGGATTAAATGGATAGAACTGCCCACTTCTTGATTTGTCCTCACTGGTGGCCTATTGTTGCCCCAATAAATTATTAAGTGTGTCGTTAATATTAAAAGTGTAATGTGGGAACCGACAAAACATAATCGAGTGTAGTTCTTTTTTAACAAGTGTATAAACAACTGTGAAACAGCAAAGACATGATGGTCCCTCTGGTGATGGGGATTTGCGGTCTTTAATAGCAATAGGGATTAGATTAGTGGGGAGTGGAGGTTAGTGGTGGGTCAATGTGAAAAAATAATTAAGAGGAAAATGGAAAGTAATCAGATTGTGCTTATAATACATTATAATATAATTTGTCTTTACTAGTATTTGTTTTTATGTCATTAAAATTTTTATCTGTTAAAAAATTATTTGAATAAAAACAATGATTATAGCTTATTAAAATAAAGTTAAAAAACAAAAAATGTAATAAAGGTAAAAAATAAAAATGTAGAACAGTGAATATAAGAGATCCTTAAACTAGAAGATACGTATGTCCTCGAATATAATTAATTGTCAATATAATATTGAATGGATGTATCCCTTGGAAGGTCTAAGGATCTAAATGGATAGAACTGCCACTTCTGATTGTCCTCACTGGTGGCCTATTGTTGCCCCAAACAATTAATAAAGTGTGCTGTAATAATATTAAAGTTGTAATGTGGGAACCGACAAAACATAATCGAGTGTAGTTTTTTTTAACAAGTGTATAATCAACTGTTGAAACACAAAGACGTGATGGTCCCTCTGGTGATGGGTATTTGCGGTCTTTAATAGCAATAGGGATTAGATAGTGGGCTAGTGGGGAGGTTAGTGGGGTCAATGTGAAAAAATAATTAAGAAAAATGAAAGTAATCAGATTGTGCTTATAATACATTATAATTAATTTGTCTTTACTAGTATTTGTTTTATGTCATTCAAAATATTATCTGTTAAAAAATTATTTTAATAAAAAAAAGATTATAGCTTATTAAAATAAAGGTAAAAAATAAAGGTGGAACAATGAATATATGAGATCCTTGAACCTAGGAGATATGTATGTCCTCGAATATACATTAATTGTCAATATAAATTGAATGGATGTTTCCCTTGCAGGGTTCTAAGGATCTAAATGGATAGAACTGCCCACTTCTGATTTGTCCTCACTGGTGGCCTATTGTTGCCCCAATAAATTATTAAAGTGTGTTGTTAATATTAAAAGTTGTAATGTGGGAACCGACAAAACATAATCGAGTGTACTTTTTTTTTAACAAGTGTATAATCAACTGTTGAAAAAGCAGAGACGTGAGTGGTCCCTCTGGTGATGGGTATTTGCCGGTCTTTAATAGCAATAGGGATTAGATTAGTGGGCCAGTGGGGAGGTTAGTGGTGGGTCAATGTGAAAAAATAATTAAGAGAAAAATGGAATGTAATCAGATTGTGCTTATAATACATTATAATATAATTTGTCTTTACTAGTATTTGTTTTTATGTCATTCAAATTTTATCTGTTAAAAAATTATTTTAATAAAAACAAGATTATAATTATTAAAATAAAGGTAAAAAACCAAAATGTAGTAAGTAAAGGTAAAAAAATAAAAATGTAGAATAGTGATATATGAGATCCTTGAACCTAGAAGATACGTATGTCCTCGAATATACATTAATTATCCAATATAATATTGGATGGATGTATCCCTTTTACAAGGTTCTAAGGATCTAAATGGATAGAACTACCCACTTCTGATTTGTCCTCACTGGTGGCCTATTGTTGCCCCAATAATTAATAAAGTGTGTCGTTAATATTAAAAGTTGTAATGTGGGAACCGACAAACATAATCGAGTGTAGTTTTTTTTTGAACAAGTGCATAATCAACTGTTGAAACAGCAGAGACGTGATGGTCCCTCTGGTGATGGGTATTTGCCGGTCTTTAATAGCAATAGGGATTAGATTAGTGGGGAGGTTAGTGGTGGGTCAATGTGAAAAAATAATTAACAGAAAAATGGAAAGTAATTAGATTGTGCTTATAATACATTATAATATAATTTTGTCTTTAGGAGATACGTATGTCCTCGAATATACATTAATGGCAAATTAATATTGAATGGATGATCCCTTGCATGGTCCTAAGGATCTAAATGGATTAGAACTGCCCACTTCTGATTTGTCCTCACTGGTGGCCTATTGTTGCCCCAATCAATTAATAAAGTGTGTTGTTAATATTAAAAGTTGTAATGTGGGAACGGAAAAACATAATCGAGTGTAGTTTTTTTTAACAAGTGTATAATCAACTGTTGTGAAAAAGCAGAGGCGTG
Source organism: Limonium bicolor (assembly GCA_023374045.1). Classification (NCBI taxonomy): domain Eukaryota; kingdom Viridiplantae; phylum Streptophyta; class Magnoliopsida; order Caryophyllales; family Plumbaginaceae; genus Limonium; species Limonium bicolor. Next base: position 227,260,500 of record CM041780.1, on the reverse strand, counting down.
ATGGTCCCTTGGTGGTGATGGGTATTTGCCGGTCTTTAATAGCAATAGGGATTATATTAGTGGGTAGTGGGGAGGTGGGAGGTTAGTGGTGGGTCAATGTGAAAAAATAATTAAGAGAAAATGTAAAGTAATCAGATTGTGCTTATAATACATTATAATATAATTTGTCTTTACTAGTATTGTTTTATGTCATTCAAAATTGATCTGTTAAAAAATTATTTTAATAATAACAAGATATAGCTTATTAAAATAAAGGTAAAAATTAAAAATGTAATAAGGTAAAAAATTAAAAATGTTGTACAATATGAATATATGAGATCCTTGAACCTAGGAGATAGGTTATGTCCTCGAATATACATTAATGTCCAATATAATATTGAATGGATGTATCCCTTGAAAGGTCCTAGGATCTAAATAGATATAACTGCCCACTTCTGATTGTCCTCACTGGTGGCCTATGTTGCCCCAATCAATTAATAAAGGTGTTGTTAATATTAAAAGTTGTAATGTGGGAAACGGCAAAACATAATCGAGTGTAGTTTTTTAACAAGTGTATAATCAACTGTTGAAAAGCAGGAGGTGTTGGTCCTCTGTGGTGATAGGGTATTTGCCTAGGTCTTTAATAGCAATAGGAGTAGATTAGTAGGTGGGGAGGAGGTTAGTGGTGGGTCAAATGTGAAAAAATAATTAAGATAAAAAATGGAAAGTAATCAGATTGTGCTTATAATACATTATAATAAATTGTCTTTACTAGTATTGTTTTTATGTCATTAAAAATTTATCTGTTAAAACATTATTTAAATAAAAACAAGATTATAGCTTATAAAATGAAAGGTAAAAAAATAAAAATGTAATAAAGGTAAATAAAATAAAACTATGGGAACAGTGAATATATGAGATCTTAAACTTTAGGAGATAGTTTGTCCTCGAATATAACATTAATTGACCAATATAATATTGATGGATGTATCCCTTGCAAGGTCCCTAAGGATTAAATGGATAGAACTGCCACTTCTGATTGTCCTCATGGTGGTCTATTGTTTTGCCCAAATCAATTTAATAAAGTGTGTTGTAATATTAAAAGTGGTAATTGGGAACCGACCAAACATAATCGAGTGTAGTTTTTTTTTAACAAGTGTATAATCAACTGTTGAAACAGCAGAGACGTGATGGTCCCTCTGGTGATGGGTATTTGCCGGTCTTTAATAGCAATAGGGATTAGATTAGTGGGCTAGTGGGGAGGTTGGGTGGTCATGTGAAATAATAATTAAGAGAAAAATGGAAAGTAATTAGATTGTACTTATAATACATTATAACATATTTTTTCTTTACTAGTATTTGTTTTTATGTCATTCAAAATTTTATCTGTTAAAAAATTATTTTAATAAAAACAAGATTATAGCTTATTAAAATAAAGGAAAAAAATAAAAATGTGGAACGGTGAATATATGAGATCCTTGAACCTAAGAGATACGTATGTCCTCGAATATACATTAGTTGTCCAATATAATATTGAATGGATGTATCCCTTAGAAGGTCGTAAGGATCTAAATGGATAGAACTGCCCACTTCTGATTTGTCCTCACTGGTGGCCTATTGTTTGCCCCAATCAATTAATAAAGTGTGATGTTAATATTAAAAGTTGAATGTGGGAACCGACAAAACATAATCGAGTGTAGTTTTTTATTTGAACAAGTGTATAATCAACTGTTGAAACAACAAAGACGTGATGGTCCCTCTGGTGATAGGTACTTACTAGGCTTTAATAGCAATAGGGATTAGATTAGTGGGCTGGTGGGGAGGTTAGTGGTGGGTAAATGTGAAAAAATAATTTAGAGAGAAATGAATAGTAATCAGATTGTGCTTATAATATATTATAATATAATTTGTCTTTACTAGTATTTGTTTTATGTCATTAAAATTTTAATCTGTTAAAAAATTCTTTGAATAAAAACAAGATTATAGCTTATTAAAATAAAGGTAAAAAATCAAAATGTAATAAGGAAAAAAATAAAATAAAATGTACACAGTGAGTATATGAGATCCTTAAACCTAGGAGATACGTATGTCCTCGAATATGCATAATTGTCCAATATAATATTGAATGGATGTATCCCTTGCAAGGTCCTCAGGATCTAAATGGATAGAACTGCCCACTTCTGATTTGTCCTCACTGGTGGCCTATTGTTGCCCCAATAAATTAATAAAGTGTGTCGTTAATATTAAAAGTTGTAATGTGGGAACCGACAAAACATAATCGAGTGTAGTTTTTTTTTGAACAAGTGTATAATCAACTGTTGAAACAGCAGAGACGTGATGGTCCCTCTGGTGATGGGTATTTGCCGGTCTTTAATAGCAATAGGGATTAGATTAGTGGGGGGTTAGTGGTGGGTCAATGTGAAAAAAATATAAGAGAAAAATGGAAAGTAATTAGATTGTGCTTATAATACATTATAATATAATTTGTCTTTACTAGTATTTGTTTTTATGTCATTCAAAATTTTATCTGGGAAAAAATTATTTGAATAAAAACAAGATTATAGCTTACTAAAATAAAGGTAAAAAATAAAAATGTACTAAGGTAAAAAATAAAAATGTGGAACAGTGAATATATGAGATCCTTGAACCTAGGAGATAGGTATGTCCTCGAAAATACATTAATTGTCCAATATAATATTGAATGGATGTTTCCCATGCAAGGTCCTAAGGATCTAAATGGATAGAACTGTGCACTTCTGATTTGTCCTCACTGGTGGCCTATTGTTGCCCCAATCAATTAATAAAGTGTGTTGTTAATATTAAAAGTTGTAATGTGGGAACCGACAAAACATAATCGAGTGTAGTTTTTTTTTAACAAGTGTACAAACAACTGTTGAAACAGCAGAGACGTGATGGTCCCTCTGGTGATGGGTATTTGCCGGTCTTTAATAGCAGTAGGGATTAGATTAGTGGGCTAGTGGGGAGGTTAGTGGTGGGTCAATGTGAAAAAATAATATAAGAGAAAAATGGAAAGTAATCAGATTATGCTAAGAATACATTATAATAAAATTTGTCTTTCCTAGTATTTGTTTTTATGTCATTCAAAATTTTATCTGTTAAAAAATTATTTAAATAAAAACAAGATTATAGCATATCAAAATAAAGGTAAAAAATAAAAATGTAGAACAGTAAATATATGAGATCCTTGAACCTTAGAGATACGTATGTACTCGAATATACGTTAATTGACCATATAATATTGAATGCATGTATCCCTTGCAAGGTCCTAAAGATCTAAATGGATAGAACAACCCACTTCTGATTTGTCCTCACTGGTGGCCTATTGTTGCCCCAATCAATTAATAAAGTGTGCTTTGAATATTAAAAGTTGTACTGTTGGAACCGACAAAACATAATCGTGTGTAGTTTTTTTAAACAAGTGTATAATCAACTGTTGAAACAGCAGAGACGTGATGGTCCCTCTGGGGAGGGTCTTTAATAGCAATAGGGATTAGATTAGTGGGATAGTGGGTAAGTTGGTGGTGGGTCAATGTGAAAAAATAATTAAGATAAAAATGGAAAGTAATCAGATTGTGCATACGTATGTCCTCGAATATACATTAATTTTCCAGTATAATATTGAATGGATGTATCCCTTGCAAGGTCCTAAGGATCTAAATGGATAGAACTGCCCACTTCTGATTTGTCCTCACTGGTGGTCTATTGTTGCCCCAATAAATTATTAAAGTGTGTTGTTAATATTAAAAGTTGTAATGTGGGAACCGACAAAACAGAATCGAGTGTATTTTTTTTTAACAAGTGTATAATCAACTGTTGAAATAGCAGAGACGTGATGGTCCCTTTGGTGATGGGTATTTGCCGGTCTTTAATAGCAATAGGGATTAGATTAGTGGGCCAGTGGGGAGGTTAGTGGTGGGTCAATGTGAAAAAATAATTAAGAGAAAAATGGAATGTAATCAGATTGTGCTTATAATACATTATAATATAATTTGTCTTTACTAGTATTTGTTTTTATGTCATTCAAAATTTTATCTGTTAAAAAATTTATTTTAATAAAAACAAGATTATAACTTATTAAAATAAAGGTAAAAAACAAAAATGTAGTAAAGGTAAAAAATAAAAATGTGGAATAGTGAATATATGAGATCCTTGAACATAGAAGATACGTATGTCCTCGAATATACATTAATTATCTAATATAATATTGGATGGATGTATCCCTTTTGCAAGGTTCTAAGGATCTAAATGGATAGAACTGTCCACTTCTGATTTGTCCTCACTAGTGGCCTATTGTTGCCCCAATAAATTGATAAAGTGTGTCGTTAATATTAAAAGTTGTAATGTGGGAACCGACAAAACATAATCGAGTGTAGTTTTTTTTTAACAAGTGTATAATCAACTGTTGAAACAGCAGAGACGTGATGGTCCCTCTGGTGATGGGTATTTGCCGGTCTTTAATAGCAATAGGGATTAGATTAGTGGGCTAGTGGGGAGGTTAGTGGTGGGTCAATGTGAAATAATAATTAAGAGAAAAATGGAAAGTAATTAGATTGTACTTATAATACATTATAACATATTTTTTCTTTACTAGTATTTGTTTTTATGTCATTCAAAATTTTATCTGTTAAAAAATTATTTTAATAAAAACAAGATTATAGCTTATTAAAATAAAGGAAAAAAATAAAAATGTGGAACGGTGAATATATGAGATCCTTGAACCTAAGAGATACGTATGTCCTCGAATATACATTAGTTGTCCAATATAATATTGAATGGATGTATCCCTTAGAAGGTCGTAAGGATCTAAATGGATAGAACTGCCCACTTCTGATTTGTCCTCACTGGTGGCCTATTGTTGCCCCAATCAATTAATAAAGTGTGATGTTAATATTAAAAGTTGTAATGTGGGAACCGACAAAACATAATCGAGTGTAGTTTTTTATTTGAACAAGTGTATAATCAACTGTTGAAACAACAAAGACGTGATGGTCCCTCTGGTGATGGGTACTTACTAGGCTTTAATAGCAATAGGGATTAGATTAGTGGGCTGGTGGGGAGGTTAGTGGTGGGTAAATGTGAAAAGATAATTTAGAGAGAAATGAAAAGTAATCAGATTGTGCTTATAATATATTATAATATAATTTGTCTTTACTAGTATTTGTTTTTATGTCATTAAAAATTTTATCTGTTAAAAAATTCTTTGAATAAAAACAAGATTATAGCTTATTAAAATAAAGGTAAAAAATCAAAATGTAATAAAGGAAAAAAAATAAAAATGTACAACAGTGAGTATATGAGATCCTTAAACCTAGGAGATACGTATGTCCTCGAATATGCATTAATTGTCCAATATAATATTGAATGGATGTATCCCTTGCAAGGTCCTCAGGATCTAAATGGATAGAACTGCCCACTTCTGATTTGTCCTCACTGGTGGCCTATTGTTGCCCCAATAAATTAATAAAGTGTGTCGTTAATATTAAAAGTTGTAATGTGGGAACCGACAAAACATAATCGAGTGTAGTTTTTTTTTGAACAAGTGTATAATCAACTGTTGAAACAGCAGAGACGTGATGGTCCCTCTGGTGATGGGTATTTGCCGGTCTTTAATAGCAATAGGGATTAGATTAGTGGGGGGTTAGTGGTGGGTCAATGTGAAAAAATAATTAAGAGAAAAATGGAAAGTAATTAGATTGTGCTTATAATACATTATAATATAATTTGTCTTTACTAGTATTTGTTTTTATGTCATTCAAAATTTTATATACAAATTTTTTAATCGGCAAAACTCTTATTTTTTGGATTCTGGACCGCGAGAGTTATTTGTTTTAATTGCTATCGTTTTACCAATAGTAGGTATTGGTATTTACCCAGATTTTCTTCTCTCACTATCAGTTGAGAAGGCGGAAGTTATTCTAGGTAATTTTTTTTATAGATAGTTTTATTTCACATAATTTTTTTGACGTTTACGTCAAAAAAAGTGAATTGGAAACCGTTCTAAAAGGATATTTTACGTTTGTGAGAACCGAACCATTTGAATCACTACTTGATTCAAATAGTGATTCAAATGGTTCTTGACGAGGTTTTTTCTATATGTATGTTTCGAACTGTGGCTGTATTCATCAGGTTATTAGGTTCTTTCATCAATTCATTAAATTACATTTAGGTCTTTGGTAATGTAAATGAACCATAACTATGTAAACCTATTCCTAATATATTGACCCCAAAATAGCATATCCAAATTAGAAGAAAGCCTATAGAAGCCACAAGTGCAGAGTTTTCAAAGTTAAAATTGGTATTTGTTCTAATATGTAAATAAATAGAGAATATGATCCAAGTGATAAATGCCCACGTTTCCTTTGGGTCCCAATTCCAATATGATCCCCATGCTTCGGGAAAAAATTATTTGAATAAAAACAAGATTATAGCTTACTAAAATAAAGGTAAAAAATAAAAATGTAATAAAGGTAAAAAATAAAAATGTGGAACAGTGAATATATGAGATCCTTGAACCTAGGAGATAGGTATGTCCTCGAAAATACATTAATTGTCCAATATAATATTGAATGGATGTTTCCCATGCAAGGTCCTAAGGATCTAAATGGATAGAATTGTGCACTTCTGATTTGTCCTCACTGGTGGCCTATTGTTGCCCCAATCAATTAATAAAGTGTGTTGTTAATATTAAAAGTTGTAATGTGGGAACCGACAAAACATAATCGAGTGTAGTTTTTTTTTAACAAGTGTACAAACAACTGTTGAAACAGCAGAGACGTGATGGTCCCTCTGGTGATGGGTATTTGCCGGTCTTTAATAGCAGTAGGGATTAGATTAGTGGGCTAGTGGGGAGGTTAGTGGTGGGTCAATGTGAAAAAATAATTAAGAGAAAAATGGAAAGTAATCAGATTATGCTAAGAATACATTATAATAAAATTTGTCTTTCCTAGTATTTGTTTTTATGTCATTCAAAATTTTATCTGTTAAAAAATTATTTAAATAAAAACAAGATTATAGCATATCAAAATAAAGGTAAAAAATAAAAATGTAGAACAGTAAATATATGAGATCCTTGAACCTTAGAGATACGTATGTACTCGAATATACGTTAATTGACCAATATAATATTGAATGCATGTATCCCTTGCAAGGTCCTAAAGATCTAAATGGATAGAACAACCCACTTCTGATTTGTCCTCACTGGTGGCCTATTGTTGCCCCAATCAATTAATAAAGTGTGCTTTGAATATTAAAAGTTGTACTGTTGGAACCGACAAAACATAATCGAGTGTAGTTTTTTTTAAACAAGTGTATAATCAACTGTTGAAACAGCAGAGACGTGATGGTCCCTCTGGTGATGGGTATTAGCCGGTCTTTAATAGCAATAGGGATTAGATTAGTGGGATAGTGGGTAAGTTGGTGGTGGGTCAATGTGAAAAAATAATTAAGATAAAAATGGAAAGTAATCAGATTGTGCATACGTATGTCCTCGAATATACATTAATTTTCCAGTATAATATTGAATGGATGTATCCCTTGCAAGGTCCTAAGGATCTAAATGGATAGAACTGCCCACTTCTGATTTGTCCTCACTGGTGGTCTATTGTTGCCCCAATAAATTATTAAAGTGTGTTGTTAATATTAAAAGTTGTAATGTGGGAACCGACAAAACGGAATCGAGTGTACTTTTTTTTTTAACAAGTGTATAATCAACTGTTGAAATAGCAGAGACGTGATGGTCCCTCTGGTGATGGGTATTTGCCGGTCTTTAATAGCAATAGGGATTAGATTAGTGGGCCAGTGGGGAGGTTAGTGGTGGGTCAATGTGAAAAAATAATTAAGAGAAAAATGGAATGTAATCAGATTGTGCTTATAATACATTATAATATAATTTGTCTTTACTAGTATTTGTTTTTATGTCATTCAAAATTTTATCTGTTAAAATTTATTTTAATAAAAACAAGATATAACTTATTAAAATAAAGGTAAAAAAACAAAATGTAGTAAAGGTAAAAATAAAAATGTGGAATAGTGAATATATGAGATCCTTGAACTAGAAGATACGATGTCCTCGAATATACATTAATTATCTAATATAATATTGGATGGATGTATCCCTTTTGCAAGGTTCTAAGGATCTAAATGGATAGAACTGTCCACTTCTGATTTGTCCTCACTAGTGGCCTATTGTTGCCCCAATAAATTGATAAAGTGTGTCGTTAATATTAAAAGTTGTAATGTGGGAACCGACAAAACATAATCGAGTGTAGTTTTTTTTAACAAGTGTATAATCAACTGTTGAAACAGCAGAGACGTGATGGTCCCTCTGGTGATGGGTATTTGCCGGTCTTTAATAGCAATAGGGATTAGATTAGTGGGGAGGTTAATGGTGGGTCAATGTGAAAAAATAATTAACAGAAAAATGGAAAGTAATTAGATTGTGCTTATATTACATTATAATATAATTTGTCTTTACTAGTATTTGTTTTTATGTCATTCAAAATTTTATCTGTTATAAAATTATTTGAATAAAAACAAGATTATAGCTTATTAAAATAAAGGTAAAAAATAAAAATGTAATAAAGGTAAAAAATAAAAATGTGGAACAATGAATATATGAGATCCTTGAACCAAGGAGATAGGTATGTCCTCGAATATACATTAATTGTCCAATATAATATTGAATGGATGTTTCCCATGCAAGGTCCTAAGGATCTAAATGGATAGAACTGTGCACTTCTGATTTATCCTCACTGGTGGCCTATTGTTGCCCCAATCAATTAATAAAGTGTGTTATTAATATTAAAAGTTGTAATGTGGGAACCGACAAAACATAATCGAGTGTAGTTTTTTTTCTGAACAAGTGTATAATCAATTGATGAAACAACAGAGACGTGATGGTCCCTCTGGTGATGGGTTTTTACCGGTCTTTAATAGCAATAGGGATTAGATTAGTGGGCTAGTGGGGAGGTTAGTGGTGGGTCAATGTGAAAAAAATAATTAAGAGAAAAATGTAAAGTAATCAGATTGTGCTTATAATACATTATAATATAATTTGTCTTTACTAGTATTCGTTTTTATGTCATTCAAAATTTGATCTGTTAAAAAATTATTTTAATAATAACAAGATTATAGCTTATTAAAATAAAGGTAAAAAATAAAAATGTAATTAAGGTAAAAAATAAAAATGTGGAACAATGAATATATGAGATCCTTGAACCTAGGAGATACGTATGTCCTCGAATATACATTAATTGTCCAATATAATATTGAATGGATGTATCCCTTGAAAGGTCCTAAGGATCTAAATAGATATAACTGCTCACTTCTGATTTGTCCTCACTTGTGGCCTATTGTTGCCCCAATCAAATAATAAAGTGTGTTGTTAATATTAAAAGTTGTAATGTGGGAACCGGCAAAACATAATCGAGTGTAGTTTTTTTTAACAAGTGTATAATCAACTGTTGAAACAGCAGAGACGTGTTGGTCCCTCTGGTGATGGGTATTTGTCGTTCTTTAATAGCAATAGGGAGTAGATTAGTGGGGAGGTTAGTGGTGGGTCAATGTGAAAAAATAATTAAGATAAAATGGAAAGTAATCAGATTGTGCTTATAATACATTATAATATAATTTGTCTTTACTAGTATTTGTTTTTATGTCATTCAAAATTTTATCTGTTAAAAAATTATTTAAATAAAAACAAGATTATAGCTTATCAAAATGAAGGTAAAAAATAAAAATGTAATAAAGGTAAAAAAATAAAAATATGGAACAGTGAATATATGAGATCCTTGAACCTTAGAGATACGTTTGTCCTCGAATATACATTAATTGACCAATATAATATTGAATGGATGTATCCCTTGCAAGGTCCTAAGGATCTAAATGGAAAGAACTGCCCACTTCTGATTTGTCCTCACTGGTGGCCTATTGTTGCCCCAATCAATTAATAAAGTGTGCTGTTAATATTAAAAGTTGTAATGTGGGAACTGACCAAACATAATCGAGTGTAGTATTTTTTTAACAAGTGTATAATCAACTGTTGAAACAGCAGAGACGTGATGGTCCCTCTGGTGATGGGTATTTGCCGGTCTTTATTAGCAATAGGGATTAGATTAGTGGGCTAGTGGGGTGGTTAGTGGTGGGTCAATGTGAAATAATAATTAAGAGAAAAATGGAAAGTAATTAGATTGTGCTTATTTTAATAAAAACAAGATTATAGCTTATTAAAATAAAGGTAAAAAATAAAAATGTGGAACGGTGAATATATGAGATCCTTGAACCTAAGAGATACGTATGTCCTCGAATATACATTAGTTGAAATACCCCTAAATTAATTTAAATTAATTTAGGGGATTTCTTTTATTAAATATTAAATTATTACGTGGAATTATGAATATTAAATTATTATATGGAATTGTGAAATTTATTTAGGGGTTTTCTCCTATTTAACCCTAATTATTATATATTATTATATAGTATTATGAATTTAATAATAAGATTTATAAGTCAATAAATCTTGGGAAAATTTCTAAACACTCCAACTATATTATAAAGATTTTAGGAAGTGTTGGAACATTGTTTTGCAACATAAAAGTCAATATAAAATTCTAGAAACCTTAAAGCTTATTAAGCCTTGCTAGGGTTGACTTTTTTGAGAATGGTCAAACCAGGCCATGAAACCTATACCAATAAATAGGTTATGGAAAACCATGAAGATCGATCAAAAGAACGTCAAAAACGGATCATCCTAGCCAAAGTTATGATCAAATGAAGTTTAGAGCCTAAATTTTTAAAAAAAGCTGATGTGGCACGTTTTGCTGACTCATCGCCGCCTCGGTAATCGCGCCCCAACACTTAGACATTTATCTCCTATATTTCCGGAACAGAAAATCAGGTTTTGCCCTATCTTGTGACCTTCATAACTTTCTCATCTTAAGGAATTTTTGAGTGTCGTCTTCTTTGTTGCCTTCTACATTCCCTCTAAACAACCATAACTCACACAAACCCTAACTCGTTCTAAATCAACCGGAAAATCGAATGAAAGTAGCCACCCTGCAAAAACTGAAACTGCAGTTCCAGTTTTCCCTTCGAAACAGGTAACTTCGTCTAGCCATAACTTCTCCGTTTCTCAGCCAAATTTCATGTTCTTTAGCTCGTTTTGAAGAGCTCTAATTCCTCTAAACCTTTCATGTTGATGGCCTAAGCCAATTCCCAACCGTTTGGAAGAACAAGGCGTCTAAAGTCTCGGTTTCGCCATCACATAAAATCACAGTTTTCTTTCCAGAAAACGCAAGGTAAACTCACAACTTCTAGCCTCGATTTCTTTATGTGTGTTGCGAGTTAGGATTAGTTCTTGTTATCAATATGTAGATCTAAGTTTACTTTGTCGATTGAGCCCTTACACATAGCCTAACTCGATTTGTACTGCAAGTTATAGATCCTCAAAGTTGGCATCGCGAACTGCTCGAAGTTCGAATTTTTCCAGTTTTCCCGAATTCGAATTCACTCAATTCGCACAACTCCGGTAAGTTTCCAATCAATTGCTCCGTTATTGTCATTCGAAATCATGTTACCGGCCTAACCCATGTCTCAATTTAATCAATTACGTATTAGATTAGGAGAATTTGTTAGATTTGTTTTCGAATCGAATTCTGTATCCAATATGAACCCTAACTTCGAACTGAATTCGAAATCCACTGAATACTGCATTATAATTGGGGAAATTAGCATCATTAGAACCGAAATTTGATTTCGAAACTATAGAAACAAGAATCACTCGATTTGGTTCTGTAGATTGTGAGGAATAGGCGAATTAGTACTCGAATCGGGTTTAGGGATAGAAGAACTCGACGATTCTCGGCCGTCCGATCGTAGTTAAAAGAAACGGACGGCCGAGATTAAAACGTTTCAGTTTAAGTTTATTAAAGTTTTTATAAATTCAGTAAATAACCCTAACTTGTTGAATTAATTTAAATACCTTCCCGAATGTATTTTGACTTGAATTTTAACCATAGATTCCTTATTTAATCTAGTTTATTTTGATGTAAATTATTATGGTTTTGGAGTTTTTAAACATAAGTTATGATTTTTGCAAGTTACGGGTTTTCTGAATTATTTGGCTAAATTAAAGATATTTTTATGAAATAAAAATTTTATAATATGCTAAAATGTTATAGTTACTGTATATTAATTTGGGAATTTTTGGGCAATGGTAAAAGGTTTTAAAAATTGTGTTTATGAGGTTTTCATAAGAATAACTTATATATAAGGTTTTTAATGTAACCAAAAATTAAAGTATGGTTTGTTAATTAACTTTTAAGCTGGGGAAAAAAGGGAAACTAAATTAACATTTTATAACAGTGTTTTAAATGTTTTGGTATTAGCTTTTAAGAGAAGTGAAATTATTTACATATATGTATATATACTTATTTAAGTAGAAACTTATATAAATCAAGGAATTTAATTATCCTACATTGTATTTATTATATTATATGGGAGTTAATATTTTTAATTAAACTAAGGAATAAATATATATATTTTTACGCATTTATAAAAAGGGAATAAAGTAGTAACTTAGAGTAAAACAAGGAACTAATAAATTACACTTATAATAACTAAATATTATAAGAGCTAGAATCCTAAGATATAGTAAAAGAAATACTTTATGAAACATACTCGGAATACAGTTTAAGGTTGTAGTAATAAGATAGTTTAAATATAATAACTTACATAGGGAATGTCTTAGTTAAATTCTAATACGGGTATACTTATATATTAAATAAATAAGGGAAACACTTTATTTTATAAACCATATGTCGATTGTGTTAAGCCTAGAAGTTATTAAACATAAATAAATACAGTAAAATTTCCTAAAAATGTTAAGGATAAATCTTAATACGTAAAGATACATATAAATATATATGTATATAAATACATTAAAATAGATGAGGGAAATAATATTCCTTGTGATAGTTATAATAAGTAGATTATTATATTATGTTAAACCTTAGGTTTAATCGGTGTGTAATTAGGTAGTCACTATTAACTTAAGGGTTTAATTACACAACATAAACGTAACACGGTCTTGGGCTAACCTACTAAGCCCAAGTCTATGAACTCCAAAAGCCCACTTAAACAACTCAAAGAGAGTTTGGGCCACTCTCAGGATTAAATTCTAAATCGTTCTAAACTAAACGAAATGGGCCTAGTAAAGGATTTAGTTAACAAGTCAGCCCAAATCTTTGTGAGGATAATGGTAACCTGGAACTATTAATCAGTAAGATAAGAAGGTTGTTTAGTTTATAAGTCCCTTAACTAATCGACTCTTGGAACACCTTAATTATAGGTTACTATTGGGGAATCACTTATTCGAGTTATTTATTGTTCTTCACAAACCAGGTACGATTTCTCATACTCCTATATTTTTGCTGTTTGACTTGTGGAATGTTTTGGAAAACGCTAACTGACTTAAAGAGGAGTTTCTAAAAAGGAAACGGTTGTGTGACTAACTCAGCTTGTGTGACTAACTGAGCCTTGAATGTGAAACTTACATGGGTATTGGTTCCTTCTATTTGGTTACCCCGTTAGACATTGACTGCCTAGGGTTTACACTTCTGCACTCTATAGGACTGAGTGTTTTGGTATTGCTCTGGGTAGTTAGTGATCTAGTGGGAATTTGGAAAAGGTCAATCTTGGAATTCTTCTTTTGACTCTGGATATCGTTTCATCCATGAGCTGGTTCTGGAGGTTTCGACGTGCGCGCGTCTTCAATGGTAACAGTGAGGGGCTGTATATCCCCTGTCCCAGCAAGGGACGTGATAGACAGTGAGGGGCTGTATATCCCCTGTCCCAAAAGGGACGTGATAGACAGTGAGGGGCTGTATATCCCCTGTCCTAAAAGGATGTACTTGGCGGTGGGGGCCATCTCTCCCAGTTGAATTTTCCATTCTTGAGTTATTGGTTCTTGGATCTATCTTTCATTCCTAGTCCTTTGTGACTATCTGAGTCTTTCTACTCCTAACGGGAATTGGGTTTAACTAAGGAATGGATGTTCACTAACACATGATGTGGTTTTGTTTACTAACTTACTTTTATGTTATAACCTTTATTCTTATCTTGATATCTTGATTTGGGGATTTGTGAAGTGCTTGTTCCTCTGTGTGGTTTAAGTGTTTATTTTCCTGCTATTAATTATTTAAGAATTGTATTATAAGTTTGTTTTTGGAGGACCGTACCAGTTCCATTCCAGGGAACTGACCCACCCCTCTTGGGGTGGGCTGCTTGGTTTTATCTTGCAGGTACGAGTTATTTTACAGGTGGCCACGAAGAGAAAGAGTGATTGGGATGGGATTAGGCTTTGAGAGTTTATGTTTAATTTGTTTAATTCTGTTAAGTTTTCTCGAGGTTCAGGCCGTGACAGTTGTAATCATTAAGTTGTATTTTGGTGAGGTTTGGTACCGGGTGTTTGGAACCCGATGGTCTGTACGCCTTTAGTATTTTATTTCCGCTATAAATATGTTAAATAGGGGCGTTACAGAAATTGGTATCAGAGCGTAGTTACGCTCTGAACCCGAGAAGACAAGCCGAGTGAAACACTTAGATTATAGGTGCACTTAAAACTGGGGAACTGGGGTAGAATTGGGAAGTGAGAATTCCAGAAAGGCGCGTGACCTTACCCCATACTTACTACTTATGTTTTACTTCACGTACCTAAACCGTCCTTAGGACGTTATAAATATTTTATATTAATACATAGATAGTTAGACTTTACAATACGCCTTCTGAGTACAAAACCGTCATACCAGCTAGATGTCTCAAAGAGGAAGAAGAGGAGGAGCTGGTCCCTCAGGAGGCTATGGACCCGACGCTGTCACCCCGGAGGTCATAGCGCAGATTGTGACAGCTGCATTGTCCCAGCAGCAGGCTCAGATCCCACAGCCACCACCGCCACCACCGAATGGTCCCCGGGAGTTCAACTGGCTGAAGGCGGTTAACGACCTTCGTCCTCCCATCTATGAAGGCCAACCAGAACCGAAGACTTTAGAGAAATACATAGACGAGATGCAGAAGGCCTTCACCTCCCTGCATGTTCCAGTGAATCGCCAGGTGGACATAGCGGCCTACTTTTTTCAGGGACCCGCGCATCGATGGTGGCAGACTGCTAGAGCCGAGCTGACGGCCCAGGCGAACTTTGACTTCTAGGCATTTCTAGTGGCCCTGAGAGCTAAGTTTTATCCATCCTATCTACAGAAGAGGATGAGGAGTGAGTTCGAGCAGCTGAAGCAAGGGAGTCTTTCTGTTGCTGAGTACTACAATAAGTTCATGGAGCTACTTGCTGTTATGGGAGAGGGAGCTTACGCCCCAAGATATTTGGTGGACAAATTCCATACCGGCTTGAACTTCAAGATCATGACTATGATCGGTTCCACCAGAGGGATGACCCTACAGGTATGGAATATGATTTAAAATTTCTGGTACGCAAAGGTTTCTCCACTAACATATATTGTCACCACAGGAGTTAGCGGATGATGCGAGTGACTGTGAGACCACCATTGCATACCAGGACTCTATGCTAGGCAAGAGGAAGGGGGATGAAGAAAGGGGAAATGGAGGAAACTTTTCCCAGAACTACGAGAGGAAGGGAAAGTTCTACAAGGGTAGGAACGAGAAGGCCATGGTCCCCTCATACACTAATGCTGAGCCACTCCGCTCCTAGCCATTTAAGGGTGAGATAAATTAGAAACTCCAAAGTGGTTACATTTTATTATCCTAATTACTAACCTTGAAACTGAAACTGGGAACCAACTTGCGAGAAAGTTCTTCTGCAAGTGGTGCCAGAAGGACCACCCGGGCAAGGATTGTAAGGGCAACCTGGTGGACTGCCACCACTGCGGTAGGAAGGGGCACAGATCGTTCGAATGCTTCCTAAACCCGGATTCCAGGAACTACAAGCCACGCACCGGGAACCCTGCTAGAGCCCTAGTTGCTACTACCACTGGAGGAGGACGAGGTGGCACAGGAGGTGCCGGACCATCTACC
This sequence comes from Limonium bicolor, assembly GCA_023374045.1. Lineage (NCBI taxonomy): Eukaryota > Viridiplantae > Streptophyta > Magnoliopsida > Caryophyllales > Plumbaginaceae > Limonium > Limonium bicolor. Next base: position 227,244,462 of record CM041780.1, on the reverse strand, counting down.
AGTCGCCCTGCCCAGAGTCATCCACAGAGGCCGGGACAGAACTACCCCTGAGGCCGGGCAAGGCACCAGTCCTTAACATGGTGGACCACGTCGAGGCAGCAAGTGATGACCCGAGTTCACCTGGTGAGGACTATTTTCCTCAGGAAGAGGCCTAGACCCTTATTTCTTACATTCAGTTGTCTAGTTTTCGCTGTCAATGTAAAAGGGATGAACTATAAACCCTCCATTTTGTTTCGTTCCGAGCCTTTCATTTCCAGTTGTGAACGTTGACTTATTTATTTAATGGCAATTGTTGTTCAGCTTTCGATATTTGCTTTCCTATTTTGCCCTATACCACACCCAACATCCCTTTTGAAGCCAAACCACACCCACCAGAGAAGTGTGAGGTCTTGAGACCCGGGATGATCTTACTACAAGAGTACCTGACCCCGGCAGTCCAGTATGCATTGATCCTCAAGATCAGGGAGTTAGGTGTGAAGGAAGGAAATTTTTACACCCCTACCTTCAAGAATGGTTCAATCATGAAGGTGAAGATCATGTGCCTAGGTAAGAAGTGGAGGTGCCACCAATCCCGGAGGAACTGCAGACCATCATTAGAGCTGCTGTTAAGGCAGCACAAGAACTGGAGGATGAGCCCGTCCCAGACCTAACCTCAGACGTCTGCATCATCAATTTTTATGGAAAAGAAGGTAAGCTAGGTTTGCATCAAGATAAGGATGAATCCCTAGAATCCATCACCAAAGGAGTTCCAGTAGTGTCCATATCACTTGGAGACGACGCGGAGTTCCTCTTTGGTGATCAAAGGAGGATTGACCTTGCTACCAAGATCCTCCTGAAGTCGGGTGATGTACTGATCTTTGGTGGGGCAGCTAGACTCATCTACCATGGGGTGAAGAGAATCAAGCCCAACACAGCCCCCACACCCATTATTAACCAGACTCATTTGAAACCGGGCCGTCTAAACCTAACCTTTAGACAGACCTAGCCTTGTACTTTACAGTTTCAGCATTGTAAATTTTAAGTTGCTCATGAAGCTTTCAATAAGAATGGAAATTCTAAGAACTTATTTCTTCGTGTAGGAGCTGGAAATGCAGAGGTCGGGCTGAATGTGTTGGACCAGGCTCAAGCAAAGAGAAATGGAACGGTCATCACAGGTATACCAATTGACCTTGAACAACTACCTTGGAAGAGTTAACTAGAAACCTTAAAACTTCACTCAATAATTGCAGGCACATTCCAAATTAATGGAGTGGAGGCTACCGTCCTGTTTGATTCTGGAGCCTCCCACTCCTTCATATCACAAGCGTTTCATGCTAAGATCAATGCTCCCACAGAGGATATCCGGGACTGCTCAGTCTTACTGCCTTCCAGAGAGCGGATCAAGTGTAGTAAGCAGTGCAAGAATTTGAGCATACACATCAAGGGAGCAGACTTCCTGCTTGATGCCATAGTCTTTCCTGGCATGGGGTTCGACATAATTGTGGGCATGGACACGCTACAGCGGTACAGAGGTAGACTACACTGCGCAGAGCACCGTCTCCTCTTGAAGTCAGCCACAGGGATCACAGTATCATACCGAATGCAACCCAAGCAGCCGACTGTGAAGGTTGTATCGGCACTATCCCTGATGAAGGAAGTGTCCAAGAGCGCGACTGCTTACTACTGTTATGCCCAGGATCTGAGGACGGATCCGAAGTTCAGGAGCGACGTTCCCATTGTGTCGGAGTACCCCGATGTTTTTCCAGAGGAGCTACCTGGACTACCACCGCTGAGAGAGGTTGAATTCAACATCGACCTCGTACCTGGCACGGGACCGATTGCTAAAGCTCCCTACCAGATGGGCCCTACAGAGATGGTCGAGTTGAAGAAGCAGTTGCAGGAACTACTAGATAAGGGCTTCATCAGACCCAGTGTCTCACCTTGGGGCGCTCCTGTGCTGTTCGTCAAGAAGAAGGACAGGAGCATGAGACTGTGTATAGACTACAGGGAGCTGAACAATGTCACGATCAAAAACAAATACCCACTGCCCATGATCGATGACTTGTTCGACCAGCTGAGGGGAGCAAAGGTGTTCTCTAAGATTGATCTGCATTTCGGATATCACCAGATAGCTGTAGCTGAGCCAGACATTGAGAAGACAGCCTTCCGGACCAGATACGGCCACTATGAGTTCACAGTGATGCCGTTTGGACTGACCAATGCACCGGCGAGATTTATGGATTTGATGCAGAGAGTCTTCCAAGCCCAGCTAGATAGGTCGGTAGTCGTATTCATAGACGACATTCTAGTCTTCTCCAAGAGCAAAAAGAGGAACATGAGCAGCATTTGAGGACAGTCTTGGAGACACTGAGGGAGAAACAATGGTATGCCAAATTCAGGAAGTGTGATTATGGCTGACAAGGTGTCATTTCTTGGACACGTGATCTCAGCTGAGGGAGTTCAGTAGACCCAGCTAAGATTGAGGCAGTGAAGAGCTGGCATAGACCTCGCACCGTGACAGAGGTTTGGAGTTTCCTTGGGGTTGGCTGGCTACTATAGACGCTTTGTGAAGGACTTCTCCAGGCTAGCCAAGCCCTTGACCTCCTTGATGAAGAAGGACAGCCCGTTTGTGTGGACAGAGGCTTGTGAGGTCTCCTTCCAGGCTCTGAAGGACGCCTTGACCACAGCTCCTGTATTGATTATCCCAGAGGGAACGAGGGGTACGAGGTATATTGCGATGCTTCGGGCAGAGGGATTGGTGGGGTACTGATGCAGCGTGGACCTAGTGATAGTAGCGTATGCTTCTAAACATGAAGAAGCACGAAGAGAATTACCCCACACATGACCTTGAGCTCCTCGCCATAGTCTTCACCTTGAAGATCTGGCGACATTAATTGTTTGGAGCTACAGTTCGGATTATGACAGACCATAAGAGTCTGAAGTACATCTGGACTCAGAAGGAGCTGAATTTGAGACAGCGAAGATGGGTTGAGTTTCTGGCTGATTATGATATCAACCTTCAGCACACGGAAGGTAAGGGGAATGTCGTGGCAGACGCTTTGAGCAGGAGAGTTTACTCACTCCTAGCTTTGACAGAGACGACCATGATAGCTGAGGAGATTTACGCAGCCCAGGGTAGTGACGTATATCTGCAGGGCATCAGACAAAAGTTAGCAGACGGGTTGATTGACGGTTTGAAGTATGACTACGAGCTGGACAGTGAGGGACACCTTCGAGTCAGAGGTAGACTCTGCGTTCCTCCGGATGCGACGGAACTCAGACCAGGATTCTTTCAGAGGCTCATTCCTCGACATTATCAGTAATCCTGGAGCCACCAAGATGTACAAGGACTTGAAGCAATTATTCTGGTGGAGCGGGATGAAAGGGGATGTAGCTGATTTCGTCTCTCGGTTGCCTCACTTGTCAGAAGGTGAAGTTTTGAGCATCGTCAACCAGGCGGCCAGATTCAGTCACTACAGTAACCTACGGCTGGAAGTTTGACACATCAGCATGGATATTGTGGTCGGTCTCCTCCAGCTAGAGGTGGACCTGAACGCCATATGGGTTAATAGTCGATAGGTTGACCAAGACAGCTAGGTTCATACCTATCAAGGACACATGGAAGGTGCCCAAACTAGCTGAGGTGTTCACCACAGAGCATATCGGTACCATGGGTACGAAGACGATCGTCTCTGATCGTGACACTTGTTTCCTCAGTAATTTTGGCGTCAGGTGCAGGAGGCATTTTGAGACTCAGCTACGACTTAGCACAGCTTTTCACCCGCAGACTGATGGGCAGACTGAGAGGACTATTCAGACATTGGAGGATATGTGCGAGCAGTCGCTCTAGACTATCAGGGGAGTTGGGTAGAGCGTCTACACCTGGTAGAGTTCTCCTACAATAAACTCTTACCATGCGTCTATCGGCATGGCACCATTCCAGGCTCTATATGGCAGGCCGTGCCGGACTCCCTTATCATGGAGTGACCTGCTGAGGCAAGTCTTGATTGGGGCCCGAGTTTATTCAGACACTGCAGGATGACATCAGGGTTATTCAGCAGCACATGAGGGCAGCGCAGTCCAGACAGAAATCTACGGGGATCAGCGTACCAGAGAGCTCGAGTTTTTCAACTTGGGAGACATGGTCTTCTTACGAGTGTCCGATGAGAGGGATATTCAGATCGGTGAGGGGGAAGCTAAAGCCCTAAGTATGTCGGTCCGTACAGGATTACGAGCGAGTGGGCCCAGTTGCTTACAACTAGAGCTACCAGCGGAGTTTTGGGAAGGTACATGACGTGTTTCACGTATCCAGTTGAAGAAGTATATGCCCGACCCTTCTCACGTACTGCAGCCAGAGAGACTGGAGATTGAGCCTACACTGAGGTATGAGGAGACTCCTATTCAATCTTGGACACGAAGGTACGAGAAACGAGAGGCAGATCAGTTAAACTAGTGAAGGTTCTTTGGGAACATCATGGGGTGGGAAGCTACTTGGGAGACTGAGGACTCCATGAGAGTAAAGTACCCACATCTGTTTGCATGATATCTGCTATCCTGATGTGATTCACGTTAGTGGCGTACGAGGGCGTACCTTAGTTTTTTAAGGGGGATATACTGGCATACTCCTCTTTGTTATCTCATCCCGTCATCCGGATTATGCCTTGTTGCATTGTTATAGAGGGAGAACAACATTAGTAGTGTGAGAGGTGTATTTATGTACGTAGTTTTACATTGTGGCACAGTAGTTTGTCGCGGTTGTGTTTTGTTTCATTTATATTTTGATTCACTTTGATTTGATTTCGGTACTCTTGAGTGGAATGTTGAAATGGAAATAAGGGTTGGAATGGTATGGAATTTCATTGGAATTATTATTGTCTCAGCACCCCGAAGCGGTGTGAGTGCCTATTAGTCGATTGTTAACTTCGAGGCGAAGTTTCTTTTAAGGGGGATAATACTGAATACCCCTAAATTAATTTAAATTAATTAGGGGATTTCTTTTATTAATATTAAATATTACGTGTGGAATTATGAATATTAAATTATTATATGGAATTGTGAAATTTATTTAGGGGTTTTCTCCTATTTAACCCTAATTATTATATATTATTATATAGTATTATAATTTAATAATAAGATTTATAAGTCAATAAATCTTGGGAAAATTTCTAAACACTCCAACTATATATAAAGATTTTAGGAAGTGTTGGAACATTGTTTTGAAAACATTAAAGGTCATATAAAATTCTAGAAACCATAAAAGTTATTAAAGCCTTGCTAGGGTTGACTTTTTGAGAATGGTCAAACCAGGCTATGAAACCTATACAATAAATAGGTTATGGAAAACCATGAAGAGCGATCAAAAGAACGTCAAAAACGGATCATCCTAGCCAAAGTTGTGATCAAATGAAGTTTAGAGCAAAATTGAAAAAAACTGACGTGCAAAGTTTTGCTGACTCATCGCCGCCTCGGTAATCGCGCCCCAACACTTAGACAGATTTATCTCCTATATTTCCGGAACAGAAAATCAGGTTTTGCCCTATCTTGTGACCTTCATAACTTTCTCATCTTAAGGAATTTTTGAGTGCCGTCTTCTTTGTTGCCTTCTCCTACATTCCCTCTAAACAACCATAACCACACAAACCCTAACTCGTTCTAAATCAACCGAAAATCGAAATCAAAGTAGCCACCCTGCAAAAACCGAAACTGCAGTTCTAGTTTTCCCTTTGAAACAGGTAATTTCGTCTAGCCATAACTTCTTCGTTTCTCAGCCAAATTTCATGTTCTTTAGCTCGTTTTGAAGAGCTCTAATTCCTCTAAAACTTTCATGTTGATGGCCTAGCCATTCCCAACCGTTTGGAAGACAAGGCGTCTAAAGTCTCGGTTTCGCCATCACATAAAATCACAGTTTTCTTTCCAGGAAAACGCAAGGTAAACTCGCAACTTTGCCTCGATTTCTTTCTGTGTGTTGCGAGTTAGGATTATTCTTGTTATCAATACGTAGATCTAAGTTACTCTTTCGATTGAGCCCTTACACATAGCCTAACTCGATTTGTACTACAGTTATAGATCCTCAAAGTTGGCATCGCGAGCTGCTCGAGTTCGAATTTTTCCAGTTTTCCCGAATTCGAATTCACTCAATTCGCACAACTCTGGTAAGTTTCCGATCAATTGCTCCATTATTGTCATTCGAAATCATGTTACCGGCCTAACCCATGTCTCAATTTAATCAATTACGTGTTAGATTAGGAGAATTTGTTAGATTTGTTTTCGAATCAAATTCTGTATCCAATATGAACCCTAACTTCGAACTGATTTGAAATCCACTGAATACTACTGCATTATAATGGGGAAATAGCATCATTAGAACCGAATTTTGATTCGAAACTATAGAAACAAGAATCACCGATTTGGTTCTGTAGATTGTGAGGAATAGGTGAATTAGTACTCGAATCGGGTTTAGGGATAGCTGAAGAACTCGACGATTCTCGGCCGTCCGATCGTAGTTAAAAGAAACGGACGGCTGAGATTAAACGTTTCAGTTTAAGTTTATTAAAGTTTTTATAAATTCCAGTAATTAACCCTAAATTGTTGAATTAATTTAAATACCTTCCCGAATGTATTTTGACTTGAAATTTTAACCATAGATTACTTATTTATTTTAGTTTATTTTGATGTAAATTATTATGGTTTTGGAGTTTTTAAACATAAGTTATGATTTTGCAAGTTACGGGTTTTCTGGAATTATTTGGCTACATTAATAAGATATTTTTATGAAATAAAAATTTTATAATATGCCTAAAATGTTATAGTTACTGATATTTAATTTGGGAATTTTTGGGCAATGGTAAAAGGTTTTAATAATTGTGTTTATGAGGTTTTCATAAGAATAACTTATGATAAGGTTTTTAATGTAACCAAAAATTAAAGTATGGTTTGTTAATTAACTTTTAAGCTGGGGAAAAATAAGGGAAACTAAATTACCTTTATAACAGTGAGTTATTAAATGTTTTGGTATTAGCTTTTAAGAGAAGTCAATTATTTATATATGTATATACTTATTTAAGTAGAAACTTATATAAATCAAGGAATTTAATTATCCTACATTGTATTTATTATATTATATGGGAGTTAAATTTTTAATTAAACTAAGGAATAAATATATATTTTTACGCATTTATAAAAAGGGAATAAAGTAGTAACTTAGAGTAAAACAGGAACTAATAAGTTGACACTTATAATAACTAAATATTATAAGAGCTAGAATCCTAAGATATAGTAAAAGAAATACTTTATGAAACATACTCGGAATACAGTTTAAGGTTGTAGTAATAAGATAGTTTAAATATAATAAGTTACATAGGGAATGTCTTAGTTAAATTCTAATACGGGTATACTTATATATACTAAATAAATAAGGGAAACACTTTATTTATAAACCATATGTCGATTGTGTTAAGCCTAGAATTTTAAACATAAATAAATATAGTAAAATTTCCTAAAAATGTTAAGGATAAATCTTAATACGTAAAGATACATAAATATATATGTATATAAATACATTAAAATAGATGAGGGAAATAATATTCCTTGTGATAGTTAATAAGTATATATATATATATGTTAAACCTTAGGTTTAATCGGTGTGTAATTAGGTAGTCACTATTAACTAAGGGTTTAATTACACAACATAAACGTAACACGGTCTTGGGCTAACCTACTAAGCCCAAGTATGACTCCAAAAGCCCACTTAAAAACTCAAAAGAGTTTGGGCCACTCTCAGGATTAAATTCTAAATCGTTCTAAACTAAACGAAATGGGCCTAGTAAAGGATTTAGTTCACAAGTCAGCCCAAATCTTTGTGAGAGATCAATGGTACCTGGAACTATTAATCAGTATATAAGAAGGTTATTTAGTTTATAAGTCCCTTAACTAATCGACGCTTGGAACACCTAATTATAGGTTACTATTGGGGAATCACTTATTCGAGTTATTTATTGTTCTTCACAAACCAGGTACGATTTCTCGTACTCCTATATTTTTGCTGTTTGACTTATGGAATGTTCTGGAAAACGCTAACTGACTTTAAGAGGAATTTCTAAAAAGGCAACGGTTGTGTGACTAACTCACTCAGCTGTGACTAACTGAGCCTTGAATGTGAAACTTACATGGGTATTGGTTCCTTCTATTTGGTTACCCCGTTAGACATTGACTGCCTAGGATTTACGCTTCTGCACTCTATAGGACTGAGTGTTTTGGTATTGCTCTGGGTAGTTAGTGATCTAGTGGGAATTTGGAAAATGTCAATCTTGGAATTCTTCTTTTGACTCTGGATATCGTTTCATCCATGAGCTGGTTCTGGAGGTTTCGACGTGCACGCGTCTTCAATGGTAACAGTGAGGGGCTGTATATCCCCTGTCCCAGCAAGGGACGTGATAGACAGTGAGGGGCTGTATATCCCCTGTCCCAAAAAGGGACGTGATAGATAGTGAGGGGTTGTATATCCCCTGTCCTAAAAGGACGTGCTTGGCGGTGGGGCCATCTCTCCCAGTTGAATTTTTCCATTCTTGAGTTATTGGTCTTGGATCTATCCTTTCATTCCTAGTCCTTTGTGACTATCTGAGTCTTTCTACTCCTAACGGGAATTGGGTTTAACTAAGCAATGGATGTTACTAACACTGACGTGGTTTTGTTTTACTAACCTACTTTTATGTTACTAACCTTTATTCTTATCTTTATATCTTGATTTGGGGATTGTGAAGTGTCTTGTTCCTCTGTGTGGTTTTAAGTGTTTATTTTCTGCTATTAATTATTTAAGAATTGTATTATAAGTTTGTTTTTGGAGGACCGTACCAGTTCCATTCCAGGGAACTGACCCACCCCTCTTGGGTGGGCTGCTGGTTTTATCTTGCAGGTACGAGTTATTTACAGGTGGCCACGAAGAGAAAGAGTGATTGGGATGGGATTAGGCTTTGAGAGTTTATGTGTTAATTCTGATTTAATTCTGTTAAGTTTTCTCGAGGTTCAGGCCGTGACAGTTGTAATCATTAAGTTGTATTTTGGTGAGGTTTGGTACCGGGTTTTGGAACCCGATGGTCTGTACGCCTTTAGTATTTTATTTCCGCTATAAATATGTTAAATAGGGGCGTTACAAAAATTGGTATCAGAGCGTAGTTACGCTCTGAACCCGAGAAAACAAGCCGAGTGAAACACTTAGATTATAGGTGCCACTTAAAACTGGGGAACTGGGGTAGAATTGGAAGTGAGAATTCCAGAAAGGCGCGTGACTCTTACCCCATACTTACTACTTATGTTTACTTCACGTACCTATGAACCGTCCTTAGGACGTTATAAATTTCATTATATTAATACATAGATAGTTAGACTTTACAATACGCCTTCTGGTACAAACCGTCATACCAGCTAGATGTCTCGAAGAGGAGGAGCGGAGGAGCTGGTCCCTCAGGAGGCTATGGACCCGACGCTGTCACCCCGGAGGTCATAGCGCAGATTGTGACAGCTGCATTGGGCCCAGCAGGCTCAGATCCCACAGCCACCACCGCCACCACCGAATGTCGCCGGGAGTTCAACTGCTGAGGAGGTTAACGACCTTCGTCCCTCCATCTATGAAGCCAACCAAACCGAAGACTTTAGAGAAATACATAGACGAGATGCAAAGGCCTTCACCTCCCTGCATGTTCCAGTGAATCGCCAGTGGACATAGCGGCCTACTTTCTTCAGGGACCCACGCATCGATGGTGGCAGCTGCTAGAGCCGAGCTGATGGCCCAGCGACTTTGACTTCTAGGCATTTCTAGTGGCCCTGAGAGCTAAGTTTTAATCCATCCTATCTACAGAAGAGGATGAGGAGTGAGTTCGAGCAGCTGAAGCAAGGGAGTCTTTCTGTTGCTGAGAACTACAATAAGTTCATGGAGCTACTTGCTGTTATTGGAGAGGGAGCTTGCGCCCCAAGATATTTGGTGGACAAATTCCATACCGGCTTGAACTTCAAGATCATGACTATGATCGGTTCCACCACCAGAGGGATTACCCTACAGGTATGGAATAGATTTAAAATTTCTGGAACGCAAAGGTTTCTCACTAACATATATTGTCACCACAGGAGTTAGCGGATGATGCGAATGACTGTGAGACCACCATTGCATACCAGGACTCTGTGCTAGGCAAGAGGAAGGGGGATGCAGAAAGGGGAAATGGAGGAAACTTTTCCCAGAACTACGAGAGAGGGGAAAGTTCTACAAGGTTAGGAACGAGAAGGCCATGGTCCCCTCATACACTAATGCTGGCCACTCCGCTCCCAGCCATTTAAGGGTGAGATAAATTAGAAACTCCAAGTGGTTACATTTTATTATCCCATTACTAACCTTGAAACTGAAACTGGGAACCAACTTGCGAGAAAGTTCTTCTGCAAGTGGTGCCAGAAGGACCCCCGGCAAGGATTGTAAGGGCAACCTGTGGACTGCCACCACTACGTAGGAAGGGGCACAGATCGTTCGAATGCTTCCTAAACCCGGATTCCAGGAACTACAAGCCACGCACCGGGAACCCTGCTAGAGCCCCAATTGCTACTACCACTGGAGGAGGTCGAGGTGGCACAGGAGGTGCTGGACCATCTACCAGTCGCCCTACCCAGAGTCATCCACAGAGGCCGGGACAGAACTACCCCCCCAGAGGCCGGGCAAGGCACCAGTCCTTAACATGGTGGACCGCGTCGAGGCAGCAAGTGATGACCCGAGTTCACCTGTGAGGACTATTTTCCTCAGGAAGAGGCCTAGACCCTTATTTCTTTACATTCAGTTGTCTAGTTTTCGTTGTCAATGTAAAAGGGATGAACTATAAACCCTTCATTTTGTTTCGTTCCGAGCCTTTCATTTCCAGTTGTGAACGTTGACTTATTTATTTAATGGCATTGTTGTTCAGCTTTCGATATTTGCTCCTATTTTGCCCTATACCACACCCAACATCCCTTTTGAAGCCAACCACACCCACCAGAGAAGTGTGAGGTCCTGAGAACCCGGGATGATCTTACTACGAGAGTACCTGACCCCCCGGCAGTCCAGTATGCATTGATCCTCAAGATCAGGAGTTAGGTTGAAGGAAGGAAATTTTTACACCCCTACCTTCAAGAATGGTTCAACCATGAAGGTGAAGATCATGTGCCTAGGTAAGAATGGAACCACACACCAAGAGCTATGAAGAAGTGGAGGTGCCAACATCCCGGAGGAACTGCAGACCATCATTAGAGCTGCAGTTAGGCAGCACAAGAACTGGGATGAGCCCGTCCCAGACCTACCTCAGACGCCTGCATCATCAATTTTTATGGAAAGAAGGTAAGCTAGGTTTGCATCAAGATAAGGATGAATCCCTAGAATCCATCATCAAAGGAGTTCCAGTAGTGTCCATATCACTTGGAGACGACGCGGAGTTCCTCTTTGGTGATCAAAGGAGGATGGACCTTGCTACCAAGATCCTCGTGAAGTCGGGTGATGTACTGATCTTTGGCGGGGCAGCTAGACTCATCTACCATGGGGTGAAGAGAATCAAGCCCAACACAGCCCCCACACCCATTATTAACCAGACTCATTTGAAACCGGGCCGTCTAAACCTAACCTTTAGACAGACCTAGCCTTGTACTTTATAGTTTCAGCATTGTAAATTTTAAGTTGCTCATGAAGCTTTCAATAAGAATGGAAATTCTAAGAACTTATTTCTTCATGTAGAGCTGGAAATGTAGAGGTCAGGCTGAATGTGTTGGACCAGGCTCAAGCAAAGAGCATGGAACATCATCACAGTATACCAATTGACCTTGAACAACTACCTTGGAAGAGTTAACTAGAAACCTTAAAACTTCACTCAATAATTGCAGGCACATTCCAAATTAATGGAGTGGAGGCTACCGTCCTGTTTGATTCTGGAGCCTCCCACTCCTTCATATCACAAGCGTTTCATGCTAAGATCAATGCTCCCACAGAGGATATCCGGGACTGCTCAGTCTTACTACCTTCCAGAGAGCGGATCAAGTGTAGTAAGCAGTGCAAGAATTTGAGCATACACATCAAGGGAGCAGACTTCCTGCTTGATGCCATAGTCTTTCCTGGCATGGGGTTCGACATAATTGTGGGCATGGACATGCTACAGCGGTACAGAGGTAGACTACACTGCGCAGAGCACCATCTCCTCTTGAAGTCAGCCACAGGGATCACAGTATCATACCGAATGCAACCCAAGCAGCCGACTGTGAAGGTTGTATCGGCACTATCCCTGATGAAGGAAGTGTCTGCTAATAGAGAATTTGTTAGGATAAAAATATATACAAAAGAATAAAATAAAATAATAACTAAACCTATCCTACAACTCTACTACGGGTAGCAAAATAAAACCGGTCGGAGTATAGTGTAAATATATACGACCGAGAGTATCGAACCCAAGGGACTTATAGAAAATTTCCTAATCCGGGCAAAAGCCTATTCTATAATAATAAGGGGGGAAAAGTAAATGTGACTCTAACTAAATGAATAAGTAAATAAACTAACTTTGATTTGGGAAGGTTATCAATGCAAAAGGTTCGTATGACCAATGATCAAAGGTGACAAGTCTCAAAGAGGATTAGGTCTCGCAAAATGCATATGCCGGATGTGATGCCGGATCCTCGCTACCCGGCAGATTCATGGCCTTGAACGTGCCGGATAACTTATACCCGGCATGCCATCCGGCACCATACATTTCGTAAACAACACTTCCAGATTCGGTTCTGACAAAAGGAACTCAATATTCATACTTGCATCGTGCATAGCCAATGCCGCGAATACAACAGAATAATGGGAAATAAGAGATTAACCCTAAACCTTAAGTCTTGCTCCCGCTGAGGCGCAAGACAACGTTAAAGATTAGAACATCAAATAGGATTTAGAGATAAGAGAATGAATAGCTACTTCATTCTACTTGAAAGAAGATTAGAACTCGGGTTAAGAAACTTGAAAATTCCATAAATGATCATAAGAGTTTTACAAGGAATCTTTCCTAACCAAAACTAACAAGGATTCTGCATCACATCCACCACTACAAGAGATACAAAGGGGGGGGGGAAGGGGATGTTAATAGCCTTAACCCGTCAAGGTCTTCTTCTTCTCTCGCGTGGATGGATCTGCAGACGTTCCTTGGACACCAACACTTGGAGTGGGCGAAAACTGAGATGTGAATGGAGTGTATAATGATGTTGAAGTGTGGTTGAATTGTAGCCTTCTCGCCTATTTATAGGCATTAATTGTGTCTTTGCCGGGCGTCGTGCCGGGTCCCCAATAGCCGGCACACGTGTTAAATGCGCCCAACTGTTAACGGTTGAAACCGTCGATGTCCGTCGAAACAGTGCTTATGCCGGGTAGGAATTACCCGGCATCACACCCGGCAGCGGTTGGAAAACACGTGGATCACATGTGCTGTCGTATGGTCAATCGAGGCGATTTACACTCATGCCGGATAGCATTTACCCGGCATCACATCCGGCAAGGCTTCTTTCTGTTCTGTACTGCCATGCAGAACTACCCGGCATGGAGTCCGGCTTCAATTAACTTTTGCCTAGAAAATCATTCCTTGCCATAAACTCATAAAAACATAAATCTGTACAATATATTTTTAACACATAACATAAATAAACAGAAATATAACTTTATTTAGATAAATAATAAACTAATCTAGTGCATAAAATATGATAAGTCTGCGGCTTATCAAGGCCCTACACTTACCTTTTGCTAGTCCTCGAGCAAAACAAGATTAGAAGGGACTAATTACTCATGCACAAAACAGATAAACTCTAGAATGAAATGTAGATAAATATTTCCAACTATATGACTCTAATTCATAAGTATCACTTACTCTACCTTATTCTATCAAAACATACTAATGGGTATAAAACAAGGAATTTCAAAACCGATCAAAAACTTTTGGGCTATTTTGCATAAGGAATTTTTGTATCTCTCCTTTTTCCGGTTTCCATCATTCAGCTCTATTTTTCAAGAGTTTCTGAATGTGGCTGTAACACCCCTAATACGCACATGATACTAAATGAAATCACAGCGGAATTAAATGACTAAACAGTAACTAACGCTTCGGTGCTACAACGCCGTCAACCACCCACGTGGTTGACAAGGCAGAATAAATACAAGTGTACCGGTCTGATGATCAGACTCCCGAGCATAAACTAAACCATAAATACATTATATACAATACCGAGTATACATACATCCTTCACTGTCAAACATCACTGTAAACTGTCACAACAACCAAATAAACCCCACGGAGCACAGGCGCATCCCGGGCCAACATCCAAAAGTATACAAAGTAATCACATCCTAGGATCTAAGCCACTCCGCTTCTTCGATCCTCATCCTGCAGTATAAGAAATATGGATCCCCCGAGGGGGTCAGCAACCCTTGGCTGGTATGGCTAACGCGCAGCCCATCGGCTACCGGGATACGCGCAGCTACTTGTCATTATAACATGGCATTCATTATATACATAACATAACATAACATGGAGCATGCATCAATGGCATAGCTCATCATCACATACACGTGGATCTTCGTTCCACATAACAAACCACAAGGGTCAAATAACATAAGAGCCTAGAGAGTGATTCACCTCATGTCAAGCTCGTTAAACACACTCATTACCGTTCTGTTAGACGAACGAGTAACTTAAGTCACAGATGGTTCGGATTTAGTGACCCGAACACACCACACAAACACAGGTTCCCACTAAACCGATCATAAGTCAGAATAGGTAAGCTTTGGAAGAAGCTAGCGGGAGATCGAACGCCAATTAAGGAGAACAATCTTAACAACATAAGAGTCGAATCTGATTCAGATATCTACTCTTAACTTACATGCATGACCGGACATCCAGATTCCTCACTTCCCAGTTAACACTTGTTAGAAGTTTATAGTGGAACTTAACAACCAACACACAATAGGTGGTAAGTCATGTTAGACACACACAAGGGAATTGAGTCACAACATCACATCACAATAATATGAACAACTGTAAACTCATTACATGTTTAAATCTTATAACGTTGTAAACACACAGAAAAACATACAACACACAAACCGGTGTAAACCGCTAGACAACAGACTGCAAGAAAACCATACCTTGGTCCTTGCCTCGTTTCGTTTCCACCTTGAGAGAATCCTAAACACATTAGTAACGTCGGTTAATTAACGCACTAATCCATTATTAACATTATCTACTCAACATTACTAGTTTATTTTTATTTTACACTTGTTACATCTTTTCATCCTTTTAATTGCCTTTAAAACCCACCTAACATGTCTTATATAACCTTATTATATCATTACTAACCAACTACTATTTTTAGATAACAATTCCCATCTTAAACAATAATTTTTGGTCCATACAGTGGCCTGTCCGAACTTGTGTCCGAGCTTCCAAGTTCGGACACAAGCCGTGACTTTAGACAGAAAACAGACACATGTCCGAACTTGTGTCCGGACTTCGGAAGTTCGGACATGAGTCGAGGAAAATCCTAACCAGAATCCATACGTCCGAACATGTGTCCGGACTTCCCAAGTTCGGACACAGTTCGAGGATAATCCCTAAGAAATAACAGGTGCGTCCGAACTTCCAAATTCGGACGGTAGTTCGGACACTACCTAAAATCCAGAAAACTGTAAGTGCAACAGGGCATGTCCGAGCTTCCAAGTTCGGACGGAAGTTCGGACGTGCCATTATACTCAATTTCTAAGCCTTTAAACACTTAACCCAATTCCTCCAAAGCCTCCTAATGCTTCCTAACAACCTTTGGTACCCTTATATCCACATACAACATTCATGAAACTCATTTTCTAATTCCTTAAACCTTTACTTATTTCTTTGTGAAATTCCTAACACTTACAACATTTTGTACTAGGTTTCTAAATGGTGTTTCTCCACCTATTATAACTACTATCCCAAAATGCTTTCTCCTCATCTTAACATCATCTCTTAAGCATTATTTCTCACAACCAACTCCTTATGTCCTCTTGAAGTTCTTTTCCAAGTTTACACTTTCTTCTTATTTACCAAAGTTTGCCTAAGTCTTTACCTAAGTCCCAAAATGACTTTGGTACATACTAAAATCTCAAGCTCATGCCTAAGTCCTTGTTACATCCTAAATCACCTTAATGCATGTTTCCTACACAAGAACACACTTAACCATTTTAAATACTCCTTAACTTATCAAACTCATTTTAACACCTAGAACTTCACATTTGTTACCTAACGACATAGGTTCTCCTAGAACATTACTAAACCAAAACACATTGTTTTTACCAACAAACAACCAAGAACACTAAAAATCCATCAAGTACTTATTATACACAACACTTCACTCACAAGGCACTACATCACAATATAGTGCACAATTTAAATTGCATGGCACTTAGGCCCTTAAATGACATGGCTCTTAGGCCCTTAAAATGCACAAATCATAAACACTGAATTTCCACAATATATTTGCCTTTAACCTGCAAATACACTCAACAACACATATGCCTTTTACTAAGCTCTTGGGAACACTTTACTAAGTCATTCACCATTGGCTCTTTAGGTAGTTTTAATAAGCATTTATAAGCTCATTTCTCCTAAGGCATTAAACAACATTAGGTTAGTAGATTTACCTCTTTGCAAAATAACTTCTTTCTTGTTTCCTTTAGAAAACCGATAGAGTACTTGATTCTTTGACAAGTTCTAAACAATATACACACATTATAATGAGTATTCAAGCTATAAGCTCCATCTCATTGTAAACCCTAGTTTTACATTGTTTCAAAAACATTAATGTAGTTGTTTTACCTTGCTCTTTGAAGAGAGTTTGAATATCTAGCAAGAGAGGACTCCACCTAGTCCATGAAGAGTTGGAATGAAGCTAGAACAAAGTCACATAAAAAGCTCCTTCAATATATTTTCGGACATGACAAAAACAAGGAGGAAATGAAGTTTTTATTTGAGATTCCTTACCTAGAAGTCAAGGAGAGTAACAATATGTAAAAATACAAGCTCAAGCTCCTTCAATGGAGAAACTCCATGGCACCGAAATGGTTGTCTTGGACTTTTGAAAAGATAGGAATGAAGAGCTTGATGAGAGGAAGAGATTGGTGGTGTTTGTTTTTGATTTGGACAAGTGAGCAAGGTTTTACAAGAGATCAAAGTGGGAGTTTCAATGGAGGTAGTAGTATTACCGTGAGAGAGCAGCAAGAAGAAGGAAGAAAGAGGTGGGAAACCGTGTGAGCAAGGAAAGAAATGAGAGAATGGATAGAATTTGCTTTAGAAGATATTTATACTTAAAGTAAAAAGGGTACTTAAGTAGTTTACTTATTTTCTTAACAAGCTAACAAGGGTGGTGTGTCACCAACCTTAAAAACCGGCCCCAAATAGTAGTAGGAGGGTAATATAGTCTTTGTTTGTCAATTTAATTACTTATACAAACATATGTTACAAAATAGCTTATAAAGGTTACTATTCATAAAACAAGGCACATAGAAGTGAAATTTTTGATTTCCCACTAATATAGACACCCAAATGTGATATTATATAGTACACATATATATTTAAGAGTAATGATGGACATTAGCCATCAAAACTCATTTACAAGACAATTTTTCAAAAATGTGCTTTAAGACTCCTTAAAGCACATTTTGTGTCTAAACTTGTTTTCAAGCTTGGTTTTCTTTGGTAATTGATTTAATATTTTCATTAGTGTATAAATGAGGTCTTGGTAAGTTCATTAGGTCTTAACCAAGTTTATCCCAAGCTTAGAGCACATTTTGGCTCTTATTGACTTTGAAGCACATTTTGTGTTTCCTTTTGTTTAAATTGTTTACTAATGTTTCTAAGACTCTTTTTAGTCTTAATACACCATATTTAAGTGTTTAAACAATATATTAAGGTTTGGGGTATTTCAATCTACCCCCCTTAAAAGAACTTTGTCCTCAAAGTTCATACTTCCACATATCCTAAATATTAGCACACGGGAATACTTATAAACAATACTTCCATACATTACTAACAACACACTTACATAACATTGGACTCCAGGTCCATACAACATAACATAACATTGGACACAAGGTCCATACAACATTATCCACATCATTCAGACACAACGGTCTGTAACATAACAACATAACATAGACGATGTATTCAAATACACGTCGTACACACATAACCGAAACGGCTCTACCCCCCTTAAAAGGGGTACGCCCCGTACCCTATACACATAAGTACTAAGAAGTAAACAATGACGGGTACTTCGCCTTCATCTTGTCTTCCAGCTCCCAAGTGGCCTCCTCAACGTCCTGGTTAGACCAAAGAACTTTCACCAGTCTCACGGACTTATGGCGAGTGTCTCGAGTCTTAGCATCCAGAATCCGTACCGGAGTCTCCACTGATCGCATGGTCGGCTCTAAGGTTAGCCTTTCAGGCTGAAGCACATGAGACGGATGAGACATATACTTCTTCAACTGGGACACATGAAATACATCATGTACCTTGCCCAGCTCGGCGGGTAGGTCTAGTCTATAGGCTACCGGGCCGATCCGCTCCGTCACAACATAAGGCCCCACATACTTTGGGCTCAACTTGCCCTTCTGGCCAAAACGAAACACTCCCTTCATGGGGGACACTCTCAAAAATACCTGATCGCCCACGGCGAACTCCAGGTCACGTCGGCGCACATCTGCGTACGACTTCTGTCTATCCTGAGCTGCTTTCATATTAGCCCTGATCTGGCGAACTTCTGCCTGAACTTGCTCAAGATACTCTGGTCCTATAATGACCGTCTCACTCGACTCATCCCAGCATAATGGCGTGCGGCATGGTCTACCGTACAAGGCCTGGAAGGGAGACATCTTGATCGAAGCATGATAACTGTTGTTGTAACTAAACTCGATCAGATGTAACTTATCAATCCAGCTGGTCTGAAAGTCAAGTGCACAAGCACGTAGCATATCCTCAAGTGTCTGAATAGTGCGCTCACTCTGACCATCGGTCTGTGGATGAAACGCTGTACTCAATTTCAATTCAGTACCCAATGCCTCTCGTGTGGACTTCCAATATCTGGATAAGAATCTGGTATCTCTGTCAGATACAATCGTTTTTGGTACACCATGATGTCTTACAATCTCTTTATCAAACAGTTCTGCCAATCTTGCCACTTTCCAAGTGTCCTTCATCGGAATGAATCGGGCCACCTTGGTCAGTCGGTCAACTATCACCCATATCATATTCAGACCTCCCCTTGTAGGCGGAAGCCCTACTACAAAGTCCATGGAGATATCATGGAACTTCCACTCAGGCACTGGCATTGGCTGTACCATACCACCAGGCCGTCGGTGCTCAAACTTGACCTTCTGGCAAGTGAGACACCTCAACACTAATCACTAACATCTTTCTTCTTCATTCCAGTCCACCAAAAATACCTCTTCATACTCTTATACATCTTTGAAGCTCCGGGGTGAATCGAAGTAGTAGAACAATGGGATTCACTCAATATGCGCTCCTTCAACTCAGCGCTACTCCTAGGTATACACAATCGGCCATTCAGCCTAATCAGGTCATCATCGTGGAGTCTGAAGTCGTACTTCTGACCCTCGAATGTGCCATCAATAAGCTTCTGCCGGATCTCCAGCATGTACTGATCCGTCATCTGAGCACTCCGCACCTCTTCAACCAAGCCAGTATAGAGACTAGCGAATGGAGAGAGTGTGCTCGGCGACTCAGTGCGTCAGCTACCACATTTGCCTTACCCTCTTTGTATTGCAGATTAATATCGTAGTCATTCAGAAACTCAACCCACCTTCTTTGCCTCATGTTCAACTCTTTCTGAGTGAACAAGTACTTTAAGCTTTTATGATCAGAATAGATTGTCACACTTACCCCATACAAATAATGTCGCCATATCTTCAATGCGAAGACAATGGCACCCAATTCTAAGTCGTGGGTAGGGTAGTTCTCCTCATGCTTCTTCAGCTGACGGGAGGCGTATGCTACGACCTTCCCGTGTTGCATCAACACACAACCCATACCCTGCCTGATGCGTCGCAGTAGACCTCAAAACCATCTGGACCGTCTGGTATAGTCAGGACTGGTGCAGATGTCAGAGCATCCTTGAGACTCGCGAAAGAACTCTCACAGTCAACTGTCCACTCGAATGGTGCATCCTTCTTCATTAAGGAAGTCATCGGCTTCGAGATACTGGAGAAGTCCTTCACAAACCTCCTATAATAACCTGCCAGACCGAGGAGCTCCTGATATCAGTGACTGTCTTCGGCCTAGGCCAGGTGCGCACTGCATCTATCTTTGCCGGATCAACAGCGATCCCGGCCTCAGAAATCACATGTCCAAGGAAAGATACTTGGTTCAACCAAAATTCACATTTCGAAAACTTTGCATACAACTGGTTTCTCCTCAGAGTTTGTAACACATTCTCAGGTGGCTTTCGTGCTCACCTCTAGATTTAGAATACACAAGAATGTCATCGATGAAGACTACCACTGACTTGTCCAACTGATCTTGGAACAAACGGTTCATTAAGTCCATGAACTTTGCTGGTGCATTCGATAAGCCAAACGGCATAACTGTGAACTCATAGCCCATACCTCGTTCTGAAAGCTGTCTTTTCAATATCACTATCGCGGATGGCAATCTGATGGTATCCGGAACGTAAGTCTATCTTGGAGAATACTGATGCACCCCTCAGCTGATCAAATAGATCGTCGATGCGTGGTAAAGGGTAACGGTTTTTCACCGTAACAGCATTCAGCTCCCGATAATCAATACACAGGCGGAGGCTACCGTCCTTCTTCTTCACGAAGAGGACCGGCGCTCCCCATGGTGAAACACTAGGGGATAAAGCCCTTGTCGAGTAGGTCTCTCAGCTGCTCCTTGAGCTCTGTCATCTCTGCTGGAGCCATACGATAAGGTGCTTCGCAATGGGTCCTGTGCCCGGAACTAAGTCGATCTCAAACTCAACCTCCGTGCTGGCGGCATGCCCGGCAGTTCCTTAGGAAATACATCAGGAAACTCCGACACTACCGGCACATCTGGGCTAAACTCAGGGTCTCTCTCTATGTCCTGGACATAGCAGAGGTACATCACTCCCTCGTCGTAACTCACGATACATGGCCATGGCGGTGATGATCTGTGTCGAAGGCTCCCTGGGCCTCTGGCGGTATGATATGGTAACCCCAGATGGACTCCGAAGAAGCAGTCGATGCTCGGCACACAGGATTCTGCCCTTGTACCGCTCCAACCAGTTCATCCCGACAATCACATCAAATCCAAGTCCGTCGAACTCTATCAGGTCGATCGGGAACTCTTCACCTCTGATTCGTACAATGACATCTCGGTGGTAGCGGGTACACTGATCCGCTCTTTCGATGGGAGAGTGACCAAGAAGTCTGGCATCTCCTCTCCATCTAACCCCAGCCTCTTCGCAAAAGATAGCGAAACAAATGTGTGTGAGGCTCCAGAGTCGAACAAGATCGATGCATCCACGCCATTCACTGGAAAGGTACCGGTGAGGATTGTGCCGCTCTTGCCGGCTTCTGCCTCATTGCAGACACTCAATGTACCTCCCGTTCCGAGTGCACAGCCTAATTCATTGGCAAACTAATAAGTACTGGGTAAACACGGTTGATATACTTCAATAACTCCACTTTATTCATTAACACTTCCTCTTTACAACATTGTTGGTTTACATGGTTGATATAACTTAACACATACATAACTCCCTTAACATATACTGGCTTAACACATTACAAAAGTATACAAGGCTTAGAATTGTCTGAAGGTCAAATTCAAACGTCCGGGTTTCATGTGTGTGGCATTGATCACTGCCGACGGTGCGGTATTCAGTTTGATCTTTCTGATGCCGTGATATAGCATCCTTGACTGCCCACCCATGATTAGTACATCTCCTGACTTTAACATTAACTTCCTTGCGAGATCAGCACGCTTCTGCTCGCCATACACAATACTGCGGTATCACCAATGGACCAAGACACCACGGGTACTCCCTTACTTAGAGACTCGGGTGACTCGTCCTTATCTTGGTGTAAACCTAACCGTCCACCTTTCTGGTAGAAGTTCACAATACACAAATCTGCTTCTACATTTGGAATTGAATCCGTTTCAACTTGTTGAGCAATTCCCACGGCGTGATTAACGACCGCACGGAACTCCTCTGGTATACTTGGTACCGTTGCTCCATCTTCAGCTCGCACTTCTTGATATGACTTGGTGTAAGGGTTCCAGTCCTTACCCATGCACATCATCTTCAATTGCATTCTTGATCCGTTCGGATATTCAGGTGTGTAGAAACCTCCAGGTTTAGCTCCAAGTTCGTCGCATCGCTGATGATATGGACTTGTGCTTCCGGTGTCAGGTATCCACTTAAAGTATCATACCTGGCTGGATAACCTGACATTGCTCCATTGGAAAGTCGGTGATGTTGATGGTGGTCTCTTCAGGGTTTGGTGTGGGTGGGATTGGATAACATATATTGAAGGTTCCTTTCAGTTTAGAATTATCTAATTAGGTGTCTTTTACACTATACTTTAACTCCTTACTCACATGATAATACACTTGAACTCACTAATACACACAAGCATGAAATGCGGTATGCAATCACTTATTACATTCAACAGTTTAGGCGGTACCTGGTCTAGAAGAGGGCCCTGGCGCCTCAGACCGGTCCACCACATTCAGGGTGGCCTTGCTAGGTCCCGACCCTTTCCCCTTCTGGGAATCAGTATGCCTCTGATCAGTGGGTGGCTGGTTAGCCGTCTTCGGGCCATCAATAGCTGCTGTGGCCTTACCCTTCCACTGCCCCTTGGGCTTGTTGACTCTGCTGTTGGGGTTCCGGTAACACTCGTGGTCACGGTGACCCCACTTCTCGCAGTATCGACACTGCACCTCATTTCCCTTGCAGTCCTTGCCGGGGTGGTCTCCATTGCACCACTTACAGTAATAGTGGCGCTCCGGTCCAGAGCCCGTGCTAGCTGCTAACACAATACACACTCAGTACTTGTTTCACAACTTATCAACATACACATCAACTTATTACACATGATTAAACCATTACCCTTTGGTGGGTAAGAGCGTAGGGGCTTCGCCGCATAAGCATATGTGAGCTTCAGTGGCTCCTCAGCTGTGGTGGTTTGGGCTTGGCCCTTGTCACCCTGGTGCTGACTCTTCTGGGGCTGGGGATAAGGTTTCTTCTTCTTCTTTCCCTCCCCCGTACCCCTGCGAACTCTGGCCCTCGCTCGTGGCCTTGCGCTTGTGCGCATTCTCCTCGTCCCTCAGACGGACGGTGATCTCCACCTTAGCAGCGGCATGATAGCACTCCTGTATTTATGATCATGCCCCGCAATACATCTCACAAACTCACATTAATACTCACTTGTAGACTATACATATTCACATCACTCTTTACTTAAAT
Organism: Limonium bicolor; assembly: GCA_023374045.1. Lineage (NCBI taxonomy): Eukaryota > Viridiplantae > Streptophyta > Magnoliopsida > Caryophyllales > Plumbaginaceae > Limonium > Limonium bicolor. Next base: position 227,220,972 of record CM041780.1, on the reverse strand, counting down.
TACCTGCAAGGTAGTATACTCAGCTGGCCCCATCCCATAGCGAAGACGGTGGCTGAGACCGTTGTAGAAACGGTTTACCAGCACCCGGTTCGAGTATCCCAGGTCCGGTAACAGGTGGACAAGGCCGGTGAAGGCAGTGTAGTACTCATCAACCGACACCTTGTCTCCCTGCCTCAGACTATCCAGCTCCAGGCGCTTGGCCTCTTGAACGTGCACGGGGTAGTATTTGGCTCGCAGCAGAGCCGTGTACTCCCTCCAGCCAAACTGAGGATCCGCCATCCGGTCCTCTCTCACTAGCTTCCACCAGTTTTGTGCCGAACCCTTCAGGTAGTAAGCGGCAAGACGGACCTTAGCCTCTGCGGGCACAGCCAAGGTCTCGTAGGCGGTCTCCAACTCGGAGATGTACGCCTCCAACTTACGTGGGTCGGTCTCCCCATGAAATGAAGGGGGTCTCAGATCTGCCAATGCCTTGACCCAGTTGGTCTCTCGTGGCGGTGGCGGTGGTGGCTGAACTCCGGGCATCTGCCCCTGCTGGATCGCAGCTACAAGCTGGGGTACCATCTGGGCCACAGCGGCTGCTACAGCCTCAGCCATAACCTGAGCCGTAGTGTTCTCGCTGCCCTCACCCCCAGTACCAGTACCACTTCCGCGGCCTCTACCGCGTGGTCTACCTGACATCTGTATTCACATGAGTATTCATTAGCAATATGCTTACACACTTATCGGTCCAACGATCGTAACGCTTCCCGACAATAAGGTATTTCCACACTTAGTTAGTGGTTAACCTTTCCATAACTGATCACTTAGGTAACTGTAGTTAGGTTTCCTAACTCGGTATATTCCTAAGCTCGGTATTCTAGTCATCAGAGCGATACTTCGCTCTGATACCACTTTTTGTAACACCCCTAATACGCACATGATACTAAATGAAATCGCAGCGGAATTAAATGACTAAACAGTAACTAACGCTTCGGTGCTACAACGCCGTCAACCACCCACGTGGTTGACAAGGCAGAATAAATACAAGTGTACCGGTCTGATGATCAGACTCCCGAGCATAAACTAAACCATAAATACATTATATACAATACCGAGTAATACATACATCCTTCACTGTCAAACATCACTGTAAACTGTCACAACCAAATATAAACACGCCACGGGCACAGGCGCATCCCGGGCCAACATCCCAAAAGTATACAAAAGTAAGTCACATCCTAGGATCTAGAGCCACTCCGCTTCTTCGATCCTCATCCTGCAGTATAAGAAATATGGATCCCCCGAGGGGGTCAGCAACCCTTGGCTGGTATGGCTAACGCGCAGCCCATCGGCTACCGGGATACGCGCAGCTCTTTGTCATGATAACATGGCATTCAATTATATACATAACATAACATAACATGGAGCATGGCATCAATGGTGCATAGCTCATCATCACATACACGGTGGATCTTCGTTCCACAATAACAAACCACAAGGGTCAAATAACATAAGAGCCTAGAGAGTGATTCACCCTCATGTTAAGCTCGTTAACACACTCATTACCGTTCTGTTAGACGAACGAGTAACTTAAGTCACAGATGGTTCGGATTTAGTGACCCGAACACACCACACAAACACAGGTTCCCACTAAACCGATCATAAGTCAGAATAGGTAAGCTTTGGAAGAAGCTAGCGGGAGATCGAACGCCAATTAAGGAGAACAATCTTAACAACATAAGAGTCGAATCTGATTCAGATATCTACTCTTAACTTACATGCATGACCGGACAACCGGATTCCTCACTTCCCAGTTAACACTTGTTAGAAGTTCATAGTGGAACTTAACAACCAACACACAATAGGTGGTAAGTCATGTTAGACACACACAAGGGAATTGAGTCACAACATCACATCACAATAATATGAACAACTGTAAACTCATTACATGTTTAAATCTTATAACGTTGTAAACACACAGAAAAACATACAACACACAAACCGGTGTAAACCGCTAGACAACAGACTGCAAGAAAACCATACCTTGGTCCTTGCCTCGTTTCGTTTCCACCTTGAGAGAATCCTAAACACATTAGTAACGTCGGTTAATTAACGCACTAATCCATTATTAACATTATCTACTCAACATTACTAGTTTATTTTTATTTTACACTTGTTACATCTTTTCATCCTTTTAATTGCCTTTAAAACCCACCTAACATGTCTTATATAACCTTATTATATCATTACTAACCAACTACTATTTTTAGATAACAATTCCCATCTTAAAACAATAATTTTTGGTCCATACAGTGGCCTGTCCGAACTTGTGTCCGAGCTTCCAAGTTCGGACACAAGCCGTGGTTTTTAGACAGAAAACAGACACATGTCCGAACTTGTGTCCGGACTTCGGAAGTTCGGACATGAGTCGAGGAAAATCCTAACCTGAAATCCATACGTCCGAACATGTGTCCGGACTTCCCAAGTTCGGACACAGTTCGAGGATAATCCCTAAGAAATAACAGGTGCGTCCGAACTTCCAAATTCGGACGGTAGTTCGGACACTACCTAAAATCCAGAAAACTGTAAGCGCAACAGGGCATGTCCGAGCTTCCAAGTTCGGACGGAAGTTCGGACGTGCCATTATACTCAATTTCTAAGCCTTTAAACACTTAACCAAATTCCTCCAAAGCCTCCTAATGCTTCCTAACAACCTTTGGTACCCTTATATCCACATACAACATTCATGAAACTCATTTTCTAATTCCTTAAGCCTTTACTTATTTCTTTGTGAAATTCCTAACACTTACAACATTTTGTACTAGGTTTCTAAATGGTGTTTCTCACCTATTATAACTACTATCCCAAATGCTTTCTCCTCATCTTAACATCATCTCTTAAGCATTATTTCTCACAACCAACTCCTTATGTCACTCTTGAAGTTCTTTTCCAAGTTTACACTTTCTTCTTATTTACCAAAGTTTGCCTAAGTCTTTACCTAAGTCCCAAAATGACTTTGGTACATACTAAAATCTCAAGCTCATGCCTAAGTCCTTGTTACATCCTAAATCACCTTAATGCATGTTTCCTACACAAGAACGCACTTAACCATTTTAAATACTCCTTAACTTATCAAACTCATTTTAACACCTAGAACTTCACATTTGTTACCTAACTTTCAACATAGGTTCTCCTAGAACATTACTAAACCAAAACACATTGTTTTTCCAACAAACAACCAAGAACACTAAAAATCCATCAAGTACTTATTATACACAAACTTCACTCACAAGGCACTACATCACAATATAGTGCACAATTTAAATTGCATGGCACTTAGGCCCTTAAATGACATGGCTCTTAGGCCCTTAAAATGCACAAATCATAAACACTGAATTTCCACAATATTTGCCTTTAACCTGCAAATACACTCAACAACACATGCCTTTTACTAAGCTCTTGGGAACACTTTACTAAGTCATTCACCATTGGCTCTTTAGGTAGTTTTAATAAGCATTATAAGCTCATTTCTCCTAAGGCATTAAGACAACATTAGGTTAGTAGATTTACCTCTTTGCAAAATAACTTCTGTCTTCCTTTAGAAACCGATAGTACTTGATTCTTTGACAAGTTCTAAACAATATACACACATTATAATGAGTATTCAAGCTATAAGCTCCATCTCATTGTAAACCCTAGTTTTACATGTTTCAAAAAACATTAATGTAGTTGTTTTACCTTGCTCTTTGAAGAGAGTTTGAATATCTAGCAAGAGAGGACTCCACCTAGTCCATGAAGAGTTGGAATGAAGCTAGAACAAAGTCACATAAAAAGCTCCTTCAATATATATTTTCGGACATGACAAAACAAAGGAGGAAATGAAGTTTTATTTGAGATTCCTTACCTAGAAGTCAAGAGAGTAACAATATGTAAAAATACAAGCTCAAGCTCCTTCAATGGAGAAACTCCATGGCACCGAATTGGTTGTCTTGGACTTTTGAAAAGATAGGAATGAAGAGCTTGATGAGGAAGAGATTGGTGGTGTTTGTTTTTGATTTGGACAAGTGAGCAAGGTTTTACAAGAGATCAAAGTGGGAGTTTCAATGGAGGTAGTAGTATTACCGTGAGAGAGCAGCAAGAAGAAGGAAGAAGAGAGGTGGGAAACCGTGTGAGCAAGAAAGAAATGAGAGAATGGGATAGAATTTGCTTTAGAAGATATTTATACCTTATAAAGTAAAAAGGGTACTTAAGTAGTTTACTTATTTTCTTAACAAGCTAACAAGGGTGGTGTCACCAACCTTAAAAACCGGCCCCAAATAGTAGTAGGAGGGTAATATAGTCTTTGTTTGTCAATTTAATTACTTATACAAACATATGTTACAAAATAGCTTATAAAAGTTACTATTCATAAAACAAGGCACATAGAAGTGAAATTTTGATTTCCCACTAATATAGACACCCAAATGTGATATTATATAGTACACATATATTTAAGAGTAATGATGGACATTAGCCATTCAAAACTCATTTACAAGAAATTTTTCAAAAATGTGCTTTAAGACTCCTTAAAGCACATTTTGTGTTTAAACTTGTTTTCAAGCTTGGTTTTCTTTGGTAATTGGTTTAACATGTTCATTAGTGTATAAATGAGATCTTGGTAAGTTCATTAGGTCTTAACCAAGTTTATCCCAAGCTTAGAGCACATTTTGGCTCTTATTGACTTTAAAGCACATTTGTGTTTTCTTTTGTTTAAACTTGTTTTCTAATGTTTCTAAGACTCTTTTTAGTCTTAATACACCATATTTAAGTGTTTAAACAATATATTAAAGTTTGGGGTATTTCAGTGGCCAAGACTCTCATCAATGGTTTTTATGAATCAGCCCTATTTTGCAAGAGTTTCTGAATCAACCATGATTTTTTTGCATTGAAGAACGAGGAATTTAGGAGAAAAACAAAAGGAAAAACTCTCGTTTCTTGCTTTTATTCTGAGGCACTTTATGAAACCTCTAGGAATATATTGCTTTTCCTTAGAAGAAGATTTTTCTTTCTTTTTTTTTCTTTTTCTTCTTCTTCTTTCTTTTGCACAAAAACCCTTTTTAAGATTTTCACCCAAAAGATTTTTCACAATTTGGAAAGAAAAGAATAACACCCATAAGTACATAAAGGAAAGAATTAGGAGCAAGATCATGTACTCATGTTAATAAAGAGAATCAAAGAGTTAAAAACAGGAATCTACAAGTCATTAGAAAGCTTACCTCTTGAGAGAACAAGCTTTTAGTCATTCCTAATCTTATCTCGATCAAAAACATGCAAAAAGTTTAGTAAAACATTGATAAACTTTAAACTTATGCAAATTATTTATAAACAAACATATATATATATATTTTTAAGGGGGACCCCTGCCCTACACTTGGCAGGAACACTGTCCCCAGTGTTCGAAAGAAAAAAGAGAAGAATAAAGAAAAATAAAGAAATAAAGAAAAGAAGTGACTCCCCTGTGATGAAAGAAGACCAGATGCGTGGGGCTGCCCTACACTTAGCCTTTGGCTACTTGGCAGAGTGATCAGAGATATTGATAGAGGTTATGAATGACCTCGCATACTCCCATTGATAAATTTAGCGTTAGAGACGGGAGTTTGACCAAGTGGCCATGGTTGAGCAAAAAGTTGCTGCAGGACTTATGCTCCGTGCGAACGGTCAGATCTCATGTAATTTCCACTTCCTCAGGTGTTGAAAAATCTTGGAATTCAGTGCTCTAGGTGTGTGGTTGTGCACTAACCACATTCACCTGCTGAGGAAGAGAGCTCTTGTCAATCGCCTGCTGTATTTGAGTATTTGTGTAGGGAGTGTGCTGGAACTGCATTCACCTAATTTACTTTGGAGGAGTACACAAAATTAAAAATTAAACAAATTATAGTACGAAAAATAATAATAATACAGGAAGGTTACCAATTCAAGAGAGACAAATAAAAAAAATGATTTTTTTTTTGAATATGCCGGACATAATGCCGGGCAACTTGTATCCGGCAATGGACTTCTCCCATTAATGCCGGATTGGTTTTACCCGGCTTCTTGCCCGGCTTATTTAAACTCGAAGAGAAAATAAAATAAATCAAAAAGAAAGAAGAGATGGATAAAACGAGATGTTTGTAATAATAAATAAAAAGATATTAACATAATTAAATTCGTAAAAAATCAAAAGAAGAACAAAGTTGCGTATGCCGGACGTGGTGCCGGGTGTTCGAAGTCCGGCATTGGACTTCCTCCAAGATTGCCGGGTTGATTTTACCCGGCGTTACGCCCGGCGAGACAAAAAAAATCGAACATAACTTAATTAAAAGATATTGAAAGGTAAAGGATAATCAAAAATAAATGTAAGAGTAAATAAGGGATTGTAGGAGATTACTCCTAATTGTCCCTAAAATTTGCGACAAGAATATTGAGAGAAATTGAGCATGCCGGGTGACATGCCGGATCGAACCCGTCCGGCATAGAACTTCCTCCACTAATGCCGTGTGTAGCAAACCCGGCACAATACACGGCATGCGCAAAAATCGAATATTCAAAATAAAGAAACATAGTATAGGGACTCATATAAGAGGAAAATAATGAAAGGAGTAGACAAGAATACATTAAGATTTGTTAAACTCAACAGCGTATGAAATTTTGAAAACAATTTGAACATGCCGGACATGATGCCGGGCAAATCCTGTCCGGCATCGGACTTCCTCCGGGTTTGCCGGGTGACAGTTGCCCGGCACTTCGCACGGCACATTCAAATCTGCAAACTAAGTGCGAAAATAAATTAAAGAATCAAGGAATCAAAGAATAAAGAATAGGGCGTTTTACCGAATTTAGGACTTGGACTAATTCCAAGTCCCCGGCAACGGCGCCAATTTGCTAACAGAGAATTTGTTAGGATAAAAATATATACAAAAGAATAAAATAAAATAATAACTAAACCTATCCTACAACTCTACTACGGGTAGCAAAATAAAACCCGGTCGGAGTATAGTGTAAATATATTACGACCGAGAGTATCGAACCCAAGGGACTTATAGAAAATTAGTCCTAATCCGGGCAAAAGCCTATTCTATAATAATAAGGGGGGAAAAGTAAATGTGACTCTAACTAAATGAATAAGTAAATAAACTAACTTTGATTTGGGAAGGTTATCAATGCAAAAGGTTCGTATGACCAATGATCAAAGGTGGCAAGTCTCAAAGAGGATTAGGTCTCGCAAAATGCATATGCCGGATGTGATGCCGGATCCTCGCTACCCGGCAGATTCATGGCCTTGAACGTGCCGGATAAATTATACCCGGCATGCCATCCGGCACCATACATTTCGTAAACAACACTTCCAGATTCGGTTCTGACAAAAGGAACTCAATTCATACTTGCATCGTGCATAGCCAATGCCGCGAATACAACAGAATAATGGGAATAAGAGATTAACCCTAAACCTTAAGTCTTGCTCCCGCTGAGGCGCAGAAGACAACGTTAAAGATTACCTAAATCCTAATCTGTCCTATTCTAGTCTTGTGAACATCAAATAGGATTTAGAGATAAGAGAATGAATAGCTACTTCATTCTACTTGAAAGAAGATTAGAACTCGGGTTAAGAAACTTGAAAATTCCATAAATGATCATAAGAGTTTTACAAGGAAATCTTTCCTAACCAAAACTAACAAGGATTCTGCATCACCATCCACACAACTACAAGAAGAGAATACAAAGGGGGAGAAGGGGATGTTAATAGCCTTAACCCGTCAAGGTCTTCTTCTTCTCTCGCGTGGATGGATCTGCAGACGTTCCTTGGACACCAACACTTGGAGTGGGGCGAAAACTGAGATGTGAATGGAGTGTATAATGATGTTGAAGTGTGTTGAATTGTAGCCTTCCTCGGCCTATTTATAGGCATTAATTGTGTCTTTGCCGGGCGTCGTGCCGGGTCCCCAATAGCCGGCACACGTGTTAAATGCGCCCAACTGTTAACGGTCGAAACCGTCGATGTCCGTGCGAAACAGTGCTTATGCCGGGTAGGAATTACCCGGCATCACACCCGGCAGCGGTTGGAAAACACGTGGATCACATGTGCTGTCGTATGGTCAATCGAGGCGATTTTACACTCATGCCGGATAGCATTTACCCGGCATCACATCCGGCAAGGCTTCTTTCTGTTCTGTACTGCCGTGCAGAAACTACCCGGCATGGAGTCCGGCTTCAATTAACTTTTGCCTAGAAAATCATTCCTTGCACATAAAACTCATAAAAACATAAATCTGTACAAATAATATATTTTAACACATAATAAGCATAAATAACAGAAATATAACTTTATTTAGATAAATATAATACTAAATCTAGTGCATAAAATATGATAAGTCTGCGGCTTATCAGTGTCCAAGGGCACGACTGCTTACTACTGTTATGCCCAAGATCTAAGGACGGATCCGAAGTTCAGGAGCGACGTTCCCATTGTGTCGGAGTACCCCGATGTTTTTCCAGAGGAGCTACCTGGACTACCACCGCGGAGAGAGGTTGAATTCAACATCGACCTCGTACCTGGCACGGGACCGATTGCTAAAGCTCCCTACCGGATGGGCCCTGTAGAGATGGTCCAGTTGAAGAAGCAGTTGCAGGAACTACTAGATAAGGGCTTCATCAGACCCAGTGTCTCACCTTGGGGCGCTCCTGTGCTGTTCGTCAAGAAGAAGGACGGGAGCATGAGACTGTGTATAGACTACAGGGAGCTGAACAATGTCACGATCAAAAACAAATACCCACTCCCCAGGATCGATGACTTGTTCGACCAGCTGTGGGGAGCAAAGGTGTTCTCTAAGATTGATCTGCGTTCCGGATATCACCAGATAGCTGTAGCTGAGCCAGACATTGAGAAGACAGCCTTCCGGACCAGATACAGCCACTATGAGTTCACAGTGATGCCGTTTGGACTGACCAATGCACCGGTGAGATTTATGGATTTGATGTAGAGAGTCTTCCAAGCCCAGCTAGATAGGTCGGTAGTCGTATTCATAGACGACATTCTAGTCTTCTCCAAGAGCAAAGAGGAACATGAGCAGCATTTGAGGACAGTCTTGGAGACACTGAGGGAGAAACAATTATATGCCAAATTCAGGAAATGTGAATTCTGGCTGGACAAGGTGTCATTTCTTGGACACGTGATCTCAACTGAGGGAGTTTCAGTAGACCCAGCTAAGATTGAGGCAGTGAAGAGCTGGCATAGACCTCGCACCGTGACAGAGGTTAGGAGTTTCTGTGGGTTGGCTGGCTACTATAGACACTTTGTGAAGGACTTCTCCAGGCTAGCCAAGCCCTTGACCTCCTTGATGAAGAAGGACAGCCCGTTTGTGTGGACAGAGGCTTGTGAGGTCTCCTTCCAGGCGCTGAAGGACACCTTGACCACAGCTCCTGTATTGATTATCCAAGAGGGGAACGAGGGGTACGAGGTATATTGCGATGCTTCAGGCACAGGGATTGGTGGGGTACTGATGCAGCGTGGCCGAGTAGTAGCGTATGCTTCTAGACAGCTGAAAAAGCACGAAGAGAATTACCCCACACACGACCTTGAGCTCCTTGCCATAGTCTTCGCCTTGAAGATCTGGCGACATTAATTGTATGGAGCCACAATTCGGATTATGACAGACCATAAGAGTCTGAAGTACATCTGGACTCAGAAGGAGCTGAATTTGAGACAGCGAAGATGGGTTGAGCTTCTGGCTGATTATGATATCAACCTTCAGTACACGGAAGGTAAGGGGAATGTCGTGGCAGACGCTTTGAGCAGGAGAGTGTACTCACTCCTAGCTTTGACAGAGACGGCCATGATAGCTGAGGAGATTTACGCAGCCCAGGGTAGTGACGTATATCTGCAGGGCATCAGACAAAAGTTAGCAGATGGGTTGACTGACGGTATGAAGTATGACTACGAGCTGGACAGCGAGGGACACCTTCGAGTCAGAGGCAGACTCTGCGTTCCTCAGGATGCGACGGAACTTCAGACCAGGATTCTTTCAGAGGCTCATTCCTCGACATTATCAGTACATCCTGGAGCCACCAAGATGTACAAGGACTTGAAGCAATTATTCTGGTGGAGCGGGATGAAGAGGGATGTAGCTGATTTCGTCTCTTGGTGCCTCACTTGTCAGAAGGTGAAGTTTGAGCATCGTCGACCAGGCGGCCAGATTCAGTCACTACCAGTTCCGTGCTGGAAGTTTGACGACATCAGCATGGATTTAGTGGTCGGTCTCCCTCCAGCTAGAGGTGGACTGAACGCCATATGGGTTATAGTCGATAGGTTGACCAAGACAGCTAGGTTCATACCTATCAAGGACACATGGAAGGTGCCCAAACTAGCTGAGGTGTTCACCACAGAGCATATCCGGTACCATGGGGTACCGAAGACGATCGTCTCTGATCGTGACACTCGTTTATTCAGTAGATTTTGGCATCAGGTGCAGGAGGCATTTGGGACTCAGCTACGACTTAGCACAGCTTTTCACCCGCAGACTGATGGCCAGACTGAGAGGACTATTCAGACATTGGAGGATATGTTGCGAGCAGTCGCTCTAGACTATCAGGGGAGTTGGGTAGAGCGTCTACACCTGGTAGAGTTCTCCTACAATAACTCTTACCATGTGTCTATCGGCATGGCACCATTCCAAGCTCTATATGGCAGGCCGTGCCGGACTCCCTTATCATGGAGTGACCCTGCTGAGGCAGTCTTGATTGGGCCCGAGTATATTCAGACACTGCAGGATGACGTCAGGGTTATTCAGCAGCACATGAGGGCAGCGCAGTCCAGACAGAAATCTTACGGGGATCAGCGTACCAGAGAGCTCGAGTTTCAGTTGGGAGACATAGTCTTCTTACGAGTGTCTCCGATGAGAGGGATATTCAGATTCGGGGTGAGGGGGAAGCTAAGCCCTAAGTATGTCGGTCCGTACAGGATTACGGAGCGAGTGAGCTCAGTTGCTTACAGACTAGAGCTACCAGCGGAGTTGGGGAAGGTACATGACGTGTTTCACGTATCTCAGTTGAAGAAGTATATGCCTGACCCTTCTCACGTACTGCAGCCAGAGAGACTAGAGATTGAGCCTACACTTAGGTATGAGGAGACTCCTATTCAGATCTTGGACACGAAGGTCCGAGAAACGAGAGGCAGATCAGTTAAACTAGTGAAGGTTCTTTGGGAACATCATGGGGTTGAGGAAGCTTCTTGGGAGACTGAGGACTCCTTGAGAGTAAAGTACCCACATCTGTTTGCATGATATTCTGCTATCCTGATGTGATTCACGTTAGTGGCGGTACGAGGGCATACCTTAGTTTTTTAAAGGGGGATATACTGGCTCCTTCGTTATCTCATCCGGATTATGCCTTGTTGCATTGTTAGTAGAGGGAGAACAACATTAGTAGTGTGAGAGAGGTATTTATGTACGTAGTTTTACATTGTGGCACAGTAGTTTGTCGCGGTTGTGTTTTGTTTCAGTTTATATTTTGATTCACTTTGATTTGATTTCGGTACTCTTGAGTGGAATGTTGAAATGGAAATAAGGGTTTGGAATGGTATGGAATTTCATTGGAATTATTATTGTCTCAGCACACCCGAAGCGGTGTGAGTGCCTATTAGTCGATTGTTAAACTTCGAGGCGAAGTTTCTTTTAAGGGGGATATACTGAAATACCCCTAAATTAATTTAAATTAATTTAGGGGATTTCTTTTATTAAATATTAAATTATTACGTGGAATTATGAATATTAAATTATTATATGGAATTGTGAAATTTATTTAGGGGTTTTCTCCTATTTAACCCTAATTATTATATATTATTATATAGTATTATGAATTTAATAATAAGATTTATAAGTCAATAAATCTTGGGAAATTTTCTAAACACTCCAACTATATTATAAAGATTTTAGGAAGTGTTGGAACATTGTTTTGAAACATAAAAGTCAATATAAAATTCTAGAAACCTTAAAGCTTATTAAGCCTTGCTAGGGTTGACTTTTTGAGAATGGTCAAACCAGGCCATGAAACCTATACCAATAAATAGGTTATGGAAAACCATGAAGATCGATAAAAAGAACGTCAAAAACGGATCATCCTAGCCAAAGTTATGATCAAATGAAGTTTATAGGCAAAATTTTGAAAAAAAGCTGACGTGGCACGTTTTGCTGACTCATCGCCGCCTCGGTAATCGCGCCCCAACACTTAGACAGATTTATCTCCTATATTTTCGGAACAGAAAATCAGGTTTTGCCCTATCTTGTGACCTTCATAACTTTCTCATCTTAAGGAATTTTTGAGTGCCGTCTTCTTTGTTGCCTCCTCTATTTCTTTTTGTGTGTTGCGAGTTAGGATTAGTTCTTGTTATCAATATGTAGATCTAAGTTTACTCTTTCGATTGAGCCCTTACACATAGCCTAACTCGATTTGTACTGCAAGTTATAGATCCTCAAAGTTGGCATCGCGAACTGCTCGAAGTTCGAATTTTTCCAGTTTTCTCGAATTCGAATTCACTCAATTCGCACAACTCCGGTAAGTTTCCGATCAATTGCTCCGTTATTGTCATTCGAAATCATGTTACCAGCCTAACCCATGTCTCAATTTAATCAATTACGTGTTAGATTAGGAGAATTTGTTAGATTTGTTTTCGAATCGAATTCTGTATCCAATATGAACCCTAACTTCGAACTGATTTCGAAATCCACTGAATACTGCATTATAATTGGGGAAATTAGCATCATTAGAACCGAAATTTGATTTCGAAACTATAGAAACAAGAATCACTCGATTTGGTTCTGTAGATTGTGAGGAATAGGCGAATTAGTACTCGAATCAGGTTTAGGGATAGCTGAAGAACTCGACGATTCTCGGCCGTCCGATCGTATTTAAAAGAAACGGACGGCCGAGATTAAAACGTTTCAGTTTAAGTTTATTAAAGTTTTTATAAATTCCAGTAAATAACCCTAACTTGTTGAATTAATTTAAATACCTCCCCGAATGTATTTTGACTTGAAATTTTAACCATAGATTCTTTATTTAATCTAGTTTATTTTGATGTAATTTATTATGGTTTTGGAGTTTTTAAACATAAGTTATGATTTTTGCAAGTTACGGGTTTTCTGGAATTATTTGGCTAAATTAATAAGATATTTTTATGAAATAAAAATTTTATAATATGCCTAAAATGTTATAGTTACTGTATATTTAATTTGGGAATTTTTGGGCAATAGTAAAAGGTTTTAAAAATTGTGTTTATGAGGTTTTCATAAGAATAACTTATGATATAAGGTTTTTAATGTAACCAAAAATTAAAGTATGGTTTGTTAATTAACTTTTAAGCTGGGGAAAATAAGGGAAACTAAATTAACCTTTTATAACAGTGAGTTTATAAATGTTTTGGTATTAGCTTTTAAGAGAAGTAAAATTATTTATATATATATATATATATATATATATATTTAAGTAGAAACTTATATAAATCAAGGAATTTAATTATCCTACATTGTATTTATTATATTATATGGGAGTTAATATTTTTAATTAAACTAAGGAATAAATATATATATTTTTACGCATTTATAAAAAGGGAATAAAGTAGTAACTTAGAGTAAAACAAGGAACTAATAAGTTGACACTTATAATAACTAAATATTATAAGAGCTAAAATCCTAAGATATAGTAAAAGAAATACTTTATGAAACATACTCGGAATACAGTTTAAGGTTGTAGTAATAAGATAGTTTAAATATAATAAGTTACATAGGGAATGTCTTAGTTAAATTCTAATACGGGTATACTTATATATATTAAATAAATAAGGGAAACACTTTATTTTATAAACCATATGTCGGTTGTGTTAAGCCTAGAAGTTATTAAACATAAATAAATACAGTAAAATTTCCTAAAAATGTTAAGGATAAATCTTAATACGTAAAGATACATATAAATATATATGTATATAAATACATTTGTAACACCCCAACTACAAATAACACACTTAACAACACCTTGCAGCGGAAATCACAACTCACAACATAACTTAACTCCTTGGTGTTACACGCCGTTAGCCACCCACGTGGCTAACAAGGCTAACGTACATACATTGTACCGGTCTGATGGACTAAATTCCCGAGCAACCACACATAAATCCCGTTCCATGTCCAACGATCATTATACACTTACATTACAACTGTACCGAGTATTTACCAACTAACGCCGATACATTTTCGGTCTTACTACACCTACCATACGTACACAATTCTCATGGCTACCACATACAAACAACTACCCCGTCCTACTCTCGAGCGGCTTTCAGTTCCTTGTACCTGAAACAGGAAAAGAAGAAAAGGGTGGCCCCCAAGGGGCTCAGCACCTTTGCTGGTATGGTAATCCCACAGCCCGCATGCTACCGGGCCACGCACAACTAATTGTCGTCTTAGTATGTGGTTGATTTTATTTAAAACATGCACACATTACACACATACATCATGCTTAAAAGCACACATCCGTTAACAGAACACAAACACAAGGTTAGCACACACAACATAACAACACATTTCACTTAATAACCCACACAACCTTAATTCCATTCTTCTTAGAGAACATAAACTTTACTTGGGGAGTGCCGGGGTGATATAAGCCCGAGCACAACATACATACATTTTCTTTACTTAGGTGTGGCGGCCTCATATAGGACCGATCACACCTCACGCAATTTTCCCTAGCTCCAATAATGATGAGATAGGTAAGCCTTGGTTAAGCTTGTGGGTGGTTGTAATTCAAGGAGGAAAAACAACCGTAACATAATAAAGAGGGAGTCGAAGCGAACTTAGGCATCAACACCCTACCAACATTACACATGATTTCCCCCTACCCGATTGGAAGTTGGGTAGGTAAGCTTTGGCTAAGCTAATGGGAGGTCAAAATCCAATGAAGGAAAGCAACCCTTAACATAACAGGATGGGAGTTAATTCACATATATACATCAACTCCCAAACAACACGCGCGCGACCGGAACGACCGGATTCCTCACCATACATAACATATACTTATTAGTTAAAGGTTCCTTTATGGAACTTATCACATACATACATCACATAGTTTTACTAACTCTGTTAATCACATAAGGGAATCGCATCCCATTTCAACAACACGGATAACAGTATCCAATAACAACAACATACTAAACAAGTCACATACATCACACTTAATCACAACATACACTAACACACGGATAGCCGTAGTTAGAACGTTCCCGTGGGTTGGGACGTTTATTCCGAATACCGATCTCTTATGTGAACCTAAAGTCGGTTAACTATTATTTAACACATAATTAAGGTTAAACGGTATCGGAATTAATGACGCCACAATAATGAATTACTATAAACTCATTTCATGCTTTATCTTGCAAGGTGGCAAACACACAGAAAAACACATTGGCATACAAGCCGGTGTAACCCAGTAGGACACATGTTGCAAGAAAACCATACCTTACACCATGGGTTACTCTACCGTGTTCCCGAGGGTTCACTCCAATGCGTCATCTCACGCTCCCCGGGTAGTTTTTGAACAACTGGTAATATTTCAAATGTTTTATTAACAATAAAATCTTACGGTATGTAAACTTCTATTACTCCCGTACTTACCCCGTTATCCCGTTATTTCGGTTTAACTTAGTGTACTTAATTCCTTAACTTACTCACTCACTTCCAACACTTGTTTATACCTTTTAGGACCTTTATAAGTCACCAAACAACTCCTAAACATCAACCAAGACCAATACCCATCAATCCCCCACCTTTTAGCCCCTTAAAAACACATACGGGTGAATTCTGGGGGTGGTCCGGGACCTGGTCCGGACCCTAGGTCCCGGACCAACACTGTTGTTCGGTCTCGGCCTTTTTAATAGGGGTGGTCCGGGACTTCATGCAAGTCCTAAGTCCCGGACCATTCTAGGCAAAAACTCTCGGGGGTATTTAAGGGGGTGGTCCGGTACTTTGTACATAACCTAAGTACCGGACCAAGTCCTGTAAGAATCCTCGGCCCCTTTTTGATATGTGGTCCGGGACTTCAACCATTAACTAAGTCCCGGACCAAAGCTACAGAAATGCTCCTTATGCATTTTCAAGCCTTGTTCAACTTGTTCTCTTCACCCATTGTTGTCCCTACCTTCCTACATGAATGTACTTCTACAACCCACATTCACTCTATGTTTCACAATTTATAAACACTAACTCTTTTCTCGCATTTCTAAACTCCTCATATGTAAATTGCTACAGATTTGTACTCTCTTATCATTAAACATCCCATTTGAATACCTAAGTTCTCTCATCCATCAACCATCATCAACATCATTTTTCTACCAAAATTTTGCCATAATCTCCCCATAAACTTTACACATCCATCCTCATCAACTTTCATCCTTCTCATCCCTAATCTAGCCACACCCTTTCAAGGGTCCTAACAGCACATAACAAAATCCTCAAATTCACCGACAACAACAACACAATCACCAAAATCTCCATAATCTCAATAACCACATTATCAATCACAAACTCACAACATTTGGCTCTTAAGGCCCTCAACTCAACATTAATTCACAAACCTCTCCAAACCAATTAAACACATTTTCAACATATATTTCAATCCATCATTTTGGGTTCATTACTTTGTTTATCCACCCCAAACACTTAAACAATTATAAACAAGGTTCAAGGTGGATTCCTTACCTTAATTTCACAAGTCTCTTTAATTCTCTTCTTGCTCCTCATCTCTTTCAAAGTCGGTTAAAAGGGTGTGGAGTTTCCAAACTCCACCCCAACATCCAAGAGCACAAAACACACTCAATTAATTATCTAAACCCTTAGAAAACTCAATTCAATCAAAGGGCTTAGAACACAAATTAAGGTTTACCTTTTTTAAGCTTTTAAGAGGGATTCTCTCCCTTGAATCAAGAAGGGAATTACTCCACCATTGAAGGATTAATTTGGAGCTCAAGAACAAGAAGAAAAACAAGGTATCAAAATGGTGAAAAATCGATTACACCAAGAGGTGAATGAAAGATGACTTTTTCTTGGGAATTTTTACCTTAGAATGAAGAGGAGACTCCAAGCTTCACAGTGGTGTGCTTTTCTCTTCAAATGGGGAAAACCCATGGAGACGAAACTCATCCTTTTCGAATTTTGAAAAGAGGGAATGATAGAAAATGATGAGGAGATGAAGAATATGTAATTTTTTCCTCATTTGGAGTGGTGTAGCACCTTGGGCAAGCTTGAGAAGGAGGAGAAGCCATGGATGGGCTTCAAAAATCGGCTGGAACAGAGGGGGAGGAAGGGGACGGCTGATGAAGAAGAAAGAGAGGAAATAGAAAAGGAAAGAGAGAAATGAGAGGAGAGAGAGGGTGGGGCTCCCTTTTACTTTTCTTTCTTTCTTTTCTTTTTTTTTGCTTATTAGGTGTGTGAGAGGGCTGTCTCACAATTAAAAACCGGCCCACTTAATTATTACAAGCTGGAACGTTTTTCGTCTTTTACAGAAAACACTCGTTATTTTACCCGGTTTAGCACTATTCACTAACCGGGCCCGTTTTCCGGAATTTTCTCGTTTACTTAATTTTAATGGTTTTTAAGCTCCCATTAATGTTTAATTATAGTTATATAGTCAACTATAATTTTTACGGGGTCGTTTAACTGTTTAGAGTCACGTTTTCGGGTTTCCTCGAAAAACGTGCTTTAACGCATTGTTTGGATCCGTTTTCTTCGGGAATTTTTCCCACATGTTCTTAGTGTATAGTTAAGGTATAAAAATATAATTATAACCCTAATGAAGGTTATATACCTCCTAAAATAATTAAAAACGTGTTTTCACGTTTTGTGACTTTTACGCATTTTCTTTTTCTTTTTGGTTTTTATTTCTTCACCAATGATCTTAAGGACTTAATTAGCCTTAGAAAATAATAATCACATAATTAATTATCACATTGAGGTTTGGGGTATTTCAACATTAAAATAGATGAGGGAAATAATATTCCTTGTGATAGATAGTAGATTATATATATATAGTAGATATATATATATATATATATATATATATATATATATATGTTAAACCTTAGGTTTAATCGGTGTGTAATTAGGTAGTCACTATTAACTTAAGGGTTTAATTACACAACATAAACGTAACACGGTCTTGGGCTAACCTACTAAGCCCAAGTCTATGAACTCCAAAAGCCCACTTAAACAATTCAAAGAGAGTTTGGGCCACTCTCGGGATTAAATTCTAAATCGTTCTAAACTAAACGAAATGGGCCTAGTAAAGGATTTAGTTAACAAGTCAGCCCAAATCTTTGTGAGAGATCAATGGTAACCTGGAACTATTAATCAGTAAGATAAGAAGGTTGTTTAGTTTATAAGTCCCTTAACTAATCGACGCTTGGAACACCTTAATTATAGGTTACTATTGGGGAATCACTTATTCGAGTTATTTATTGTTCTTCACAAACCAGGTATGATTTCTCGTACTCCTATATTTTTGCTGTTTGACTTGTGGAATGTTCTGGAAAACGCTAACTGACTTTAAGAGGAATTTCTAAAAAGGAAACGGTTGTGTGACTAACTCAGCCTTGTGTGACTAACTCAGCTTCTATTTGGTTACCCCGTTAGACATTGACTGCCTAGGGTTTACGCTTCTGCACTCTATAGGACTGAGTGTTTTGGTATTGCTCTGGGTAGTTAGTGATCTAGTAGGAATTTGGAAAAGGTCAATCTTGGAATTCTTCTTTTGACTCTGGATATCGTTTCATCCATGAGCTGGTTCTGGAGGTTTCGACGTGCGCGCGTCTTCAATGGTAACAGTGAGGGGCTATATATCCCCTGTCCCAGCAAGGGACGTGATAGACAGTGAGGGGCTGTATATCCCCTGTCCCAAAAAGGGACGTGATAGACAGTGAGGGGCTGTATATCCCCTGTCCTAAAAGGACGTACTTGGCGGTGGGGGCCATCTCTCCCAGTTGAATTTTTCCATTCTTGAGTTATTGGTTCTTGGATCTATCCTTTCATTCCTAGTCCTTTGTGACTATCTGAGTCTTTCTACTCCTAACGGGAATTGGGTTTAACTAAAGCAATGGATGTTCACTAACACATGACGTGGTTTTGTTTTACTAACCTTACTTTTATGTTACTAACCTTTATTCTTATCTTGATATCTTGATTTGGGGATCTGTGAAGTGTCTTGTTCCTCTGTGTGGTTTAAGTGTTTATTTTCCTGCTATTAATTATTTAAGAATTGTATTATAAGTTTGTTTTTGGAGGACCGTACCAGTTCCATTCCAGGGAACTGACCCACCCCTCTTGGGGTGGGCTGCTTGGTTTTATCTTGCAGGTACGAGTTATTTTACAGGTGGCCACGAAGAGAAAGAGTGATCGGGATGGGATTAGGCTTTGAGAGTTTATGTGTTAATTTCTGATTTAATTCTGTTAAGTTTTCTCGAGGTTCAGGCCGTGACAGTTGTAATCATTAAGTTGTATTTTGGTGAGGTTTGGTACCGGGTGTTTGGAACCCGATGGTCTGTACGCCTTTAGTATTTTATTTCCGCTATAAATATGTTAAATAGGGGTGTTACAGAAATTGGTATCAGAGCGTAGTTACGCTCTGAACCCGAGAAGACAAACGAGTGAAACACTTAGATTATAGGTGCACTTAAAACTGGGGAACTGGGGTAGAATTGGGAAGTGAGAATTCCAGAAAGGCGCGTGACTCTTACCCCATACTTACTACTTATGTTTTACTTCACGTACCTATGAACCGTCCTTAGGACGTTATAAATATTTCATTATATTAATACATAGATAGTTAGACTTTACAATACGCCTTCTGATACAAAACCGTCATACCAGCTAGATGTCTCGAAGAGGAGGAAGAGGAGGAGCTGGTCCCTCAGGTGATGGGTACTTACCAGGCTTTAATAGCAATAGGGATTAGATTAGTGGGCTAGTGGGGAGGTTAGTGGTGGGTCAATGTGAAAAATAATTAAGAGAAAAATTGAAAGTAATCAGATTGTGCTGAAGTGTTTGGTGGAGGTAGACGAGGGCTGAAAAACAATGATGCAAAAAACGGTTCGGCACGCCGAATTTTGATTGACGGCACGGAGCATAGAGAAGCGATAACTATATTGGAGTTGGGCTACTAGCCCAGCCCGTTAGCTTGTGTCATCTTATTATTATTGTGTTATTTCATTATTAAGTTAATTCTGATTTGGTAGTTTAGATTGTCTATAACTTAGGGATTTTATTTCTTAAACAGTTTTTATCTTCTAGGAAGTTTTTATCTCTGTTATTTCTATATAAAATAGATAGACAATCTTGTATTTCATTCATTCAATACAATAAAAAATATACACCGTTTCAGTTCTTCATACACCACTATCTCGCACTTACATATGCGTTCCTATATACAAGAATTTTAAGATGGTATCAGAGCTTTAGGGAGTTTTATAGTGCTTGCGGCTATGGCAGAAATTACAGGGAAAGGGAAGAATGAGATGGATCCCTCTACAGAAGCTGGGAGTTCTTCCATTGACATCAATGATCCTATCTTTGTCCATGCGGTAGATAACCCAGCATTAAATCTCGTCCATAAGTTTGAAGGCACGGGCTTTCTTGGATGGAGGTTCGACATGATCACAGCCCTGAAAACCAAGAACAAATACAATTTTGTTACAGGCAAAATAAAGAAGCCATATGAAACTGATAGTATTCGATATGCTTCTTGGGAAAAGGGCTAATTCACTGGTTGTAAGATGGATAAAGAACTCACTTGGAGGCACTGTCCTACAGAGTGTGCGGTATCTGGATGATCCCAAAGAGATATGGGATACCCTTTCTTGCAGGTGTGAACATTCCAATCTTGCTGTTATTCATGCTTTAAAGAGGGAATTAGCAGAAGTCAAGCATAATGATTTATCTGTAGCAGAATATTTTAACAAGTTAAAAACAGTGTGGGGTGAGCTAGAGCAGGCTAAACCAGTACAACGATGTTCTTGTGGCAATTGCACTTGCAATGTCAACAAGTTAATAAAAGAGGCAATTGAAAGCGACAAACTTGTTCAGTTTCTGATGGGTCTCAATCGAAAATTCTTATCCATCAGAGGACAGATCTTAGCCATGGAAAACCCACCACATGTAGAGAAAGCTTTCTCTTTGGTAATGCAAGAGGAAGAACAGAGAGGAGGGCAAACCTCAACCGAAGATGCCACGTCCTTTTACAGCCACAGACCACCACAGACAGTAAGTGCGAAAAACCAAAACCCTAGAATCGACACAGACAAGAAAAGGGCAGAAAGAGTTGTTTGTTCTTACTGTAAAAAAGGTGGACATTTGGGAGAGAACTGTTACCAGAAATTATTTTGCGGATATTGCAAGAAGAATGGGCATGTTGAAGCCGACTGTTTCCATCTCCATGGAAGGGAGAATGTTATCTCACGCAGGAAAAAGGTTTTTGCACACAATGCCAAATCAGAAGAACAAGAGGAACAATCTATCTCAGATAGCGGATTTACTGCTAAACAGATGCAACAACTATCAGAGATGATTCGCAATGTGACCTCGTCGACAAAATCAGAAGAACTCAGCTATAGCAACTTTTCAGGTAACCAAATCTATCATGAAAAGCTTTGTCTTACTAGTTCTCGTAACTTATTTGACGGAAATTGGATAATCGATTCGGGATCAACGGATCATATCTCCGAAGACAAAGCAAATTTCGAAACCCTAAAATCCTTACAAATTGGGAACAATATAATCTTACCAGATGGACGGCTTCATAATGTGAAACAGATAGGAAATGTTAGGGTTTCGAACTGATTATTGTTGACGGATGTCCTTTATGTGCCCGAATTCAAGTTCAACTTGCTTTATGTGAAGAAGTTGACAGAAAATCGTGACTACGTTTTGATCTTTCGTGGTGAGTTTTATTTTCTTCAGGTCCCGTCGACGGGGACGACTGAGGCGTTTGGACGGGGACGACACGGGTTGTATATTCTGGACTTGGACGCTGCGACCAGGGCCGATACAGAATTGGGCCGTGTCAACCCAAAGATAGAGCAGCCTGCTAGCCGGAAGATGCTGGGCCAGGAAGTGTTGGGCCAGAATTTGGTTTGTAATAAGGTAGTAGATTTAGAGATCGGTCACGGTTTTTTTGTTTCTGCTAAAGCTAAAGCTTTACATTTTAAACTTGGTCATGTACCCTACAGAAAACTTGTTACAATGGGTTTAATAAAACAGTCAGATTTCCGTTCCAATTATGCTTGTGATGTATGTTATAAAAGCCGAGCTCGGAGATTACCGTTTGATGATTCGTTTATTAAAACTGAACGAGCTTTCGAGATGATCCATGTTGATGTGTGGGGTCCTTTCAAGGTTGAAACCTACAATGGTTACAGGTATTTTGTCTGTTTTGTGGATGATTTTACAAGAACGACTTGGGTGCATCTTATAAAACAGAAAGGTATGGCTTGGGAAGCGATTGTTAGTTTTATTGCTATGGTGGAGCGACAGTTTAACACTAAAATCAAAGTTGTCCGATCAGATAATGCGAAAGAGCTTGGCAGTTCTAATGAAGGGAATTCTTATTTTTCTATGAAGGGAATTCTACATCAGACAACTTGTGCCCACACACCCCAGCAAAATGCGGTGGTAGAAAGAAAACACAAGTATCTGCTTGAGACTGCCAGAGCTCTATATTTTCAATCTAATGTTCCTCTTCTTTTTTTGGGGAGAATGTATATTGCATGCTGCATATTTGATCAATAGGCTACCTTCCAAGGTACTCGGAGGGAAAACTCCTTTTGAAACTTTACATGGGAACAAGGTTGTTTATGATGATATCAAGACTTTTGGTTGTTTATGCTACAAAACGTTTGTGCATCACAAAAACAGTAAGTTCAGTCCCAGAGGAGAGGCTTGTATTTATCTTGGCGAAGCACCAAGAAAGAAGGGGCACAAGGTTTTGAGTCTACAATCTCAGGTGGTGGAAGTTTGCAGAGATGTGAGGTTTCATGCGGATAAGTTCCCTTATACCGATGATACGCATACCAAGTTTTCTTCACATAATCTTCCTTCTTGTGATGTATCTCCTGTTCTTTTTGATGATGACACACGGGAGTCTACGTCTCCATGTGTTACACCCACGTAGAGTGACAACATGGAACAAGATGTACAGATTCGTCGGTCTAGCAGAGAAACTCACAGACCCAGCTACCTACAAGATTATGTTTGCCACAATGTTTTTCAGGAACTGCTTGATGACAGAGTTTACAGGAAAGATGCTTTTCCTGGGAGCCTTATCCATGGATGTGAGACTCTCACTCAGCTCACACCGGATACTAGTATAGCCTTACTGTCCAGTTCTCAGGTGGGCGCGCACGTAGACATGAAGGAGCCTCCGAATTATAAGGAGGCATCCAAACATGCACATTGGTGAAAGGCTATGAATGAGGAGTTGCAAGCTCTGGAGAATAATATGACATGGAAGGTTGTTGATTTGCCACGAGGAAAAAAGGTGGTAGGGTGTAAGTGGGTTTATAAAGTGAAGCTTAAGTCTGATGGAACCCTCAAGAGGTATAAAGCCAGATTAGTGGCTAAGGGTTTCACACAGTGTCATGGTCTGGACTACACGGAAACCTTTTCCCCCCGTTGTTAAGCTTACCACTATACGTGCTCTCATCGTTGTTGCTCTTAGCAAAGGATGGGTGATCAATCAGTTGGATGTGAATAATGCTTTCCTGCATGGAGAGTTGGATGAGGAAGTTTACATGCGTCTCCCTGATGGACTTGAAGTAGAAGGGAGAAATAAAGCTTGTCTGTTGAAGAAGTCCTTGTATGGCCTTAAGCAAGCTTCTCGACAGTGGTTTTCCAAATTGGCAGGTTTCCTTCATACTCTTGATTTTCAGCAGTCAAAAAATGATTATTCTCTTTTCTACAAAGATACTTTAAGAGGTAGAATTTTTGTTTCTGTCTATGTGGATGATATACTTGTTGTGGGAGTATGTCAAGAAGAGGTTGATCATATCAAAGGTGCTTTAGATCTCAACTTCAAGATCAAGGATTTGGGGTCTCTACGTTTTTTCTTGGGTATTGAGTTTCTTCCTACTGAAAGAAGGTACGTTTTATCTCAACGACAATACTGCTTGGATCTTATAGAGGAATTTGAGTGTCATAAGCGGCGCATTGCGCAGGGGCCCATGATAGTTGGAAAGCCTTTGTTAGCAGATGAGGGTAATTATCTTCCTGATCCTACTATCTATAGAAGACTTGTCGGTAAACTCAATTACCTTTCTAACACCCGTCCGGATATAAGTTTCACAGTTCAGAATCTGAGTCAGTTCATGCAAGCACCAACTGATGTTCATATGGAGGCTGCATTACATGCACTTTGTTACATACGAGAGACGATTAATTATGGTCTTGTTCTTGCCCACCAAGGGGCTTCACCATTAAAGCTTGTTGCTTATTGTGATTCCGATTGGGCCGCTTGTCCGAATACTAGGAAATCTATGTCTGGTTATTATATTTTCCTCGGGCACAGCCCCATCTCTTGGAAAACCAAGAAACAGGGTTCTGTCTCACTCTCCAGTGCAGAAGCAGAATATCGTTCTCTTCGACGTGTTATAGCAGAGCTCACTTGGCTCACTCGGTTACTGTCTGAACTTGGTGTTGAGGGCATTGAACCGGTACCAATCAAGTGTGATAATCAGTCCGTAATTCATATTGCCCGTAATCCAGTATTCCATGAACGTACCAAGCACATCGAAATAGATTGTCACTTTGTCCGCGAATAGATACAACGGGGTCTTGTTGAGATCTCTTACACACATTCTTCCACTCAGTTAGCAGACATGTTGACGAAAGTTTTACCAGGGACAAGATATCAGCATCAGCTATCACGCATGGGCATGCAGACTGTCTCTCCTGACAAGCCTTGCTAAACCAGTTTACCTACAGCTTGCGGGGGGTATTGGAGTTGGGCTACTAGCCCAGCCCGTTAGCTTGTGTCATCTTATTATTATTGTGTTATTTCATTATTAAGTTAATTCTGATTTGGTAGTTTAGATTCTCTATAACTTAAGGATTTTATTTCTTAAACAATTTTTATCTTCTAGGAAGTTTTTATCTCTGTTATTGCTATATAAAACAGATAGACAATTTTGTATTTCATTCATTCAATACAATCAAAAATATACACCGTTTCAGTTCTTCATACACCACTCTCTCACACTTACATATGCGTTCCTATATATAAGAATTCTAAGAAACTACGCAATCACTAAAGACAATCTCCTCTTCGGAGCCAAATAGATGTATTTGAAAGAGATGAAGCGATGCACTGTGAAGGCATACGGTGTGTTAACTTGGTGATTAGTAGATAAAGATTGGGCTCTGTTATCCATGGATACATTTATCCTTATACGAGGATGGATCATGGATTTATGTTGGGATTTCATCGCCAAGATCCATGTTCTCTCTATACATCATTAAGCGTCAAACTGATACCTTTCAAGCACGGATATTCCTATACAACTCATCTGGATAACTTTCAAGGGAGATGTACATCCTTAGATATGCATGACATTGACCTATCAAGTTTTTCTTAAGGTTCATCTCTCTTATAGAATATAAAAGGGTTGTCATTGCTAACATTGTACGATTTTAGATTATATTATGCTATTTTATATTATACTTATGTTATAGCATTGTATTGTATTTTGAAGGTTATCAATGCATACCGACATTTATATTATATTTGACAATGTTTTGTGGATAAAAAAGAATAGGAAATTGTATCAGACAAAAGGGAGATGCGTAAGTATGTCGATATGGGTTGGAAAAAGCTGTATGACATCCATACAATGTAGATTTATATGTTTGTGTTAGTATATTTTAATTTTGGTGCGGGAGACTGGCCCTAAAAACACCTAATATGTATGTGTTATGGGCAAACTCAATTGATAGTTTGATGAAGTATGCTCATTCTGCTCTAAGGGTTTTGACTATGCTTATTATGTGGGTTCAGCTTTTGGTTGTAATTCTACTTTGTACGACTATTGGTCAATATCTATAAAAAAACATATATATATATTACATTTCCAATCGTGAGCTATATATGCCATGAGGTCATGCACCATGCATTCTAACCACATGGGAATAGAAGAAACCTGTCTTCATGGAAGAGCTTGACACATTTCCTCTCTTTCAGAGAAGGACTGAGAATAATGTGAAACAGAGAGTTTTCAATCTCATCCTTCTTCTCCTTCTCTTCTGTCTTCTTATTTACCGTTATGTCTTTCTCAACAGCCATGGGTTCCCTTGGGTCATTGCTTTTAGTTGCGAGTTATGGTTCACCTTTTACTGTTTTCTTTCTATCATCTCTAAGTGAAGTCCTGTGGATTATTTCACTTACCCAGATCGTCTCGTGCAAAGGTTATATCAATCTCACACTTCCTTCGTTAATAATTTGTGGGTTATAATTTTTTTTAAATCTGTGGGTTATATTAAGTTTGTTCTATTCTTACTCAGGGTGAGCAATCTTCCTCCAGTAGATATGTTAATGAAGATAGTAGACCTAGAGCTAGAGCCACCTATTATCACTACAAATACTATCATATCATTGTTAGTTGTTTATTATCCTGCTCACAAGCTAGCTTGCTATGTGTTTGATGATGGTTGCTCTCCTATCACATTCTATGCTATTGTTGAAGCATCCAAGTTTACCCAGGTTTGGGTTCCGTTCTGTAAGAAGTATCAGATAAAAGTACGAGCTCCCTTTCAGTACTTCACAAATATGGTTCCTTCTGACTCTGACTAACACTACTCAAAAATGGGAAAACTACTTACTTAAGAAGACGAAAAAACGAACGCGTCGGCGCAAACAGATTGAAAAACGGAGCTATAACGAAGAAGATATAGCGATTTTAAGACCAAAATCCGGCACCGGTGCCGGTAAGGAAGGAACGGTACCGGCGCCCACTCTTCCTCTTCGGCGCCCGCGTCACTCTTTCCTTACCGGCGCCGGCCCTTCTCTGTTGGCGCTGGCGCCGTGTTTTGATCTTAAATTGCTATATCTTATTCGTTATAGCTCAGTTTTTTGATCTGTTTGCGCTGACGCGTTTGTCTTTTCATCTACTTTGTTATGATTTACTTTACTACTATTTTTTTTTTACATATGTGTTATTTCTTCTTAAGTACATAGTTTTCCCATTTACGAGTAGTGTTAGTTAGAGTCATCGACATTAACTATCATCTACTTCTTGTTCAATAGTAAAAAAATCAAGCCTTTTTTATTTGATTATAGTTATCGACATTGACTATCATCTGCACTAATTTCACGACCATCAAAGATGAATCTATCTAAATTTAATTAACCGACGATTTAGACACCGATCTAATTAGTTAGAGTTATCGACATTAACTACCATGGACTTCTTGTTCAGACAGACTATTAAGGATGATGGTAAATTAGTATTGAGGTGTGAGAGGTACAACAAGAGTAGGCCGCGGAATAGCCAATCAAGCCTGTTCTGTTCTAATTAACTTACGATTTGGACACCGATCTAATTAGTCAGATGTACCGACATTAACTATCATCGACTTCTTATTCGATAGTAAAACAGTCAAGCCTGTTCTATTCTAATTAACAGACGATTTGGACACCGATCTAATTACTACGTGAAATTAGTGGAAATGATATTAAATTTCGATGACTTTTAAATAGATTCTTCTTCTACGGTCATAAAATGAGTGGAAATAGACAATTTCGATGACTTTCAAATAGATTCTTCCTCAACGGACGTGAAATTAGTAGAAATGATAGAAAATTTTGATGATTTTTAAATAGATTCTTTTTCAACGAACATGAAATTAGTTGCAATAACGGACAATTTTCAAATAGATTTTTCTTTAATGGATGTGAAATTAGTGGAAATGATAGACAATTTTGATAACTTTCAAATATATTCGTCTTCAACGGTCATGAAATTAGTGCAGATGATATTCATTGTCGATAACTTTAATAAATATAAATCAGGCTTGATTGTTTTACTATTGAACAAGAAGTATATAAATGTAAATGTCAAACAGATTGCAGCTTGTGCACCTTTACGTTGATTGGGATCAGTGCTCTCAGTAAAAACAATGTATATGTAAATGTCAAATAGATTGCAGCTTGTGCACTTTACATTGATTGAGATCAGTGCTTTCAGTAAGACCTATGTATATGTAAATGTCAAAGGGTAGTATTTCTCTTCTCGCACTGTGATCACTGGTGAACAATATAAAATGGTGAATGAGATTGGTTTGCCGATGGAGATAGCTCAAAAATGACTTTCAAAGACAAAGTTAATATCACAGACTTGTGCCAGTAAATCATTTTCTAAAGCTTGCCTCGAGTAGATGAGAACTCTGTTTATAAACAAAGGATAAGGTTTCTCTTCTCGCATTGTGATCACTGGTGAATAATATAAAAGGGTGAATGAAATTGGTTGTCGATGGAGATTGCTTAAAAATGACTTTTGAATACAAAGTTAATATCACTGAAAGTCGATGGTAGTTAGTGTCGACACATCTAACCATCTATATCTATGTTCAAATCATGTTAATTAGAATATTTACAACTACATGTACCAAGAATTCCCAACAAACAATACTACTCAATCATCCGTTAGATGAATGCCAGCACCAGGTTCGGCCAGAGGAAACAACTGTAGCTAGTGCTCGCGTCGTGGAGTGTACATAGATGCATAATGTGTATACGTTAACTGATTTGTCATCGAATTCACCATCATCCGCAAATATTTGGCTCGTATTAAATAGATGACCTGTGTCTACGTTAACTGATTTGTCTACGAATTCACCATTATTCTCACACTAAGCAGAAACAATCAATACTTCCGTTCAGTGACGTGATACTACTCGTAAATGGGAAAACTACGTACTTAAGAAGAAATAACACATATATCAGACAAATTATCATAAAAGTATATCATAACAAAGTACACAAAAAGACGAACGTGTCGGCGTAAACAGATCGACAAACGGAGCTATAACGAAGAAGATATAGCGATTTTAATACCAGAACCCGATGCCAGCGCCAACAGAGAAGGGCTGGCGCCGACGCCGGTAAGGAAGGAACGGCGCCGGCGCCCCCTCTTCCCCTTCGGTGCCCGCACCGCTCCGTCCTTACCGGCGTCGGCGCCGGGTTTCGGTCTTAAAATCACTATATCTTCTTTGTTATAGTCCCGTTTTTCGATCCGTTTGCACCAACGTGTTCGTCTTTTTGTCTAATTTTATGATCTACTTTGTTGATAATTTGTTTGATATATATGTGTTATTTATTTTTTGCTTTTTTTAGAAGTTTTTTAACAAATTTTGCCTACATTAGCACCTAAATTGGTCATTTTATGACTGAGCGTATTGGAATTCCGACTATGCGTAATGAAATTTGGATGCACCTTGTAATATGTCACAAATTATGGGTAAATATGGTAATTTAAAAGAATATTGAAGTAGGGGCAAGATGGTCATTTTTCAACTGAGCGAATTGGAATTCCGACTACACGTAGTGACCCTATTTTTTAAAAAAACTGAAGAAGTTAGGGTATATATTATATTAAATAAGAGAAAAAATGTTATGAGGATGTCATTAGACGTCATCTAACTATTCCTGTCTATCCAAATAAGCTAAAGTATGGGCAATTATATTATCTGTATGGTTAACATGGGACCGGACAATGTTTTGAAAAGATGAAAGAGATGTCAAACATCATACAAGACTGTCCTTACTTCAATTCTAACATCCCCGGTCGCTTTAAAGAAATTTACATTAAAGAGATTATCTGAGAACATGAGGATCGATTTCAATCTGATCAAATTCGTCATAGATAGCCCAAGGAGGAGGGCTTTGGCTTCCACTACGGCTGGGTCCCAAGTTGCTTGACCATTCCGAAAGCCAACAACCAGAACACGGCCATCACTATTTTTACAAATAGTCCCAATGCCAAATCTGTTAGCCCAACACTGCCATCGACAAAGGCAACAACTTCATCTACCTGCAAATGCTCTGGTTTGTGTTCCGCTTCTAAAGTAAGAGTCTTGATCATAAGGGTCAGCTCAAGAAAAGATTGGGCTTAGTCCATTCCCTTCCCAAAATTGATGGATCTTTGATTATTTAATTGATCTAGGAAACCAAAGTTTCCAAAGGTGAGATGCAACATTTCCGATCTGGGCGAGAGACTCTCCCGCAATAACAGAGATAAGCCTGTCCCTCAATGAGCCATCATCACTAACCATGTCAGGTCGATGCAGGCCAGCTGATTTCCACAATCTTTAGACTGCAGGGCAGTGGGTAAACACAAGAGACATATCCTTAGGACCTCCACAAAAATTGCAATTATCCAAAGGTATGTCATTACATCTCATTTGGAGGGAAACCCGACAAAGGCTGATGCCTTGTAGGATCTTCCAAACGAAGAGGAATCTTTTGGGAATGGTATATTTTTGGAGCCTAGACATAGCTTTCCCAATCCTACTCTTAGACAAGGAAGAAGCTTCTTCAGTAGAGGCTAACGAATGTGTCAAGTGGTATGTTAACCGAACCGTAAAAATACCATTCGGGTGCCTCCCCAACACCAACCATCCGGCTGCATAGAGGAGCTTAAGGTTTGTTTTAGAATCAAATCCGATTCCTCTTTTGTGAACCCGGAGCGAACCCTAGCCTCATTCCAGCTTCTTATGGGAGTATCAATAAGCCAAGAAACATAGCCAACATCTTTGATTTCCATTGGAAGCATCCATTCCCATGGTTTCTTGTCTGACTTCCCTAGAATCCATCTGTCAGTCAAGTAGATGGTAGAACCATCTCCTACTACCTTCCTAGCACCGTTATGTAAATATAAGGGAGCCCCATAGAGAGCACCAAATAGGGCTCAACTGAACTCCCAGATTAGAGTGAAGTATATTAGAGTCAGGGAAGTATTTTGCCTTCAAAAGTCTGGCAACCAGCAGATCTGGGTTGTTTAAGATTCTTTAGAATTGGCGCACGAGAAGGGCATCATTGAAGGCAAATAAATCACGAAATCCCAATCCTCCATTGTCGAAACTCTTGCATAACTCATTCTAACTCTGCCAGCAAATACCTTTGCGACTCAATGATCTTGTCCACCAGAAGTGATGAATGTCCCCCTGAATGTCCTTAATAAGGATGTTTGGCAATCTCATTACCCCCATGACGTAGGATTGTATAGCTTGGAGGACTGGCTTAATTAAAACCCCTCATAACCTGTGATATCAGGGATTGCTAGTTTTGGATCCTCTTGTGAACCTCATCACGGATATATCTAAACATTTGTTTCTTGTGTCGACCACTAGCGCTCAGGAATCCTAGGTACATGCCAAGATCCTTTACCTCCCGTACCCCAACAATAGAGGAAGTTTGATTACATGTGGAATTAGACATAATGGTGGAGAACATTAACTTCGATTTGAAGACATTAATACTCTGCCCTGAAGTCTTTCTGAATTCTTTGATCAAATCCATCATGATAACAATGTTTCGACTATTAGGCCAAAGACAATGCAATCATCCACAATGAATAGACTTATAATGTCATATTCCATTCCTCATCAATTAATTTCTTGAATAATCTCATATTGAGCTACAATCCGGAGGCTAGATGAGAAGGCTTCCATACAGCATACAAATAATAAAGGAGATAGGGGGTCCCCTATGTTAGCACAAGTCCCTTGCAATTTTGATGATAGCAAACTTTCCTTGTTGGGTTTAATGTTTGTTTGTAAGTGTTCCAGGTTATCAGAATCACTAGTTTACAAGTGGATTCTTTTTGTTTGATCGGTGCCCACTTGTCGGGTACATGTCCACGACCACAACCACTTAGGGTGAAACTCAGAAGAAGACCCATGCTCAATACCGGAACTGATTATGTGGCTGATGACAAGGATCACTTGGAGACTACAATCATCACTTGGAAAATTTTAGGAAAGCTATTGAAGATCAGCAGCCAAAGATACCAACTTGCGTTTGGTAGGATGTCAACTTGTGCATGCAAGCTAACTTCCAGCAAGCCAATAAGAAACCTTCATATGTTGCCTACAACTCTAGATCATTAGGTGATCATTGTTAAAGACAATGACTGAAGAATAGCTTAAGCCACCATAGGTGCTAGATACCAAGTTGCGCCTACAGTTGTCTCTTGACGGTCCAATGGGTGTCTTCCACGTGTCACCTAAGTATATAGTTGAGCAGGAGCTCAACTAGTGACAAACAATGATTTCCAAGTAGCTGGTGAAGTTAATTGATGTCTACAAATCATCTAGAAGCAGATTGATCTCTATATATGTAAATCGGATCTCATTTGTAAAGTAAGGATGTTGAAACACTTATTTACAACATATAGGTTATAGAGCATAAGATTATAAGAGTTTAGCTAAAGTGTTAGCTTAAGTCTCATTGAGTGAGTGAGTCTTAGTGAGTAGTAGTGTGAGCGAATGGAGTGTAAACTCATTGTGTTGAGAACACAGAGTAGCTAGGATATTCGGGGAGCAATTGTGGGACTGTTGGGAGATTGTCGGTTGAAATAGTTCAGCCAGGTAGAAGGGCTTAGAGGTAAGTCCTAAACTGTCTTGGAGTCCATAGGTTGGGGCGGAGGGAGATTGAGTGAATTGTGAGGAGTAATTCTTAATCAAATAGAGGTTATAGTTGAAAGTACTTACATTCTTCTACCATCCTTTAGTTACTCAACTGTGATTCGTTAGTCCTCGCCCGCAAGGCACGACCGTGACATATAGGGGACGTGTTGTAGCATATAGCCACTTACAATTGGTATCAGAGCAAGTCTCTTATGAGGAGTTAACTACTCTTGGAGAGGATCTATGGCTTATTCTGGCATGTTGGCATCTGAGGAAGGTGTAGCTCCAAATTGACCACCACTATTCAATGGAGAGAACTACACATATCAGAAGAATAATATGGAGTTCCATATCAAATATGAAGATCCAAGAATTTGGCGAGTAATCAGCATTGGTGAACACGTGTTTAAAGATGCTCAAGGTAATCCAGTCTCTGTAGATGTCATGATTGACGATCAAGTAAAGAACTTGGTATTCAGTGCTTGAGCAGTCAAGCTTCTTCACTGCGCATTGTTGCCTGAGCAGAACTCCAAGATTTGTTCCCACAAAACAACGAAGGGAATCTGGAAGACACTTAAAGCAACCTATGAAGGCAATGCAGAAATCAAGAAGATGCGCAAAGAGCTACTTCTTACAAATTGGGATTTATTCAAGACATATGACAAGGAGAGCATTTCGAAGATGCACCCAAGGTTCACTAAGCTGACCAATGAGATGCTGGTTCTTGGGAGAACCATATCTAATGAAGATCAAATCCAAAAATTCCTCAGGTCACTTCCAACTTCCTTCGATAATAAGGTAAACGGCATGCAAAAAGTCTATAATTTGTCCAAAATGTCAATCGCTGACATGATGGGGTCATTGATGGCCTTCGAGCTGAAGCTACAACAAAGGAGTAATGAAGTTGTCAAGAAGAAGGAAGGTAAGGGACTTGCTCTACAGGTTACTGAAGCAAATGAAGCAGGATCAAACTTGGATGATGAAGAGATGATGCTCTACACTAAGAGACACTTTAAAAGGTTGTTCAAACAAAAGCTAACAAAAAGCAATGACTCTCGAGAACCTGATGACTGACAGAAGAGAGGCGACAAAAAGTGTTTTGGGTGCTCCAAGAGCGGACACCATATCAAAGACTGCCCTCAAAAACCACGAGACGTCAGTGACAAATCCAAAAGGATAGTTAGACCACACTTCACCAAGAAACAGAATAAAGAGGCCCTTATTGCAGTATAGGAAGATTTAACTTCAGCAATGACGATTAGGACACCAACAGCGAGCAATCAGGAGATGAGAAGGCACATATGTGCATCGAGAGAGTCTAACTGAACAAGGACCTGGAAAATTTATGGCTAGTTGTAGATGGTAAAGCCTTCGAGGAGTCTGTCACGGAGCAGTTTGATGAGGATGAGGAACAAGAGAAGGTAAACTATCCTAAAATCTCAAAGAAAATTATGAAAGCCGAATTACCAGGTTTTAAGAAGTTTTCTCTCATACTTTTTGATCAACTAGAAGTGCATGACAAAGATAATGACAACCTGGCTGAGGAAATTGAGCTTCTAGAAAAACAACTAAATGACAATAGTGTAGTTAAACTCAAAGCTGCTGTTAGGAAACTATAAGATA
Source organism: Limonium bicolor (assembly GCA_023374045.1). NCBI lineage: Eukaryota > Viridiplantae > Streptophyta > Magnoliopsida > Caryophyllales > Plumbaginaceae > Limonium > Limonium bicolor. Next base: position 227,186,650 of record CM041780.1, on the reverse strand, counting down.
GTTACAGTGATTTGCTCAGAACTCATGAGAAATTGAAATCTGAACTAGATGAACCAAGAGGAAATCAATCATGAAATAAAAACTAACAGAAAATGGCAAACTCATAGTCGCACTTAACAAGGCTGAAAACATACTGGTTAAACTAAAAGAAATTTTTTTTGAGTTATAAGCTAAACCAATTTACCTAAGAAGGCCTAGTGGAATGGTAAGTGACCTGTCGGGCAACTGTCAAGGACCAGTCATCATGGGGTATGCTACCTCTGTGAACAGCATGTCACTATCAATCAGATGTTACACGATCCACTTTATGCAATCCTAGCACCTAGCTAGGGCTGGGTTGAAGTGGGTGGAAAAGAAATATTATCATTTTCAATTTATTGGTGATGAAAGGCCTAGATACAATTGGGTCCCTAATTCCAAACATTAACAAGTTAAGTGCAAGCTAGAGTGGGAAGGGAGCCCTACTGGTTCATCAATAGTGGGTGCTCTAAGCATATGACAGGAGATAAGTGGAAGTCACTCACGCCTAAGCGCCAAGGAACCGTTTCCTTTGGCGACAATAAGAAAGGTAACATAATTAGTATTGGTAAGGTTGGGTTTTCTACTGATTATGTTATAGATAGTGTTCATCTTGTAAATGGCTTGAAATTCAATTTACTAAGCGTGTCTCAAATGTGTGACAAAGGAAATTCTACACATTTTATTCTACTAATTGTTGTATAGTAAGTTTGAGTAGTGGTAAAGAGTTGCTAAGAGGTCATAGGTGGAAAAATGTTTATTTTACCTATCTAAAAGATCTAGAGAGTGTCAATCTACCATGCTTGTCTGTCTCAGTTAATTATCCTATTCTTTGGCACAAAGGTCTAGGACATATTAGTTTAACCCTATTTAACAAGTTGTCAAAATGATAGTTGGTCAGCGGTCTTCCAAACTTAAAACACTCGGGAAACGGTCTGTGTGATGCATGTGTTAGGGGAAAACAAATAAAGTATAACTTTAGGTCAAAGAATGTTGTCAGTAATCATCACCTCTAGAATTGCTCCATATGGATCTTTGTGGGCCTATGCGTGTTTGGAGCTATGGTGGTAATTGGTATGTCTTCGTTATCGTCAATGAATACTCACGGTTTGTTTGGACTATCTATATAGCCTCCAAGGACAAAGTCTTTGAGAGATTCGTAGTATTTGCAGGACAAGTTCAAACAACGTGCAATTACAAGATCAAGGCCTTACAATCAGATCATGGATCAGAGTTTGAGAACAACTCTTTCGACAAGTTCTGCGTTAGTCATGGTATCAACCACATATATTCTGCACCAAGAGTATCTCAGCGGAATTGTGTAGTTGAGAGAAAGAGCAGGACTCTTGAAAAGATATCTAGGGTCATGCTGTAGGGGAGTGGTCTTCCACAAACATTTTGGGCAGAGGTTGTCGCCACAACTTGCTACATCACCAACAGAACTCTTATCAGGCCAATTCTCAACAAGACTCCATATGAGCTCTTCAAAGGAAGAAAGCCAAACATCAATCATTTGAGGGTGTTTGGATGCAAGTGCTTCGTGCATAACAATGGAAAAGATGTCCTAGGCAAATTTGATGCAAGAAGTGATAGTGCCATCTTCATAGGATACTCAGATCGAATTAAAGCCTACAAAGTCTTTAACAAATGGACTTTGAAGGTTGAAGAGAGTGTACAAGTTGTGTTTGATGAATCTGAAGTGCATGATACTGAGGCTTATATCAAGATGAGACAAGAGGTTTTGACCTGACCCAACAAAAGAGTAGTGAGGGTGTCCTTGACACGCCAACGACTCTTGAGCAACAACTAGATAGGACAGAAACTGATCCACAACTAGTCACCAATGACAATCCACGGATGCATTCTGCAAGTCCTCTATCAACTACCAGTCTTCATCAGCATAGAACCCTATATCAAAATCATCCCATTGAGAATATCGTTTCTGATATTTTAAAGGGTTTTCAAACAAGATTCCAAGTGCAAGACTTGCTAGCATTCTCTGTTACAATTTCCTTCATTGAACCCAAGAATATCAAAGAAGCTCTGAAGGACCTCGATTGGATAAAAGCCATGCAAAAGGAACTGCATCAGTTCGAGAATGTCAGGTTCGGCACTTTGTGCCCAGACCTACGCATCAAGGAGTACTTGGCACCAAGTAAGTTTTCAGAAACGAATGAACGGCTAGGCGGTTCTACGTATTGCATTGATATTCAACTAGATCTTGGTCATGAAAAAAAGGTATATAGTTATCTAATCTTATAGCTATATGTATGCATACAAGATAGTGGCCATTTGCTTTTTCAAAGATACATTCAAGTTATGCTACAAAAATCAACTGTATAAAAAGAGAATTGATAAGTGTGAAATATATCTACTTTTAGGGTTATAATTCAGTCTATATTCACAACAATTCATGTCATATTTCTCACTTATCATATGCTTTTCCTTAGATTTATTCTTTAATGTGAACTAATACACTTTATGTGTCAAATGCAAAAAAAGTCTAGGAAATGCATATTTTCTCATGAGGATTCCAATGCAATAAACTGGGAGAAAACAGAGTCCAAAAGAAGAATCTAAGCCCCATAGAAGGTTGTGTCCGACCTTACTTCCGGACCAGCAAGGTCGGACAAGTGTCGAGAGCTATCTAATACATGTCTGAACATGCAAGTTCAGACACATGCTGAGAGACAAATTATAATCCTGTTCGGACGAGTTTGGGTCGGACAACATAGACGCGTTCGGACATACATGTCCGGACAGGATTATGTCAATTCCCAATGCAAAAATTAAAGGCAAAATAGTCTAACTTTTTCGTCTTTAATTCTTGTGCATATAGCTAGAAAATCAAGTATTGATAACAAAAGGGAGTATATATTTAATTTAACTTTATATAATACATTTTACTATTTATTTAAATTATATATAATATCTATTAATATTACATACAACATATATACATATTAAAAATAATATATATTAATATTGCACCTCAGAGCCGTCTTACGGTTCAGCAAGTGTTGAGTCCTGGAACAGGGCGGAGACAGGGTGCGACGTGGTCCGCGTTAGCACACCTTACTGACTCGTACTAGTTGAGGTCTTTGGCTGTTGGGCTGTTGGAGGCCTGACGGTGCCGAGGACGAGTGCGGCTGCTAAGGGACGCACATGTACTCGGGCTGCAGGGAGAGGGACGAAGTTGACTCAGTCTGAGCTGCGGCCTGGCATTTGACCGAGGCATTTGGGCCACAGGAATGTGAGTCAGTAAAGGAACTTGTCGTTGGGAGGTTTAAGTCCACTCTTGACTCTTGCTTGTGGCTAAGTGGATGGTTGTTCCATATGCACTGAGTAAAAGGCTGGTTGGGTCTTTGACCTAACGCCGGTGATGCCTAATTGGTCTCATGACCTAATCCGTAAGAGCCCCTTGGGGTCTCGCTTCCACGCAAAAATTTTAGGATTTAGGTTGGGCATTACAATATTATACATAATCTATATATTTTTTCAAGAAAATTAATAATAATATTTAAAAAATTATAAAACCGGGCTGGGCGGGCCAGGCAATGGCAACGATTAAAATAAATCCGGGCCTAGCCCGGCCCGGCCCGAAAAAATTAAAATCGGGCTTGTACAAATATATAGGCCCATTCGGGCCTAAAATTTAATGTTGGCCCGGCCCGACCCTGGTCAGCCTACCCGTTTGATCAGCTCTACCTCAAATCGATTGATCTTACTAAAACTCTTGCCCAACACGAGTTCACTTGGATTCTCGTTTTGGGTGCGGATCTACAGTGTCCCAAGGACTTATCACAACCTGGAGTTTGCACTAAAGGTTGCGCAGATGCTTGGTTGATTCTTGGAAATCATAGAGGATGGTGCCACTTCCGGGTATAAGTATCTTCGTCTTAAAGTTGCGCTAAATGTTCAGCTCTTTGTTTTTTGTTCACTTTTGATGTTTGTTGATGGGCAGTTACTATGTTTTTACGATCACTTATGATAATATGCTGCTTATCTGCTTCAACTGTGGTCTCTTTTTACACTCCTTCGATGCATGCCCCAACCCACGCCAAGAAAATGACGTAAGAGTTCCCTATAACGTGGGGCTAAGTACGGATGACTATCTTGTAAGGAGGCGTACAGGAATTCCATTCACCATGAGACGCTTGGAATGATTCACAAAGAACCGAGAATCTTATACTTGAAGGGCCCTTACCTATGAATGTTTCTATATGGGAAGATCGACAAAGAGCCTCCCTGAAGGGGTGTGAGATCCATTCGACGACCCTGAACCCGAATGACATTCAAGACACCTCTTATGGAACCACAAGTGTAAGTTTATGGATGTCTTAATGGAAACGTCAAGAGCGGGGCTTTGGGACCTTTGGCTGCCTAAGGCAAGACGCAAGGGTAAAGGGAAGCCATTCGAGAGCCAAGGAGTCGATCATTCAAGGAGGAGACTGATGATAGGTGGGGGATGTTGGATAGGGGAAAGGCGATTCTGGTCCATCTCAGAATTGTCATGGGGCTAAGGATGTTCTTGCTAGCTACATGAGTATGGACGCAGTCCATGTAGGTATAGTCATTGTGATGATGTGTTCTATTTGATAGTCTCTCGGTCTAGCTCTTTTTTTTGCTTTAGACTTTTGAACATTATTGGTTTGTTGGTTATGAACTTTGTTGACTTGCCATCAAGTTGTGTGGTGTTTTTAATTGTGATATATGGGATTTTGATGTAGACGAGCATGCTTTGGCATTATTGAGCTCCTAATCAGCTTCCTTTAGGGAAGGTGCAAGTAGACCTGGCAATTCGGGTCACTCGGTTCGGGTTCGGTTTGGTTCGGTTTGGGTCGGGTCAATTTGTAGATATTTACTATTCGGTTTGGTTCGGATCGGATCGGGTTCAATGGTTTAAATTTGATTCGGGTTATTTCGGTTTGGTTGAGTTCGGGTTTGGGTGCTTTCGGTTCGGGTTAGCCTTTGAGTCATTCAGTTTTTTCGGGTTATAGGTCAAATTCGGGTGACTTATCCGGGTTTAATTGATAAAAATTTTAAAGTACGAATTTTAAGCAACCTTCGTAACTTGCATTGATTTTCATATGCGGCTCTAAATTCTTTTAATATAGTGTTAATGTTGATCAAGACTTCTATTGTGTATAGGTTGGATAAAATCAAACTGGATGACAAATTTTGTAAATGAATTTAAACTATTAATTGTATAGACTAAGTACAAAGTTAGCTTTTGTGAATTAGTGGTCAATATTCGGCAATCGACGTCCAGTTTACCCCGCCCACGCCCGACGTCGTGCCTCCCGTCATCCCGCGCCCGTCACACCCTGAGCTCATCACCTTGCACAAGCGTCGCGCATCTACACCCATCCATCACCGCCTCGCACAAGCGTCACACGCCCACGCCCATCCATCAACATTCAATCCATTCCTAAGTCCTAAATATAAAGAAACCTAAGTTTATAAAATATAGAGTAATATAAAATACTAATGATACACATTACATTGTCTTATACAACATTTTAGGTTAAGTTGTTAAGGTAGATGGAATAAGGTGGGGATTATTCATCCTCCAAACCTTATTCATCCTCCAAAATGCTAGTCTATCTCACGATTCACAATAATCTACCATTTGGAATATTTATTTTCCTCATTTTATTGCATAATTTTCTTTAGGCATATACACATTAATCTTGAATAGTATATGTCTCAACTAAAAAGTTTAGGTTTTATAATTAAACTTCATCAACATTTAAACCATTCCCAAGTCTCATGTCCTAAACATAAAAAAAACCTAATTTTATTAAAATCAAAATTAGTATAGTATTATAAAATAGTAATGATACACATTAAATTGTATTATAAAACATTTTATAGCAAAACATCTATAGTTTGTAGCAAAACATCCATGTGTGGGAAGAGTAATAACACAGTTTATGAATGTGTTAGTACAACAAGGCTTGAGATGCTTGAAGATGTTCAATATAATATATATATATATCATTTGTGAGCAATGAACACTTATTGGATGTCTAAATCTCCATTATGTGTTTTTGGTTTCAAGATTATTTTTACAGTTGGAACAACTATAGTAGATTTAGATTTAGCAAAACATTCGGGTGGATTCGGTTTGGGTTGATTCGGTTCGGGTTGATTCGGTTCGGGTGGATTCGGTTCGGGTGAATTCGGTTCGGGTGGATTCGGTTATACCAAATTTCGGTTTGATTCGGTTTTGGTTTGGTTCGGTTCGGATTTTCGGGTCACGCTATTCGGTTTAAGTTCGGGTTCGGATCGGGTTGGATCGGTTCGGTTTTTCTGGTTCGGGTCACCTTTGCCAGGTCTAGGTGCAAGTCTTTAACCTTTCAAAACTAATTCTTTGATCTTGGTGTAAACTTTGCTTAGTTGTCTTCTAGGTATGTAATGTTATTTACTAAAAAAGAAAAGAAAAGGAAAAGAAAATTCCTCTTCTTCCATAGAAGAATTCTCTTCGAACATGAAGAAATAACCGTCAGATCATCCTCCCCTAAGAACGCTGCGAAGTTACTGTTTGGCAGGGCCACTTAGCTTTTTATTCACTTGCTCACTGCTCCAAGTCCATTTTCTCTTGCTACCGACATTGCACTTCGACGGAGGAAGGCAGCAGGCGCAGCAACTCTGAGATCACTTAGTGAGAGAGAGAGAGGGAGAGATGGCGGGGCACCAAGCAAGGCGGTGCAATCCTGCCGTATTGAAGTTAACCCTAGGGCTTGTAGCTATCTGCATCGCCGGCTATATCGTCGGCCCACCGCTCTACTGGCATCTCATGGAGGGCTTGGTCGCCATTAGCCGTTCATCTTCTTCGTCTTCTGTCTCAGTTTCTGACCCTGGCTCTTGCCCTCCTTGCAATTGTGATTGCTCTTCTCAGCCCCTTCTCACCATTCCCGAAGGTAAAATATGAATTGTAAATAGACTAATTTATTGCTCTAAAGGAATCTTTCATTAAATCACTGGTTCGTTCTGCTTATGTGGATATCACGATCTGACAGATCTGTCTCTGATCCGAATTTTAGAGACAAAAAATGTATGCAATGTGCTATTGGATTTGTTTTTCTACTGTCTGCTGTAAATTGAAGCTATTGATCGGAATTTCTTGAAGTTAGCTAATTATTTTATGTTTTGAAGTGCTGGCTCTGTGAAACATAACTTCGCCGCTTGCTGTGTGATCGAAATTAATATTTCAAAACTTAATCAGGAAAAGGGTTTACAGACGCATTAACCCCGTGAGCTACCAGCTTTTTACTTCGAGCTCGATGTGCATCTTGAGTCTAAATGATAACATGTTTGATTTAGCTGGCTGTGCTGGTAATGAATGCACTTGGACTATTAAGAAAGAAGAGAATTCCTTTTTTTGTGGTTCAGTTGATGCTGTAATCTTGAGTGTACTGTTTCACTTATAGGTAGGAGCTGACAAGAATTCTGGAACTCGTTAGGTTTTAAGGGCTGAGGGACCTAAAATGATTGATTGTGAAGAGCTTTTGGTGAAACTGTCTCCAAGCTCAGTTCCTTTATTGAGTCTACATAGAGATATATTATTCATCAACTAGTGTTGTATTTGATAGCAAGTGCTTTGGAATACCTAGCTGAATCCATTCTCCTTGGACCGGAGTGGAGTTCAACCTATGTTTGTTTCATTCGGTTGAAGCTTTGGAACATACTGGCTGGGTTTGTTATATTCAATTTATGAATTGTTTACCTTTGGTTGTGTGTGGATTTGAATCTCTTTTCCTCAATAATAGTTTGCTATGTGATTTACGGTGGTGTTTGGATATACTGTTGCTTTACAAGATTTTGAGGATTTCATCCTAGAACTTTGTTTTGAAAATTGTGCTGCATATAATGTTTGTTCGTGCCTGATATTATGTTCCATTTTCACTTGTTTCAGTAGACCTACTGTTTATCTTTTCTGTACATTTAAGTAGCATTGTTGGGGCTAATATCAATCTTTCTTATTTGACACAGGGTTGAACAATGTCAGTTTTGCAGGTTAGTTATTACTATTAGTGTAATTTCTCTATTTTTTTAAAAAAATTCAAGTAGGATTGTGGCCACTAATATTAGTTGTTCTTTCTCTACAACATGATTATTGACCCGAGATAGCTCTGTCTTGTACAATTCGTCTGTTTTTTAAAACTCTCTTTATTAATTACTCTTTTAAAAAGGCTTTTGGGCGGTGATAATTTTTTTTTCCTCCCATCCCATCTCAGTAATTCTGAGATGAGTTTCCTTAGAAGTGAGTCACTGATATTGCGAGGAACATTGTTAACTCCACTGAACTTGTGATGTATGCTTGTGTTGTACGCATCTTGACCTCCTGAGTTCATGTTTAACATCCGCAAGCTCTGTCAATCAGATTGTGCAAAGCCTGATCCCTCAACGGGTGAAGATTCAGAGAAGAATTTCGCCGATCTACTTTCCGAGGAGCTGAAGCTTCGGGAGACCGAGGCAGCAGAGAGCCAGAAACGTGCTGATATGGCATTGCTGGAAGCCAAGAAGTTGACATCTCAGTACCAGAAGGAGGCAGATAAATGCAACTCCGGGATGTCTACCTGCGAAGAGGCAAGGGACAAGGCTGAACGAGCTTTATCGTCTCAGCAGAAATTGACTGCCTTGTGGGAATCTCGAGCTCGCCAAAAAGGTTGGAAAGATGATGCTGCTTCTAAAAGTAAAACGCACTCTCAGGGCAAGGTCCAGTCTGTGTAATATGTTAACCAGTAGGGTGTGAAAACAACTCTATGCCTAATTGGTAATTGACCATATGTTGTCCCTATTAGAAATGAACATTGGACGCTGGATTTCGTGTGTATTACTGTTCATTGTGTTCAAGTGCCCTAGGAATTAGATTGAGGTTGGCCTAGCGATATAGGATGTGTATGCCGAGGGTGATAGGGTACCACTATGTTTCAGCTTTATTCTATAAAGGAGTATTTCGCAGAGCTCTGTAAGCATTGCTGTAATACCATTACTTTTCACTTGTAAGCAAAAGAACATGTGAGAAGCTAGTATAGCTGTTGTGTCATTTGAGTTCTTGATAATGGGTTCAACGTAATGACTCCTACATGGTCCATAAGTGCTTCAACTTGTTTGTGTATAATCAAAAAGCCCGCAAAGGCGGGGGCAACACGGAGTGCAATCAGTGTACTTCTTTCCAGCTTGATAACTGATGCGAAGGCCAATTCAATTATCTACAAATGACTGGATGATTATTACAACCTAAGCTACTCCTTAAGTACTAACAGTCCCACTAAACAATTACTAAACAGCCCCTATCAACTAATAGTAGTCCTAACATCACTCCCCTCCTAAAACAACCTTGTCCTCAAGGTTGGAGTACAAGTAATGACTTTGGAACTAAAAGAAAGGAGTCATACTGAAGCTTTATCTCAATCCTCCCGCTGTCAAAGCTATGTCATTTGGTTGTAGCAAACTATGGTTGTAGCAAACTAACTGCTAATTAAGACCTTCCTTGGACCCGAAGTAGAGGAATATCAAGATAATAAATGCATCCGTGAAGATGACAAACTGATACTCAGTGAAAGGGAAAGATATTGCTCCATCCGAATAACGAGCTGAATCACAACACACTTGGCATCAACATGTGCGCTGCTCATTCCTCCTCCTTCGTCAATCAAGGGGTTGACAACTCTGCCGTTCTTGGTCTTATCCATAAGCTGTTGAGGGTGGAGCCCGGCAAAAGATTGCACACGGCCAGTAGTAGTGGAGCACACCAAGGCACTTGAAGAAACCTAAGTTGTGATAAACTTGATTTCTAGTTGCCGAAACTGAGCGAAGGTTAGAACTTGGGTAGTAAAGCCAAAAACAAATCTTGCTCTGGTATTGGGTTTTTGAATCGCACCAGTGAGATGGCAACCAGTTTTTTCTCAACTTGCTCTTCCTAAACTGATTTCCATCATCGAACCACTTCGCACTCACTATTGCTTGACAAGTCAACAATGGAACTGAAATGACGGAACGTCTCCACGGACGCCAGGAGATGCACCGCCGTCGTCCTGGAAATAAAATTCGATTGAACGAACAGGTGATGGAAGATGTTGGCAAGCCTGGACCCCATCTCTTAATCCGATTACTCCTGACGTTCTTGTTTAATTTTGGTACCGGAACAGCATAAGAAGCAAACGTCTTGCTCGTTTTGGCCGATTGAGAAATTCTAAAAGAACAATTGGAAGATTTGGGGGAAAAAAATAGGGTTAAGGACTAGATTACCAGGTACGTGATATTGAATCCTCTTCTCCCTTTTCTTTTTCATTACACGCTTCCTCTTCTCTCTCTTTAGCCGATTGAGCCTTCTTTGCCTCAATCTTCTTCCCGTTTCTTGAACTCTTGGAGGATGAATCCTTGTCCCAGCTTGTGGCTCGTGGTTCCCATCCCCATCCCTCAACTTCATTGCCACTTTACGTCTCCTCCCATTCCTATATTCTTGGACTCTTCTACACAACACGTCGTTCATCGTAGTTGAAGCTTTTGAATTCTCCAACTTCGATTTCTTCGTCAGTACTTCAATTTTTGTTTCCTCGATATCACACACCATCCTTTCTTTGCTCTCGGTCGATTCCCTCCGCCGAACTTTGATTTGCTCCTTCGTCTATTTTGATTTATCCACCGTCATCGGATCTGGATGAATACAACGGCGACCAATTATTTCAAGCATTCTTCCAAGGTTCCGCTCCATGCGCTCCATGATCTCAATTGTTGACTCCTCGTCTTCCATTTGTCTTTGTTCTGAAACCTCCCACTACCCAAAAAAGAAAGCTCTGATACCTATGATGCGATTCGAGGTGCATCCGCCTCCAAAATCCTCCAAAGAGGCCAATTCAATTATCTACAAATGACTGGATGATTATTACAACCTAAGCTACTCCTTAAGTACTAACAGCCCCACTAAACAATTACTAAACAGCCCCTATCAACTAATAACAGTCCTAACAATAACTAAAACCTTTCTATCAAGATTAGAAAGTCAAGGAATTCTACACAAGAGGAAACACCTTATCCCCTTCATGTGAATCTTTTCCTTTACCGCTACCCTTGTGAAAAATTGATTCCCTCACCTCCTAGTAGGGCATCAACTGAATGCTTGCTTTATAGGAATATGTTATTCTTTTTTCACCTCATTTTCCCCCTCTTTTTAAACATGGACTCTTCTACTTGTCACGGTCTTTCCTCCTGTTCTATCAAGGCCTTGTTAAGTGAACCTTTCTTAAAGTTTTTAATCAGCTTCTCGTGGTTCCTTACAATATATCCTAATTGATTAGCAATGTTAAGGCATTCAATGGCCTCCTCTTCAAGCTAATCAAATATGCACCTTTTATGTTTCTTCAGTATTAGCCATTGCATCTATTCTTGTCTCCGCCTCCAACATTTGCCCCTTCCTTTAACATACTCTCAGCTCTCATTCCATCAAGCTCAAAGCCTAGAGGAATTCTGGTTCCTCAAACATGTTATGCAGTTCATGGCAATCATCTCCTGACTGATCCACAACTAAATAAGCTTCTTCTTCACCAATAGCTATCCTTTCTGACGTGCCTTGTGGATCCAAAGCCTGCACCTTCTTTCCATTAGGAATATCTTCTTGTGCCTTCTTACATGCTATTGTTCTCTTGATTTAATCCTTCAAAAACTGTCATTTCTTGTTTTTCTCTATAGGTATCTCTCTTTTTTGTTGTGAGAGTCTCGTCCACTTGTTAGAATCAAGTTTAGGTTGATGAGGCTTCAACGCCTGCTGGCTACTCAACTACGATGTTGGGGCATATCCTCATTTTTCTTGTTCATTTAATTCATGTGTCCTACATGGGCAGTAGTACGTGCTCTTCCACTAGTTAACATTCACATAATATACAAAGTTATTGTCAACGAAACAATTAAATGCACCATGACTGTGTGCAACCCCACCCCCACCCCCCGATATAGATTTGGTTTTTTTTTTCGGAAGCCCCTCCACATTTCATTAATATAGCATAGAAAACAATTTACAGATGAGTTTAATCACCAGTTACCCAACATAGGTAAGAGTGAAACAATCTAGCTACTATTCACATCAAGTTTCTCTTAAGAGGTTGCATGAGCAGCTCAGGAACCTATACCACCAGAGACTAGCCCTTGAAGCCCATAAGCTTCTTCAAATAACCCACTAACACTGTACCAAAACCAACCAACAAATGAAGCAAAGATCCGGACAAAAGAAAACTACAACTAATAAAGCTTAATTGAATAGGCCACAAGGACATTATCTTGAAAACAAGTATCCAAAAACATCTAATTGCATGAGTAGAGTCCATTCCCATGCAATTAGAAATCAAAGCTATCATTTCCTTTGACAACTCTGAGCCTTTCCCAAAGACGCCTTTGAACCAATCTTCAACGGACCATTGCTTCCACCGGTGAAATCAAAGGGATCAGCTCCAGAAGAAAACTGGACTTTCTTACCTTTATGATCCACTTCAGCCAACCTTGAGTCCCAAAACTCTTCTTGTGATGCATCAGCTGGGAGCTAGTCAAACTTGTGTTTCCTCAGACCCTAAGAAAAATTCACTTGATCAATATGTATGGCATCCAAAAGGGAGAAAGGATTATCCTTGACAACAACTGGCCCTGCACTCTGCATAGTAATACCAACTACCAAACCATTCTATTCTATAACAATAGAGTGAATTGATAACTATGGGTTTTATGTGGGTTGTGAATGGTAGGATAGTGAATGGGTTGTCACGCAAATGAGTGGGTGTGTGTTTTTTTCGTTACACCGGGACTTGGAGTCTATTCAGCTAATTACTAGATAAGTAAATGAACATAAATATATACAAGGAAAATATGGTAAATTTTTGGGGTTTTTAATTATGATTTTGGATAATAAGTGGAAATAAAGGAAAATAAGCTAACTGACTAGGACAGATGTATTATGGGATGGATCTTTGCCCCTTCTCCCTTAACCACCAACTGTTAATTCATGAACTTGGAGCTAAACAACGATAACACTTCATTAACAAATATCCATATCATGGTTATACTAATTTTAATCAAATGAGTCAGAAGCTGATGGAACATTCAACTACTTGGTCAATTGATATCATTCAGCACAAGTTCCCCCTAAGTTGCAATGAAATCCATCTTAAAATCACTTTGATAAATTACATTGGTTTAGTTCCCTTGGTCTAGGTTTCTATCTCAGAATCTCATGTTGATAGAATCTTTCTCAAGAGCTCATATCAACGAATTCAAAGTAAAACCAACCTAATCCAACACATAAATAAGAGATTAAGCAAAAACCCTAAGCAAATCTCACAATCATGAGTTGATAAGCTTGAGAGGCATAAATACTCAATATTATACATTAACAACCAAGAACTAAAAACCCTACAAAAGAGTTCAAGAATCAAAAATGAAGTTTTAGGGATTTTGGGGCAAAATCCTCATCCGTAGGTACAAGGAGGATATTTCTTCATTAGATCATATATAAGAGAAAGGGAAAAAGAAATAGCCATGGGAGGTTGAAGAAGGGCTTATTTCTCCTCTTATTCTTTCTCTTCTTTTTGCTTAGTCACGCGGCTCCAATCTTCCTACTCTTCTATTCTTTTTCTGTTTTAATTTTGAGAATCTACTGCATTTTTAGTATGGTCCAGGCCAGTCCCTATTGTTGTGGCATAATTCTGGCACTGTGTAGCTTGTCCGAGTTTAATACCTGGACATATTCCTTGACACGGGTCGAAAAGAGGTAGAATGTTTCTCCTGGGGTTGGTATGGGTTTCTTTATCCGGACACAAACCCAGACCTAGCCCGAACATGTCCAGTAGCTTCATCCGTGCTTTGTCCGGGTCTATTTACCCGGACACAGACCCGGACTTTACCCAGATAGGTTCCATTACAACTTTTGAGAACTTGCGCTCAATGCTATCGATTGAGTCAGGTACTTGAACTAACATTCGGGTTTCGACCAAATTGGTTAGGATTAGATAGACCTTGATTAGGCTACTAGTTAGACGAGTGTTCCCGTTGTTGAGTTATGAGTTTAGGAATCGACACTTGGTAGGAGGGAAGGATGCAAAGATCCATCCCGAGGTACATCTATTTTTGTTTTATTTCTTTCTTTATTTTTGGTTTATCAACCCAAACTAACCCCCCCCCCCCCCCCCAACAATTTATTGTATTCATTTCCTTGTATATGTTTGTTTGCACATTTACTAAAATTGTAATTAGCTAGATAGTTTCCAAGCCCCTATGGATACGACACTTGTTGTACTACTTCGATTGGGTGCACTTGCTCATAACTAGCAGAATATATTTATATATTTTGCACAGCACTAATCCACTAGCAGACTTCCACCAAACACCCAAAATCAGCAGCTAGCAACTTCTAGAAAACCATTAGCATACAATGATGAGTGTTCAAATGAGCATGTTTTAGTGGTATGTTTAGTATGCTTTATCTACACTCATCATGCTCATTTCTCCACTCTAGCTAGTTTTCCTATAGTTTTGTATTTTATTGGTTTTTACACATTTATTACTAAAACAGAAGGAATAATATATCTAGGAATAAAGTAGACAAAGAGACAGACGTATGGGCACAAACGGATTCAAAATCGGAGCTATACGAAGAAGATAGAGCAGTTATTGCTTCTCTGTCTTGGACCTCCCCGAGCCGACTGCCCATGGCGGTTGGCAGTTCCGAAGGCTGAAATCACCTCTGGTCCGGACCGCCCCTACCGTCCACCCCTATGGGGCGGTCGAGTTGAGTTCGCACGCGTTTTTCTTTTCTGGTCCAAACCACCCAAGGCCGACCGCCCATAGGGGCGGTTGGAATGAAATTTGCCCAAATATGTGTTTTTAAAAGCAGAAAAAGAATGAGAGAAAGAGGGAATAGAGAGCACGACCCATAACTGAGAAAAGAGAGGAAAAGAAGGAAGAAGAAGAAGAGGTAGAAGAAGAAGAGGTAGAAGAAGAAGGGAAAGAAGAGGAAGGACCCCCTCACCATTGAAGCTCTTCTTTAACCTCCCATGGCTATTTCTTCTCCTTTTTCTCTCATTTATGCTCTAATGGAGGCTTAACCTCCCTTGTAGCTTGGGATGGTGATTTTGCCCCAAAATCCCTAAAACCTCCATTGTTGAATCTTGAACTTGTTTTCATGCTTTAATTTAGTCCTTATGCTTAATGGAGATAACTATCGAGTGTATGGCTTCTAAAATTGTTGCTCATGATTTGGGGACTTGCTTAGGGTTTGCTCAACTAATTGTCAATTATGTGTTAAATTGGTTGGTTGGGCCTACCGATTAGTTTAGCATTATTGTGGGATTCTTTCAAAATGATATTCTGAGATAGAAACCTAAACCGTTGGGGACTAGAACATTGTACTCTAATTCAATGATTTTGAGATTAGACTATAGTGCAACTTAGTGTAACTTAAGCTTAGTGTTATCGATTGACCTGGGGCTTAGCTAATTGAGAAGTTCCGGTTAAATTAGTTAGGATTAGTATGCCCAGATTAGGTTGCTAATTAATTAAGTGTTCCGTTGTTTAGCTATGAGTTAAAGGGTCAACAATCGGTAGTAAGGGGAGGATAGGTCAAAGATCCATCCTGGGCTACATCTATCATTGATAGTTAGTTTAGTGTTTATCGTTTTTCTTTATTTCTCCAATTACAACCAAAAACCTAAAACCCCCAATTTACATTTATGCACTTATATTTATCTTATTCACATTTACTAAGCTTATAATCGATTAGATAGTTACGAAGTCCTTGTGGATACGACCTTGTTGTATAACAATGACTGGGTTCACTGCCCATTAGCTCGCAAGATAGTTTAATCATTATTTTGCACAACATACAACTTCTCAATTTCCAGCAGCAGGGCCCAATAAAAACCTCTACTTTTTAAAACAACCAGTAGGTGTTCCACCAAACACCAAAACCAACAGCTTACAACTTCGGCAAAACCAACAACTAACATCTTCTACAAAAACCATCAATAGACAACTTCTCAATTTCCAGCAGCAGGACCCAACAACAGCCTCCAACAAATGTTCCCAAATGAACCAAATATTGATATCTATTAATTCACAAGAAATATAATGTACTGTTTCATAGGAAATAATGTATATTATCTCAAACAAAAACTATTTGAATACAAACAAACTATATAAATCCAGGTATATATATATATAACATGTGTATTCTTGTAGTAGTAAAAATATGTTACTATCTCTACCACCTAGGTAGTGTACCTATCATTTTGCAAGAATAGTGATGAAGTGGGTTGTCGATCTCAAGGACCTCGTTCAATTAACTAACAATTTCTAAACCTAAAATTAACTAAGAAAATAGGAAATATCACTTTTTCGGGTTTTACTTAAATTATTCTAATTGAGAACTAAATAAATAAAGGGAAATAAAACAATTAATAATCAATAAACTAGAACAAAGCAAGAACTAAAAGTGGTAAATGTGATAAATAAAAGACGCACCCGAGTTGTTCTGCTCACATATTTCTGCAAATTCTGTTAAATAACAATTTCACTAACATTGCAATAAACTCGTGAACTTTATATGATTCACCGACCAGGTCATGTACAATGAATTCTAATTGGCTGGAAGAACTAGCAGTAAACTAATGCTCTAATATGGAAATAGGCCAATTGCTTGAAGAACGGTTCCTATTGAAGACAGATTAACCTATAGGAGAATAATGCTTCTAGTCGTTAATCTGGTTTAACTTTCTATGTCTTATTAACTAATCTCAGCACCACATTTTGATTAGAAAACTACAAACATTACTTTGATAATTAGCTAGTGAATCAAAGCGCATGAAAAAACAGGAATTAAACTATCATATTAATAAAAAGCAGTGGAAAGTTACATACTAAAATCCTACAAAATAGGTTCGCTTCCCCAACCTGGGGAACTAAAACAACTACTCACTCATGAATTGAAAAACAGAATTAACAATGTAAGAAAACATCAAATAAATTAAAGATAGGGAAAGAAGAAACTCCAATTTTGAATAAACTTCTATCTAGATCCTGGTTCCGTTCTCTGTCTCTGCCTTTATCGTTTTTGACTGATTCCTGGTATGGCAGACCCGCGCCTCCCCCTCTCAATGTGTTATATGATGGAGATGGATGTGGTGGTGTATGGTAGTATGATGGTGATCGGTGGATGATCTTCTGAATTGTGATGATGGTGACGGTGATGATTGAAGAGAGGTCCCAGCCTCTGTATGCGTCTGAGGAATTTTGAGGGTGGCTAGGACATGAATCCTTTCTTCGGATCGATCTTGTTGTAATATAAGTTTTTATTTTCTTTCTTTTGCAACGCTGCGCTCCAGGAACCGACCTATAACTCGCGCCCAGACATCTCTATTGGCGTTGGGTGATATTTCTCCTCCTAAGGCGTCCGGACATGTATGTCCAAACGCGTCTATGTTGTCCGGCCCAAACTCGCCCGGACAGGATTATAATTTGTCTCTTGGCATGTGTCTAAACTTGCATGTTCAGACACATGTCCAGACATGTATTGGATAGCTCTTGGCACTTGTCCGGCCTTGTAGGTCCGGACACAAGGTCAGTCACAACCTTCTATGGGGCTTAGATTCTTCTTTTGGACTCCGTTTTGCTCCTAGTTTATTGCATTGGAATCCTCTTGAGAAAATATGCATTTCCTAGACTTTTTTTTGCATTTGACATATAAAGTGTATTAGTTCACATTAAAGCATAAATCTAAGGAAACTCTTATGATAAGTGAGAAATAGGACATAAATTGTTGCGAATATAGAATGAATTATAACCCTAAAAGTATATATATTTCACTCTTATCAATTCTCTTTTTTGTATAGTTAATTTTTGTAGCATAGCTTGAATGTATCTTTGAAAAATAAAATGGCCACTACCTTGTATGCATACATATAGCTATAAGATTTGATAACTATCATACCTTTTTTTCATGAACAAGATCTGGTTGAATATCAATGCAATACGTAGAACCGCCTAGCCGTTCATTCGTTTTGAGTGCCAAATTGGTGTGGTTGTTGTCTAGTTGTCTATGTGAAAGGCTATGTTGTACTTTGGAGATAATAAAATTTTACATGGCTATAATCTACAAATATAAGTAAACATTTTAAAAAATGTACACCATAGTTCATCTAAATACAAGCGACTTAAAAGAAGACCATTCATGGATATGTTTTATAGAGTTTAAAATTTTATATTAGTCACCTATGTATGTCAATATATATTAATGAAACTTAATTACCATATAAGATTCAAAATATATACAACATACAACAATAATAATCCACTATCAATTTTGAAGCTTATATATCATGATAATGTCTAATGTACCACTTGTTAATTAGTGAATCATACTTCCAATATTAATTAATCATTATATCATTTTAGTGTATCACCATAAAAATACAAAAAAAAATATGAAATTCTTACATTTGTCTAATCATATCAATGGATGATTTTATTTTGAAGAACTTGAATTTAGGTGAACCATGAAGCAAAATTTTTATATTTTGGACTTATAGTTTATAAGTTATAACACTTTCATGAAATACCATATTATTAAAGCTATATTATTTTTATCATTGTGTTTCTGAAATTACATAGAATAACATCAAGTTATTAATCCTATAAATAGAAATCACTTCGTCCACTTTTATGTTAGTTTGGTTATCAACGTCTTTATCAAATGTGTAAATTGCCCCAGATGCTAAAACTACGTGTAAAAAAAACTTGTCTCCTGATGCAATTCACTCTTGAGCGATACCTTAAATTACAATTTTGTTTGTGTCCCTCAAGTGCACTTTCGACCAAGAACGCACGTACGAGTCTGAAATCTGTTGTCGTTCATGTGAATTTACTTCTTCATGTTGTTGGTGGTTAACTATTGTTATGGGTAATTTAGGTGTTAGGCCAGAGTGTTTACAACATAACTGACTAAAAAGTTGATGGAATGGTATATGGTAATAGAAATGTATACACAAAGCTATCACATTGTGTGTGATTTCAAAAACAGTGGTAAAAACAAAATAAACCTTCAACCCAATGGTGGTATTCCGTATAATTTCTCGTTAAAATTTTATTATCCCTAAAAAAACAGCCAAATCGATCAAGTGCAACACAGATGGTTGCTCAATATCATCACGGTTAGACTGCTTCATTGATCAACCAGAATATCACTGTTGGTATATCATAGGGTTCAGCTATAACATTCTATTAATTGCACCTGTAAGAAATTATACGGTGCCGACTGAGGCAAGCTTTTTTTTAAGTTGTCGGATTTCTCTAGAAGTGGAGTGACAAACTTTGTCAAATGCAAAGTAAAGAAGCGGATCGTATTAATGAGTTTAGTATATGAGACGTAATAGTCTCTGGATGTACAGGAAGAGAGTATATGATGTATGTATATATACTAGGAGGCTGTCCTTATATGTATGAAGTATATAAGGACTTAGCATAAAAATACATGTAACAAAGTGTCCTAAAATACACTCTAGAAAAGTACATGTAATATATTCCTAGGTACATACTAATACCCCCCCTCAAAGAGTACATCCTCCTTGCGTCTGAAAACGAGCTGAAGAGGTGTGCTCTTTGTTCCTGGTACGGGCGTCGCGCACTGAGTGGTACCTGCAAAACAAAAACAAAAAAAACTACCTTTTCTCTTGCCTTTGCAATCCCAATGAATCAAAAGAGTTATGATAATTATTACCTGTTAGGGATTTGGTCATCATGTCGGCTAGCTGATGTGTGCTAGGGACATATTGAACCTGTATAAGCCCTGCCTGTAGTTTTTCACGAACAAAATGACAATCTAACTCGATATGTTTGGTGCGTTCGTGAGAAACGGGATTTCTAGCAATGTGTATAGCGGCTAGATTGTCACATTTGAGGGGTATGGGTTCAATGTCTTTGATGCCAATTTCGTTCAGAAGTCTGCTAAGCCAACTTAGTTCCCCGGTGACTTGTCTCATGGCCTTGTATTCTGCCTCAGCGGATGACAAGGCCACGGTAGTTTGTTTCTTGGATTTCCAACTCAAGGGGGAACCTCCTAGAAGGATATAATATCCGGAGATGGATTTTCGTGTGATTGGGCAAGAGGCCCAATCGGAATCACAGTAGGCTTCCAACCTATAGTTTGGTTCATTATTGAAGTATAGGCCGAAGCCTGCTGTCCCCTTAATGTAGGAAAGGGTATGGAAGGCGGCCTTTAAGTGGGCTGTGGTTGGATCTTGAAGGAATTGGCTTAGGAACTGGACCGCATAACATATGTCGGGTCTTGTGTTGGTAAGGAAGTTGAGTTTCCCTACAAGGCATCGATAGGTGGTGGGATTTTCTAGCTTGGGACCACTCTCTTTGTCAAGTTTCAAGTTGATTGGGAGAGGGGATACAGATGGTTTGATGTCTTGAGCATCGAAGTCATGAAGGATTTGATTGATGTATCGTTGCTGAGACATAATGATGCCGTCCTTGGTTTGGAGGAATTCCATTCCGAGGAAGAAATTTAGTCTACCAAGATCTTTTATTTTGAACTCTCTATCGAGTTGTCTTTTTAATAATTTTACCTCCTTGGTGTCGTTCCCAATGACCAAAATATCGTCCACATATATTCCCAATAAGGTGATACTATTTTTGTTTTTCTTAACGAACAAAGAGTAGTCGTTTTGGGAATGGTGGAAACCTAGGTGTTGTAGGAATTTGGCAAGCCTCTCGTACCATTGTCGGGAGGCTTGTTTTAGGCCGTAAAGGGACTTGTTGAGTTTGCACACTTTATTCTTGCCGGTGACATGTATTCCTTCTGGTATTGTCATGTAGACTTCCTCATGGAGGTCCCCATGGAGGAAAGCGTTGTTAACGTCCAACTGATCGAGGACCCATCCATTTTTGATGGCCATGATTATTAGGGCTCTGACGGTAGTCATCTTTATCACGGGGGAGAAGGTTTCCTCATAATCTAGCCCATATCTTTGTGTGAAGCCTCTTACTACTAACCTTGCTTTGAATCTCTCAATGTCGCCATTGGCCTTTAACTTGACCTTGTAGACCCATTTGCAACTAATAGGGCGTTTACCCTTGGGCAAGTCTGTGATGCTCCAAGTGTTGTTTTGCTTCAAAGCCTCGAACTCTGTGGCCATGGCTTGGACCCATCTGGGATCCTTGCTGGCTGATTTATAGCTAGTGGGTTCATTAAGGTCATGTAAGTGAGACAAAAGCTTGTTGGCGTTTTTGTGTAAGGAACATGAGAGAATGGTGGCTTTGGGTATCTGATCAGTGAGAGTGTTCAAGTCGGTTCTAGATAAAGAGAAAGATCTGTGCTTTCAAGTCTTTGGGCAAGAATAAGGGAGAAGGGGTCTCCTTCACTGGGTCCAGAGGAGAGTATGTAGTCGTTATATCTTGTGGGAATCCTGTGTTCTCGGGTAGATCTTCTTGGGCCAATGGGTTCTGTCTGATGAGCTTCTTCGGTTGGGAGTTGTTGTTGGATGGAGGAGTTGGATTCTTCTCTTATCTCAGAAAGCTGAGACGTACAAGAATCGTCTTCCATTGGTTGGTTAGAGGGAGGAGAGAAAATATCCGTGTGATTTTGCTCATCGTCTAGAACCTTGGTCCACTCTTTGTCTCTTAAGGGATAGATGTCTTCGAAGAAAACGATATCTCTCGAGACCTTTAATTCCCTTCCTTCTAGAGTTAAGACATTGTATCCTTTTGTATTCTTTGCATTTAACATACACACAAGCAGAGGCTCTTGGATCCAACTTTCCTTTGTGTGGATCAATGTTTGTTATGTAACACAAACATCCAAAGGTTTTAATTTCGTTGTAGTTGGGTTTTCCTCCATATAGTTTCTCGAAGGGGGTAAGATTATCGATTGCCTTACTTGGCATTCTATTGATTAGGTATGCTGTGATCAATGCAATAACCCCAATATTTGTTGTCTAGCCCTGATTGGAAGAGGAGGGCTCTAGCAATATCATGAGATTCCCTTGTTTTCTTTCCACCACCCCATTCTGTTGGGGTGTATGAGGACAAGTCGTTTGATGTACAATGCCTTTCTTGGAAAGTACTCATCTCCTTCATAGGATTTTCCTAACTCTTTAGCGTTGTCGCTTCGAATCACCTTAATATGTTTCCCCATTTGATTTTCTATTAAATTTATAAAAGTTTTTATGTGTTCCATAGCTTCAGATTTGAGCTTGAGGAGAGTTACCCGGGTTGCCCTAGTGTAATCATCTACCAAAGTGAGAAAGTATTTGTGGTGATTCAAGGTGTGGGTTCGCATGGGGCCGCAGACATCCACATGTAAAAGCTCAAAAGGTTCCTGGGTTTTAATGTTGGATGTGGGAAACTTTAGCCGTTTGGCTTTTGCCTTATAGCATATGGTACACGGAAGAGGGTTGTTCTCCAAGTGTTTAGGTGTATTGAACTCTATTATCTTCTTCATTCTCTTAAGAGACATGTGGCCTAATCTGCTGTGCCACAAATATAGTTATTGGGTGATTTGGCCGGAGGATGTTCAGATTTAGAGTTGGTACAGACGGAGACACTAGGATTCATATGAAACATTCTATTTGATCTCACAGAAAAAGAATCATCAGAAGCAATATTGACTGCAGAATCTGAAACATTACAATGAGTATTTCGTCTCACAGAAACAGGACTTTCAGTAACTACGCTATCAGTACCATTTGGGACAATACAAACACGTTCATTTTGATTCACATCAGTAAGCCTATCAGGAAAAGGAACATCAGAAGCATTTGATTGAATACAGACAGATTTGCCTTGTTTTACACTACTAGACACATTTGAAATTGTAGACTCTGGTATTTGAACTCATATCAGCAGGAAAAAGCTTTTTGCTCAAAACAAACTTGCACAAGGCAGTCACATTGACAACATACAACCACTTATTTCTTTCCCAATCTTTTCTGTAATCTTACTCTTAAAGTCCTGTAGAATACAAGTGTTTTCATGGAAGATAATAGATACGCTTAGGTCTTTTATTAGTCTGGAAACAGAAAATATATTGAACTGAAAGCTGGGAACAAGCATTATGTTCTCTATACAGATTTCTCCATTGAAACAAATTTCCAACAAACACGGCAGGTTTTCTGTTTCCATCTGGGAGAACTACATCTTTTCTACTTTTAAGATGCAAGCATTCAGAAAGCAAAGATTTGTTTCCACTAACGTGTTCCGTAGCCCCAGAATCTAATATCCATACCTCACGCAGTTTTTGAAACATAGGATTTAGATTGATATTACCGCATAAAGAAGAATTGAGTGTGGTTATAATATTACCTGAGAATTCGCCGAAGTTCGGTTGTCTACTTCCTCCCGTACTTGCGCTTTTCTGTTGTTCAAGGTAGGCGACAAGCTGCTGGAGTTGATCTGGCATGAAACCATGAACAGGTGATTCTTGATTTTGTTCATCGCCGGACTGAGCTTCTCTTCCTTGTTCTACAAGAACGGAGCTAACCCTAGCCTCCTTGGGTTTCTTCGCATCGTCAGTCGGAAAACCGACTAGCCACCAACACTCACCGCGAGAATGTCCCACCTTACCGCAGTTAGAGCACTTGGGCAATTCCTTCTTGGAACCGACGGTGGGTTTAATTGGACTTTTCTTGTTGGGATTTTTGAAGTTGGACGCGCCATTGTTGGTTCTCTGTTTCCCTAAAGAACTTCCTCCTCCTCTGGTAAATAGAGCAACCGATTTTTCTGAATCATCTCTTGAATCGATGTTTGCCCTAGTTTCTTCTTCTTGAGTTACCAAGGCATAAATTTCCTCTAAGTTGGGAAACTGACTCATGGCTAATATTTGTGCGCGCAACTGAGAGTAGGACTTACTCAACCCCATCAAGAAATGCAGAGTTTCTTCTTCCGCCCGCGCCTTCTTCTGGTTCTCAGTCGATTTGCAGGAGTCACAACACGCACACTGATCGATAGACTTGGCTAGGTCATACTGAGCCCAAATCTCTTTGGACTTCATGAAATAGTCGACAATCGACTCTTCTCCTTGCCTTAAATTGACGATTTGGCTCTTAATATGGTGAAGCGTCGCCATATTTTTCTTCTCAAAACGCCCGCAGAGCCAATCCCAAATTTGCTTTGGGTCGCTTGTATACATTACGCTTCGAGCAATGTTTTGGGAAAGAGAGGAGATTAACCAGGTCACAACCAGTGAATTTGCTCGCCTCCATGCCGAATAGCGAATTGTGTCGCTGATGTTGGGTTTCTTGATTGTACCGTCGATAAACCCGATTTTGTTCTTGGCGATGAGTGCTTCCTGCATCGTCCACTTCCACCCTAAAAATCCTTCGCCATTGAATTTGGGTGCAAGTGCTTGACCGGTCTGTTCGGTGGTGGCAACATAGAAGGGGTCATTCTGATCTATTGTGGAATTTGCTTTTGCTCCGCCTGTCTCCGCCTTCTTCCCAGTTAGATCGGTTTCCATTGTTTTACTGGAAAAGGAAATGCTCTGGTACCATGACAAACTTTGTCAAATGCAAAGTAAAGAAGCGGATCATATTAATGAGTTTAGTATATGAGACGTAATAGTCTCTGGATGTACAGGAAGAGAGTATATGATGTATGTATATATACTAGGAGGCTGTCCTTATATGTATGAAGTATATAAGGACTTAGCATAAAAATACATGTAACAAAGTGTCCTAAAATACACTCTAGAAAAGTACATGTAATATATTCCTAGGTACATACTAATAGGGTATGTTTGTGGTCAGCTGTTTTGATTCGTGTTATACATAGCTGTTGAAATAAATTAGGTCCCAAAATAAAATAAAGGAGAAAAAGTGGGTCTTAGATAGGTCCCACCCGGGTGTCTCTTCAGTTGCTCTTCTTCTCCTTTTGTCTTGGGAAACGATGGCTGATGGCTGCTTCTTTATACATGGCTTGAGACACAAGTTTGTATCTAGGGTGGTAGGCTTCCCTCCCCAACAAATTCAAGATATGCACATCATTACTTGGTGTGACCGTAGGGTTTTAGGGGGGTAATTAATCGGCACATGTCCAAGGTGGTGGTGCATGCACACTTCCCTTATAAGTTATTTGGTTGCCTTTGTCCTCAAAAGTATGGTTTTGGCCTTACTCATGTCCCTTTCTCTCACCGTTTCAAGTCATTCTTACTTAGTTGTCTCTATTCCTTTATTTTTGCCTAAGAAATAACGGAATCTCATGAGCCTTTAGAGGATGTAGTTCATCAATATGCAGGAATGGCCCTAACGGCTGAGGAAGAAGCTTCCATGGAGGTGAGTGATATCTTAGGTCCCTCCTCTACTTTTCAATATGATAGATGTTTGGTTGGGAAGTTGTTTCTTGATCTTATTGTTGACATCAAAGCTATGGAAAGAACACTTGAGAAAGTATGGCAAGCTGATAATGAGATACATGTAAGACATCTTGGCTTGGGTATCTTTCTATTCCAATTTGTAGATGAAGAACGTATGGATATGGTGCTCGGGAGAGGTCCTTGGACCTTTGACGGTTGCTTACTTGTTCTTATGGAAATTGATCGCTCTAAAGCTCCAAAAGATCATCTTTTTCACTGGACACCTTTTTGGATAAGGATCCATGATGTTCCTTTTTGGTTACTGGGACCGGAGTTTACAAAAAGGATTGGTAATCGTATTGCGCACTTTATGGAGTATCAAGATAATGATAGACGTGATGGTGGTGGCTTCAAGAGGGTTAAGGTATGGGTGGATGTGTCGTGACCGATCATTCATTTTGTCAAAATTATTGTCTCGGGTGAACCACAATCTTACGGCTCACTTATGAGCGATTACCATGTCTTTGCTTCTGTTGTGGTATGTTCACGCATTTCACTAGGGATTGTCCGTCACAAAAGTCATTGCAGCTGACCACCCGTATGGTCTTTGGTTGCGAGCTAATAACGTTAGTGGAGGAAGAGTTTGTCTGGATGGTGGTGGACCAAGCCCAACTTTGCATGTCTCTAACTTTGATGGCAAGGACAAGCATGATAAAGGTAATATTTCTTCACCTTCCTCGTAGGAGGGTACAGATGTTCCTTCAACTCATAAGGATCATGTGCATGAGGATGAATTGGAGGAAGGTGAGTTTCGACACGATGAACCTATGGTGCTTGTTTAGAAGGAGGGTGATGAGCAGGATCGTTCGGGCTGTAAGCGTAAAATGGATGTTATTGCTTATGATGCATCTCTTTCTGAGTTTCTAGAGGCTAAGGAGTTGGAGGGTTTAGCCCAGAAAGGAAAGAATGGTGATCAGGGGCGGAGCCAGAAAAAATTTCTAAGGCGGGTGAGATTTTTTTAAATAATATTAATTAATTTTTTAAATTAATATAAATTTTCAATATTTATAATTATATTTTAAAAATTCATAATAGATATATAGTTTGACATAAAAAAATTGAAATATATAAATTAATAAAGAAGTTTGTTTTATCTTTTTTATTTCTCATTTAAAAAAATGGGTATACAAAAAATAAGTTAATGACAATATGTAATATAAAACAATAGTTCTAAACTACTAGTTTTTTTCTAAAAACTTCATCTAAAATTAGTTTGAGTAATCTAATATTATTTTAATTTGCATAATCTATAATAAAAAACTAGAAACACCTATACCATGGATAATAGGGGTACATGATTACTAGGACTAGCATAATAATTAGTTTTACTTTAGACTATGCTGCTAAAATAAAAATATTAAGAATTTTCTTATCTACTATAGACTAAAAATGAATTTTTAAAATACAGTTCTAGATTAAATATTACATATTAATAGAAATAAATTTAAAATAAATAGAATTTAGTGATACCATGATGTTATTTACAAAATGTTATGGGGACGAACAAACATCTAATAACATAAATAAACTATATAACAAAAAAAGTATAACTGATTTAAGCATGTACCCGAGGGAGTTAGGGGGGCCAAATACCCACCCGCCCCCCTTATCTCCGCCCCTGATGGTGATGTTTTGGCTTTTACTTCTTCAGAGGCGACCATGGGGGAAGCCCAAGGCCGCCTGTCGCCATGAGTATCCTTGTCACGAGCTGTTGGGGAATGTGTGCACCTCGTGCAGTACAATAAGCCATGGATCTCATCCGGGAGTAGACACCCACTTTTTTATTCTTATATGAAATAAAGTTGGCTGGTGAAGAGATTCTTGCTTTTGCTCGTCAACCCGTAGTGTACAATTGGGTATCTGGGGATAGTTATGGCAGGCTGGGTGGTGTTGCCATTTTTTAGAAGTTGAACTTGGATGTTTCTTTACATTTTTTTCTCTACTACACATGTAATTTGCCTTGTCTTGGATGGCTGGGGTAATAGATGGCGCTTTACGGGCATGTATGGCTGATCGGATTCTATCCAACATTGGTGGACATGGCATGTCCTTCGTCAGCTCCGAGATTTGTGGAATGGACCTTAGGTTGTTGGGGGTGCTTTATAATTCAGAGCAGTTGCGAGTACCGTCCATATCTTGGCGAGATATGCAGGCATTCTGTGATGTCTCCAATGATGTGGCCTACGAGATTTGGGCTATGTGGGTGGAAGATTTACTTATTCTAATAGACGTAGTGGTAATACTAGGAGTAGATTGGATCATTTTTGTAACCACATATAATTGGATGAATTTATTTCCTTATGCAAGGGACTATCACTTAATGTGGGGGAGGTCGGATCATAGGTCAAACAAACTAATCATTTGGCCTCCGATTAGGCGGGGTGCAAGGCCATTTCGTTATGAAAACTGTTTGGTCAGTGATGAGGATTGTAGGGCGCTTGTTAACAAAGTTGGGAATCATGCTTCTTTAAATGACAAAGGATATCAGGAAATATTCTTTTATGTGGATATGAGTTGTGTCTTTGGGGAGATCAAATTTGCAAACGGAAAGGAAGATGATTACTAATATAGAGAAAGAGTTGCATGTTGCTGCTCCGTCTGTAGCCACGGAGGAGAATTTGGCAAAGGCTGACCAGTTGACTAAGGAATTAGATGTTTTATTATATAAGGAGGAGGTTCAACTATTTCAACGGTCTTGAGAGTTGTGGCTTTCAACTTGTGATAAAAATCAAAGTTTCTTTTTTAATGGATTTCGATCACGAATCTGAAGGAATATGATTCATGCCTTGCAAAATAGTAATGGTGAGCTTGTTACGGACTCGAAAGGGATTGAAAGCATTTCAACTAATTATTTTCAATCTCTATTCCATACCACTTCCCCTAAGCCAAATTTTCATTTAGAAGCTTGTGCCGAAAGCCCTGTTCCGGTGGAGTTGGATGAAGCTATGGGAGCTCCTTATACAAGAGATGATGTCATTGGCGCGCTGAAGGAGATGCACCCATGCAAAGCTCCAGGCTCGAATGGGGTGAGTGGTCGTAAAACTTATTAGAATATAATTGGTAATGATTTTATAAACAATGCACTTGACTGTTTAAATATGATGTTGTTCCATCGAAAATTAATCATACTTTCTTGGTTCTCTTTCCTAAGAAGAAGGATGCTATTGTTATGAATGATTTTCGGCCCATTTCATTATGTAATACCATTTATCAAGTTATATCTAAGGTCTTAGTTGATCGTGTGAAACACGTTATGCCTTTTGTTATATCAAATT
This sequence comes from Limonium bicolor, assembly GCA_023374045.1. Classification (NCBI taxonomy): domain Eukaryota; kingdom Viridiplantae; phylum Streptophyta; class Magnoliopsida; order Caryophyllales; family Plumbaginaceae; genus Limonium; species Limonium bicolor. The sequence continues at coordinate 227,157,961 of CM041780.1, read as the reverse complement.
GTCAAGCTGCTTTTGTTACGCTAAGGATGGCATGTTTATAGTGAAGTCGGCTTATAGGACATATTTGCACCTGCGTGGGTTTATGCTCAAGGTTCAAGCTCTTGCCTTCTAGGCAAGCCAATTTATAGAGTTTGGAAATGCAATCTCCTGTTGAGAGTTAAATATTTTGGTTGTATATTCCTTTATGTCATTATCCCATGTCGGGCACTTTTACAATCAAGATGTAGTGAGAAATTTAACCCTTTATGTTTTTGTGGGGCGTATGAGTCTATGCAACGTGTTTTTTTGCACTGCTCACGTGTATATGAGTTATGGGAAAGGGATGGGATAACTTAGCCTGTGCACATTCATACAGATGGTGCATTATGCATTGGTATCTTGTTATGACTTTTGTCTAAAACTGACCATGAACTATCTAAATTGTTACTCTTATTATGGAAAATCTGGTTCGTTAGATGCTAGATACTATTTGAAAGAGCAAGGGATCATCAATGGGGTTCATTTCAGGCTGATAGTTACTTGCAACTGGCTATGCATGATGCTATCCGCAGGCATTTAGGAGCAGCTGCTGGAGATGTTACCTTGCATGTATGGGGTGATGCTAGTTTGCCTGGAAGCTTCTATGGACTAGCTTTTGTTTGTAAGGATCAAGAGAGTCGTGTGGTGGCGGCGGAGGTGCAAGGTGGGTCAACGGCTTCTACGCCGGCAATCATGGAGGCGCAAGCTCTGCAATTTGGGTTGGAGTGTGCAATGAAAGAAGGATCAAGTAGAGTTGTATATATTCTGACTGTTTAGCTAATGTTAAGTGGGTAAATGGTGGAGGTAGGGATGGCAATGGGTGACGGGTGACGGGTGCCCGTTTCACCCGATCACCCGACCCGCTAAAACGGGTGAAAACCCCACAAAAAACGGGTGAAAAACGGGTGACGGGTGAAACGGGTTCGGGTGACGGGTCAGGTCGGGTGAAAAATTTGCACCCGGTCACCCGACCCGTCACCCGCATACATATATTTTTTTAAAAAAAATACTTATTTCATGGTTAATTCTCTATGTTTTTAGTATGTTGTTGACATTAGTTGATATGGTATGTCTTATTAACAAATATGGATGTTTTTTAGCAAAAAACTAAGCTTATATAGGTGTTACAAAATAAAAAATATATGCTAGAAAAAAAACGGGTGACGGGTTCACTCGTTTCACCCGCGGGTGACGAGTGAAACACGGGTGAAATGCGGGTGAAACGCGGGTAAAACGGGTGAGATGCGGGTGAAACGGGTGAGGAATACATGCTAGAAAAAAAACGGGTGAAACGGGTGACGGGTGGTGATTTTTCGGGCGACGGGTCGGGTCGGGTGATGTGGGTGAAAAACGGGTGACGGGTCGGGTGGAGCGTCACCCGACCCGAACCTGACCCGTTGACATCCCTAGGTGGAGGTTTGGTTCCAAAGGTTAGGAATATTTTGGATAATGTGGTTGGTTTAATGGCTTCTTTTGATTTTGTAGAATGTGTTTATGTCAAGGATTGATGATGTTGGGGTACACATGTTAGCTTCTACGGGATGAGGTTGGCATAAAGAGATTTTATGGATTCTTAATGTACCAAACTATATTATGAGATTATGTGATTAATGAAGTTTACATGCTTTAAAAAAAATTATTGTCACACACATGTCTAACGTTTGGACTATAATAAAAATACATTATTATTGCATGGTGAGTGGCCTCTAATATTATATCTCAATCCGTGGCATTTATAGCCTTATTACACAACAAATCACAACAGCCTTACCCATCCAATAAAATCAATTGTAAAATATTCTTCTTATTCTCTTAATTATTTATTCCCTAACGAAGAATGGGAAGAACATAAATTTACACAAACTCAATTATTAATTTTTTGCCTTTACAGCCTTAGTGATTGAACCCGAGGAGTCACAAGTAATTTCATCATACCTCTGAAACACATACGCAATAAACATAGCAGCTGTGAGTGGAACCACATCCTTACCAGCACACTGCTTATTATCTCTTGTTGCCGACCCAGTCTGCGGTCCATTCGACCAAAACAAATAATCCAACAACTGACGACCCGCTTCTCCATAAAACCTATCGTGCACAAACTTCTCCGCATCATCAAACACTACTGAATCCCTCATCACAAGCTTTTGATACCCACACAACAACTCACCTTTCTTCACTTCATACATCGCTTCATGCGAACTTAATAAAAAATCCTTCCGTGCCCGCCCGAATTGGAGCGGGACCGGAGGTTCGAGTCGTAACGTTTCGTAGACGAACGACTCTACCAACGGCATCTGTTTTACCGTTTGGAAGTTGATGGAAGTGGTGGTGGTGGAGTCATTGGTTAGGTTTGCTCTAACCTCGGCACGAAGTTTGATTGGATGTCAATTGATGCTGTGCCGAGGTTGCTTAGTAAAGAAGGGAGGAAGATGGAGAAACCACCAAATGCGTTGAAACCGAGATTGAATAGGAGATTGTTGATTGTTTCTTCTTTTGTAAGACCGAACTCTATTTGTCCTCGTTCCACAATTTCCTTGCCTTCTTTTGCTATGAAATTGTATAGCTTCTCGTAGTCACCTTATAATAATATACATTTCCAACATATATACAAACAAAGGTTAATAATTAAGATATCCAACTTGTTTATTGTTGACAAAAACATGTAATTTTTCATGACAAAATGTTGATAAAAATATATTAAACATTTTGTTAAAGAAAATGTTGTTACCTTTAACTAAGGCAAAAGGGTAAGCAAACGAGTGAAGGAAAATCTCTTCAAGAGGTTGAAATTTATTGATAGCAACGGTAGGCATGATCTGGAATGCAAGCCACTTGTCGAGCATTGTATAGCCAGACTCACTAATCTCGGATGAGGTGGCGGGATCAGCTCCAGTCATACTCTTAGTGAGGAAATTGAAGAGACATTTTTGTAATGGGACCAGTGCGCTAGCCTTTCCATCTTTTGATAGAGATTGATCAATGGTGGTCCACATTGTGTCTAAGCTTGAGAGTAGGGATGAGACCCATACAGATGAGCTCCTCTTCATTATGTCCAGTGCAAAATTCTTCGCCTAGATGCATGATTTATTGTTGTTTTGAGTATTAAAAAAGTAGTGGTTGAAGTGAAAACTTAGTACATAGAATCATGTGAATGAATGAATAGAGTACGAATGAAATCGCACATGACTGGGACAGACCAAGGGAAATTATTGATGTTTTTGTTCACAATTGTAATTGTACTATCGTCCTGTGTACTGTGTTTATCAGGAAAGTGAAAAGGACATTAAAATGGAGAGAACATGTATACGTGTCGTATTAATAAGGAATGGGAGAGCGGTCCCCATTACATTAAGTAAGATGAGAGATTAATAAGAAACTCATGTCAATTATCTCCTTGTGAGTATAGTGGGGCCCAATTAAAGAAAGAGAAAAAAAAAATAGTAAATAAACTCATGACAAGTGTCTTATTCTCATTCATCTCACAAGTAGTCGATTTTATTAGGAAAATTTTGTGTCTAATTTGTAAAATTTCCTAAAATAAAAAGAAAATCATAAAATGTCATTATAGTTTTTTAAAAGTTCATAAAATATGACTATAGTAAAGATAAAAATATTTCTACTAACTAACAAAATATTTAAAAAAGTTCACAATATACCTTAAATGTTTAAAAAATAAAAATCACAAAAAAATCAAAATACTATAAAAAATTAAGTATTTTGAATTTATTTATGAATTTTTTAAATTTTAAGGTATATTGTTACTTGAAAAGTACTTTGTTAATTAGTGGAGAATTTTATTTACTCTGGTCAATAACTATAATTGCATTTTATAGTCTTTTACAATGACATTTTATATCTTTGTTTTTATTTTTGCGCATTTCATGAATTAACCCAAACATTTAATGAAATTTACATTATCACTTGCGACATTTTGATGTAGAGATAATAGTGTATCATTTTGTTATACCAATACAGTTTTGGAAAAACTACAAGACGAAAGAAAATAGTTTTCATTGGGTCTTGTACTGCGGATAGGTTTTTTCCTTTTGAAAAAAAAAAATGAATCTCTACCGTCAATAAATTGGCTATTGCCAAATTCGTAACTCAGCTTCTGTCATTTTGCTTATAAAAGATGACGTCTTATAAAAACATATATCCCGTATATGTTACAAACTACACAATTCAAATTTATATTCTAAAAGTGAATTCTTTAATTTGAAGTTATATCCTCCAAAATCATGAAGAAGAAAAGACAACATACGAAATCTACAAGTGAAAATTAACTGATGAGACGACACTATTTTGAAGCAATTAAAAGGTAGACACGAAACTAATTTTACTGTAAATTGTGAAGAACAAAAGTTTAAGGTAACTTGAATGATCCATCTAGATCTAACTTGGGTGCGCGCGCGGCAATGTGATAAATATCGATCTAGATCTAAATCGGTCGGGTGCTGAAATATGACCATTAATAATTGATGAAATTAATTAATTAAAGATATTAATTTTAGCAGTACGTAATTTATGGTTTTATGTATAAAAGCTCTTCAAATGCAGAAAAAGTTTCAAACAAGCTATATTATTATTATATGAAGAAAAAACATTAAATTAATACTTTTATTTCAAATACTTTAAGCCAAGGTTTTTATATTTAAAATATATATCTTTCTATTTTCAGTCTTTGTATCTTCTAATTTTCATTCTATATATATTCTACTATTTTGTTTTTTTATATATTTTCCGTTATTTTTATTTGTATTAAAAAGTTATTAAAAAATTCAACAAACTCTAACTTAAATCTTAAACAAATTAAGTACCACAATTAATAATCATTACCTGAGCATGACCTTCCTCCTGGGTATCAAGATACACACCAACCCTCGTCCCACCAGTATAATCCACACTAGGCATAAAATCCCCAACCAAGATATTCCTCTTTTCAACAATCTCCATATCAAATAGATGTGAAAACGATTTGCAGTCCAGCACAGCTATAACATTAGGGTTAACACCAGCAAAGAAAGGGAAACAAGGCGGGACATTAGTTCTAAACACAGTACTCTTGTTTGATTCTATTCTCTTCCTGAAGAACTTATCTTGCCCTTGGAACCAGAAGTAGTCGAGTCTATCAGATAATGGTCCCACTACCGGCCACCCATATGAACCGGGAATTGTTCGGATGGATGATGAGGATGTCGACCTTTGTGCCGCTGAGGATGTAGTGGCTTGTGGTGGTGATGAAGATGGTGGGTTCACTGGGTTGGTATTGATGAAGATGATGATAAACGTGTAGTACCCCTCATCATATTTGATTTGAGAATTGAATGGTTTTGGGGGGTGTCTGTATGGTTGAATTGTTTTGCGGGTTGGTTTTTGTGAGTAGCTAGATCGATGTTGTAGATGAGGAAGAATTTGGGAGGAATCTCTGGGTGAGGAGGTTTGAAATTATATATGTATATATAGTCTACTTAGGGCTTGGATATTTTTCTATTATATGAGGGCGGGAAGTGAGAGGACAGTTTTTTAGATCAATAAAATAATGATCGATCACTAGGAGAAATGTCATGACGTGAAAAAAAACAATTAATATCTGAATGACTGACGTAAGGGAAGTGGTAGAATAGTTAACGAGTGGTCCATAACGTAAGAGGACAAGGACATGAATGAATGATGAAGATGAGTGTCTTATGTGCTGTGTACTACAGAAAGGTGACAGGTTTCAGACTGCACGTGAATCACACTGCTCACCTCATCATGCACGTCTTAATTAACCTTAAACAAAAAGGAAATTTGGGGCCAAATTGGTGAAAGCCATAGACCATAAATTTATGTCATTAATTATTAAGAATGGATGTTTGTTTCATAAAAGTTAGACAGGCAGTTTTGACCCAACCTGAAATCCAACCAACCCATTTTTTTACGGGTTAGGGTCTTAATTATTGATTCATCTATTTTTTGGGTTGGCTTAGGGTAATTAGCTAATTTTGTGGGTTGGGTTAGGGTAGAGATCTAAACCCATGACCCAACCCGAAACCCGAAAATATATTTGTTATTAATAAAAATAAAAATATTAATTCACATATATATACATATATTATTTTCAAATCAAACTATACCTTAGCCTTAAGCCCAAGTGCGGTTGGACTATCCAACCTTTAATAATATCACACAATATTAACTAAACAGACTGTCCAACCAACTACATATCAAATAAAGGGCCCAATGAGACCTTTACATAATGTTGAAAACCCTAATGCTCTCGTCTTGCAGACTCGTATCCATCTTTCTTCTCTACGTTGTTGTTCATGTCTATGTCGCTCTTCATCTCTGACCAAGGTTTGTTTTTCTTATTTTCATTGTACGTTCTTGAGAACATAGGTATATTTAAATTATCTAGAAGGGTGAACAAAAGTAGGTGATATATATTTTTTGTAAGTGGGATCTTGATTATAGACCTCTTAGTGGATTCTAAAGCCATCAAAGAATAGTGTGCTGCATAAAACTTCATCAACTGTTGGTAACAGTTAAGTGATTGTGATTGTACTTTTTTAGGTCATGAGCACTCATTTTAAACAGGTGTAATTATTTAAAACTATCAGTCATAGTTTGAGGCTTTGAGCTCTTAGTTTATAAATTATTTCTAACTTTAGAAGATTTGTCTTTAGTATATTTCTCTAATGCATAATGAAGATCTTCATTTCTATTCCACTTTTTATTTAGGATCATGTGCATATCGAGATAGGATTCCTCTCCAACTGCGGTAGAGATTTAGGCTCAGATTGATAAAAATAAACTTATGGAAAAAATACTAGTTATTCTATTTATGGGAAATTGGTGCAGTACTTTGGATTCTTTGCATAACATGAAATCCATTTAAACTTGGGTTGATGAAGCAAGATTACTTCTCTTCCTTTTGTTTCATCCTATTAGTGTGCTAGTTAGAACTGAATGTTTTTGGATTTTTTTTTTATTATTTTCTACTTCTAATCCATCTAAATTATTGTATGCTTAAAAAATGGGTTGGGTGGGTTAGGTTAGGGTTGAAGGATTTTAAACGGGTTGGGTTAGGGTCATGATTTTCTGACCCTTTCATTTTTGGGTTGGGTTAGGGTTGATGATATTTAAAATGGGTTGGATTAGGATTGATATCAACCCGACCCAACGACCCAAATTGCCAGGTCTAATAAAAGTAATTTATATAGGTGAAGGATTGTTGACTCATTTTTGCGCCCTTTTTTAAAAAGAGTTCGTTAATGAACTCTACTCTTGACCTTTTTTATTGGTTGAGTACGTGGGTTGAGTGTTGATCCAACAGTTATTGCCCCTTGCTTATTATTTGTCCAAGTGTGAGTGTCTGTCCAACAGTGTTCATTCGTCAAGAAATCATTGTAACTTACGTTAAGAAAACCAGTTAGGCATTAGTTGACTGGGAGACCATGAATAGTATTATTTAGTAATTCCATCGACCTTTGTTGTGTCAGTAGTTGTTAATTTCGGGTTTTGGGCGGGTTGCTTCAATCCAAATCCAACCTGTTCATGTTTCACCTTAAACTGAAACCGATCTAAACCCGAAACGGGTTATGTTATGTCAACCTGAAACTGACCTGGTGACTCGAAATTAACCTGAAACTGACCCGAAACCCAAAATCAACCCGAAATTGACCCAAAATCGATCCGAAATTGACCCGAAATCAACCCAAAACTAAAATATTGTACTATTAATACAAATTCTATACAAAATCACCAAGACAATAACATAACACATAAAACCATCAAACATAAATGGTTACATGATTGATATATTAAGAGTTATGTCGCATAACTATAAGAATATATATTTTCTTTTCTTTTTTAAAAAGATTTTCGGGTTACAGGTTGAAATCGGGTTGGCAGCTCAAACCTAAAACCGACCTGGGTTTTTAGCAACCCTGCCCAAATCCGACCTAAAAATATTTTCGGGTTAAAGATTGCAACTCAAACCCACGTTTTAACGTGTCAGTTTTGAATCAGATTTCAGACTCATGCCAACATTGACATTCCTAGTTGTGTGGTGAAAGATGCACGTTTGGAAGGAAACGATAAAACGCTTACTTATTATTGGGATTGGGGGCACCATTCGTTTGGGGACAGCTGCTGGGGGCTGCTGTTGGGTCATGCTGCTAGAAATTGAGAAGTTGTATGCTGATGGTTTTATAGAAGCTGTCAGCTGCTAGTTTTAGTGTTTGGTGGAACGTCTGCTGATGGTTTTAAAAAGCAGAGACAATTGTTAGGTCCTGCTGCTGAAAATTGAGAAGCTGTCAGCTGATGATTTTGCAGAAGCTGTCAGCTACTGGTTTTGGGTGTTTGGTGGAACTCTGCTGATTTTAGAAATTAAGAAGCTGTCTGCTGCTGGAAGCTGTTCCCCAAACGAGCTCAATATCACGTTTGTTATTATGTCTCTTTCTTTGGTGGGTTTCATTTAACTAGACGCGCGTGTCTACAAAACAAAATATCTACATTACATATGACTGGCAAGTGGCAACTTGAACACAAATCCAACATCCATTAAAAGTCACATATAGTAGAAGAAAGGACAACAGACTCGATTATTAATATGGACCCACAAAGAGCAGAACTATACATAGTTATATAAGTCTGTATGGGCATACTAAAGGACAAGTCGTTGACAGACCATATTACGTACAATAATTTGATTTTACCTTTTTTTTCCCGACTTCTATCATGAGTCACATGACTTCATTCCAATGCATATTACTAAACGTCACTATATTTTTTATTAATTAATAAAATATCATTAAAAATTTATGAAATTAGATTATAGTTTGTTTCAAATTCATCAAATAATTAGAGAAAAGAAAAATATCATTACTAATTAATAAAATATTTTAACTAGCGAAGTATTTTTTTTCTTTTTCTTTAAGCCATAATATGAATTTTAGACATTTCATAACATTCCATTTTCTAGCATTTAATGAATTTGTCTTTGATGAAATTTCCCCATATAGTATCTCATTAGTTAGGAGATTTAAATATGGTAACCGGAACATTGTAGAGAAGAGATGTCTTAATGTAAATATTCAATCTTGTATATTTTCCACTACCAGTAGGTGACTATTTATAGAGGTTACAAAGATTGTTCTAGACATTACAATGAAACTGGGACTAGACATGTAAATAATAATACAAGGCCCACTACCTATTAGGCTAATAACTAAAGGCACCGGTCCACTAGGGTACCGGTCCACTATCCCCCCTCGTTCCCGAATCGGCCTCAACAAGAGACATTTGAGAACGCGGAAATACATGTCTTCCCCGATTTAGGGTTTTTGTTAGAGCATCTGCAATTTGATCATTCGTCGAGAGAAACTCCGCCTTCAAGCTTCGATTTCGAATGCGTTTCCGGACAAAGAAGTAGTCCACGGTGATATGCTTTGCTCGGCTATGAAACACTGGATTTGAAGCCAGGTATGTAGCTCCTATATTGTCGCACCGCAAAACTGGATTTTATTTCAATTTTATACCAAGTTCTGTCAAGAGTTTCTGAATCCACAACCCCTCTGCTGTAGCCGTGGCCAGAGACTTGAATTCGGCCTCTGTTGATGATCTGGCCATTGTACGTTGCTTCCTGGAGCTCCAAGACACAAGACTTCCACCGAGAAAGATGAGGAAGCCCGTCGTGCTGCGTCGATCGGAGATGGAGCCTGCCCAATCCGCATCCGAGTAGATACACAAATCACCAAGAGGTTGCGTGGGGAAGAAAAGCCTTAAATTTTTAGTGGCTTTCAGGTAACGTAGAATTCGTTTTGCCGCAATCCAATGAACTTCTTTGGGAGCATGCATGTGTTGACTTATTTTGTTAACTGCGTAACTGATGTCTGGCCGTGTAAAGGCCAGATATTGCAAGCTGCCGATAATGCTTCTGAAATTGTGAATGTCGTGATGTGGTGGAGAGTCAGATGTGTCGAGAGAGATTAAGTCAATCATGGGTGTAGCAACTGGTTTGGAATTTAGCATGTTTGTGCGTTGTAAAAGGTCCTGAATATAATGACTTTGAGTGATGGTGAGTCCTGAATGGTTTCGGGTTACAGTAACCCCAAGAAAATAGGATAGATTTCCCAGTAGTTTGAGGGGAAACTCTAGAGCTAGAGAAGATGTAAGTTTGTGAATGAGATTAAGACTAGATGTGGTAACAATTATATCATCTACATATATAAGTAGATAAACCATGTCTGAGCCATGTATGTATATGAAGAGAGAGGGATCAGATTGGAATGCACTGAAACCAATGTGTAAAAGATATGAACTAAGACGAGAGAACCATGCTCTAGGAGATTGTTTCAATCCATATAGAGCCTTCTTTAGCCGACAAACATGATGAGGAAAGGTAGTATCAATAAACCATGTGGGCTGTTTAATGTAGACTTCTTCTTCAATATGACAGTGTAAAAAAGCATTGTCCACGTCTAGTTGATGAATAGGCCAATTTCTGGCAGTAGCAATAGTGAGAACAGTTCTGATAGTGGAGACTTTCACCACTGGGCTGAAGGTTTCTGAATAATCAATGCCATGAGTTTGACCAAATCCTTGGGCCACAAGACGGGTTTTTCTTCTTTCCAAAGTTCCATCAGCATGTCGTTTTGTTTTTAGTACCCATTTTGTGCCTAGAATGTTCATGTGTGTCTGATAGGGAACAAGTTCCCATGTGTTATTTTTGATTAATGCCTGATATTCTGCATTCATGGCTGCTTGCCATTCTGGATGTTTTTTTGCTTGACTGAATGTTGGATTGTCTGGAACAGATTTTGTGATGTGAGTGTGATTAAGCCATGGAACGGTCCCATCTGTTCTGATTTTAGATTTTAGATTATTTGTTTTGGCACGAGTGACCATAGGATGTATGGCTACAGGTGAGGACAAAGAGTTGGATGAAGATTCTGATTGAGAAGTATGTGTAGGTAAGGTGGGAATAGGACTTGGAGGGCAGTTTTGTATGAGAGGTGTAGTTTGAGCAGAAGAGTTAGGAGTCTGTCCATGTATAGGTGATGAAAAGAGGGGTTCGGATTGAGGGTTATGTGTGGGTGAGATAGAGCTAGAGGAGTAGTTTTGGATGGGAGAAGTAGGTTGAGAAGTGGTGTAGTGGACTGGTGAGTTAGGATGTGGTTGCTGAGTATATGTAATAAGATTAGACAGAGGCAACAAGAAATTAGAAATAGGTGTAGTAGATGGAGAAGATTGTTTTGAAGTTAAAGAGGCATAGGGAAAAACAGTCTCTTGAAACATAACATCCCGTGAAATATAATAACGGTTTTTACTAGGGTCAAGACAGATATACCCTGTAGAATTTTCAAAATACCCAAGGAAAAGACATTCAGTGGATCTGAGAGATAATTTGTGGGTATTGGAAGGCCGTAGATTAGGCCAGCAGCTGCATCCAAACACTTTTAGATGATTGTAGGAGGATTGTTTATTGTTAAGTTTAAAAAATGGTGTTGAGAAACCAATGGCCTTAGTGGGAGTGCGATTCATTAGGTAAACTGCAGTTTTGAAAGCGAAAGTCCAAAACTCCATAGGAAGAGAGGTCTGGGATAAAAGACAAAGACCTCTGTCCACGACAAACCTAATTTTACTCTCAACAGAGCCATTCTGTTGATGAGAATGAGCACAAGTAAGTCTATGAGTAATACCCATGTTCTGGAAGAATTTTTCTAAAGCCCTAAATTCACCTCCTCTGTCTGTCTGAACCTTTTTAATAGAGGCATTGTATTGGGTGTGTACCATTTTGCAAAAGATAGGAAAAATTAGAGCAACATCAGATTTTCTTTTTAATGGATAAATCCACATATATCATGTAAAATCATCAACAATTAGCATGAAATAATGAAATCCATCAACCGAAGTGCAATAAGCTGGTCCTCATAGGTCCACAAACATCAATTCAAAAGACTTAGATGAAACAGAGTCTGAAGGAAAATGGGGAAGGGCATGAAACTTTCCCAGACAGCAGGCTGTACATAGCCCACTACTAACAAAACTAGAAATAGGTAACTGAAAGTTTCTAATCATCTGTCTTGTGATAGTAGTGCTAGGATGTCCAAGACGAGCGTGCCAGATACTTGAGGGTGCCTTGGTGGTATAGTGAAGTGTATGAGTCTTAGAGCCAGGGGGAAAAGTATAAACTCCATCTTTAGCTGTCCCTTTGAGAAGAACTTCCTGAGTTTGAGAGTCCTTCAATAAAAAGTAATCATGGTGAAACTCAAAAAAGGTTCCATTATCCTTACAAAACTTGCTTACGGAAACCAACTGTTTGTGTAATTTAGGGACATGCATGATATTCTTTAGGATAAATGATTTATCAGAAGTTAGAAGAGAGCCATTACCCTGGTGTTGAATGCCCAGAGTAGAGCCATCCCCCAAGGAAACTGTGTCAGTACCGGAGCAGTCAGAGGCACTGATGTTAAGTTTAAAAGAATCTCCCGCAAAATGGTGGGATGCCGCTGTGTCTGGCATCCACTCCACAGTAGAGTTAGTTCCAGTAGCATTAGCTGTCATAGTGGAGGGTGGGCGGGGCTGATAAGAATAGTTGTAGCGGTGGTAGCAAACATCGGCTTCATGACCTCTTTTACGGCAAATTTGACACTATGGTCTAGTATCAGGTTTTCCAGAGAAATCTGTTTGTTTTGTTTGATAGGTAGAGGAAGATCCCCTGCCCCTTCCTCTATTGTTACGTCCTCTGTTATTGTAGAATGATTTTCCTCTTCTAGTGCCCATTGTAGGGGTGTGTGATGTAGCATTTACTGTAATTGTAGTTGCTTGAGCTTGCTGTTTCTGTAACCAACCTTCTTGAGATAGTAGAAAATGATATAGTTGAGAGGGAGGGCAGGGTTCTGTCCTTGTGAGAATGTTAGAAACCAAAGCACTGTAATCAGACGATAAACCATTTAAGATGTAGCTTTGGAATTCTCTGTGAGAAACTAAATGGCCAGTTAGGGAGAGAGAATCCACCAAGGCTTGAGCCTGATTGTAATAGGAAGTCACAGATTCTATAGGTTGCTTAGAGATAGAACTTATTTGACACAACAGATGTCCAACTTGAGCGTTTATTTGAGAGGCAAAGGTTTGGTGCAAATAAGTCCAGGCTTGGGATGCTGTTTTCATACCAACTATCTGACCGATAATATTTTCACTTACTGAAGCGAATATGACAGTGAGTACTAATTAATCCATCTGATTCCATTTTAGATATTCCTTATTTATCTCACTGTTAATAACAGCCTCAGGACAAGGGTAAGAACCATCAACGAATTTATAAAGATCATTGCCTCTTAAAAAAGTTGTGATGATACCTTGCCAGATGCGGAAGTTGGTCTGTTTTTAATTTTATAAGATTGGTGGCTGCCGAGACTACTGACTGGGATGATATTTGTATGTTCTATGTAGGTGTTGAAACCGGCGGATTGCCGGCCTGTTTCCCAGATCCGGTTTCTCCTCCTGGCTTCATATTTTCGCCACTGTCATGGGAGGATGAGAGCACAGTCTCTTGATCCATCGGTGGGAAAACGAAGGGAAGAAGATGAAGGGAGAGAAGAAGATGAAGGGAGGGAAGAAGATTTTGAAAACGAAGGAAAGAACGAGTGAAAGCAGACAGAAAAAAAAAAAAGATTATGGCTCTGATACCATAGTTAGGAGATTTAAATATGGTAACCGGAACATTGTAGAGAAGAGATGTCTTAATGTAAATGTTCAATCTTGTATATATTCCACTACCAGTATGTGACTATTTATAGAGGTTACAGAGATTGTTCTAGACATTACAATGAAACTGGGCCTAGACATGTAAATAATAATACAAGACCCACTACCTATTAGGCTAATAACTAAAATCACCGGTCCACTAGGGTACCGGTCCACTACTCATAACTACTATGAGTCATGCAATTATACATGCAAATATATGCATTTGTACCGTCACAAATATATGTGGATGTTTGAATTTCTAATTCGCTGGGTTCTTCGGTGTAGTGCAGTGAAATAAGGGAACTGAATCTGATAACCGTAAACTGAATGAATTTCTAATTCACTGAATCGATGAAATAAGAGAGGAGATTAGTTACCATAGAGAATGAATAGGATTGCAGCTGGGGAGGTAACAGTATTTTAATTCGATGGATTCTTCTACTATAGTGAAATAAGAGAGCAGATGACCATGGAATGAACTGAATTTCCATTAGCATTGATACAGAAACGAGAAACCGTAGAGAATGAAGACAGTTACGACTGGAAGGAGAGAGTGTTTAACTTTTTCTTTCTAAGTGAGATATGAATGGGTATGTAGGCTTTTTAAATTTGAATGACAAGGACAGTTTTATAGTAGAATATTTATTGAGATAGTTGATTCCACTCCACCATTTTAGGATATTTGAATCGGAGAGTCCGGACTACAAGTCCCCGCGCGATCGTCCTTTTCTCTTTTTTTTTCTTTTTTTGCGCTACGGCGCCTACGGTTTATTTTTGTTTTTTTTTTCAGTTTTTTTTATTATAAAATCTTTAAATTATTATAACTTTTAATATATAAGTTCAAAAAAAAAATCATTGTTCACCTAAATTCAAGCTCTTCAAAACAAGACCAGTTATGGATATATTTTGACAACTTTAAAAAAATTATTTTTACATGTATAGTGCATAGAACATAAAAGAAAACTTGTATAGATGGTCATACAAACCTGTACAAATGTTCACTAAAACATGTACATTTTCACGTAAAAACATGTACATTAAAAACATACAGAAGGTCACATAAACCTGTACGAATCACTAAATATGTATATTCTTAGATTAAAATCTGTACATATAAGAAAGAACCCTTGTACAGACAGTCATACAAACATGTACAGATGGTCATACAAACATGTACATATGTTCATTAAAAACATATACATTCTGACATTTGAACATGTACATCATCACATTAAAACATGTACATCATCACATTAAAACATGTACATTCTCACATTAAAACATGTACATAATCCTCACATTAAAATATCATCGTATACATGTAAAAATAATTTTTTTTGAAAGTTGTCAAAACATATCCATGACTGGTCTTGTTTTGAAGAGCTTAAATTTAGATAAACAATTATATAATTTTTTTTCATTTTGGACTTATATATTAAAGTTATAAGAATTTAAAGATTTTATAATAAAAAAGAAAAAAGGAAAAAAAAAACAAAAGCGCAGAGCGCATGCTTACCCAATTTGACTGAAATGTCCCTAGATGTAGCCAACTTAACTACATGCACTTGTAGGCAAGAATTTGTCACTTTGAATTAACTATTTTGTTATATTTGATGTGAATTGTGTGAATTTGAAATATTAATGTGGTATATTACAAATTAAACTAATGGTGGGTTGTTGTTGGTTCCTGTTGCCGGAAATTGAGAAGCTGTCTACTGATGGTTTTGTAGAAACTGTCAACTGCTGATTTAGGGCGTTTGGTGGAAGCCTGCTGTTGGTTTTAAAAATATGTTATTTTTATTGTAATTAATAAATTGTATGTTGCATTTACTAAAAACTGTTAGTTTACACATGTTACTGATTGTACAACCGTACAACTTTTTAAAAGAGTTTTCTCCTCTAAAATTAAAGAAAATGATTATTTCATACAAAATTGTATATAAATAGATTTAACGCACAAAACCAAACAAATTTAGACCAATGTACAATGTTAATTAAATACATCAAAATGGTTGATAGCGATTGGCGAGCTATATGCGCCAAGTGAAGTGACTGATCCATCTCTCTTAGGGTCAAAAGAGTTGAAAAAAATATATTGATAAAAAAAGAATTGGAAAAATGACACTTGATAAAACAACAATATTTTCATCTTAAACGCAGGAAGATATACCACCAAAACGCAGTAAAGGAATCAAACACATGGACATGGGAGACGCATGTGAAGATGATGGTAAAGCCAAACGCCATACTACGTTTCTACTAGAAAGCAAACGTGGACGCACCATGTGGACGCTGTCCCCAAACGCAGTCAATAACTACAAAAAAAATCAGAAAATTTTAGTTTTTATACATAATTTGTGTTAGTAATTTGTATAATCTGACGAGCTAAAAGAATTTTCACGTCTGGATTTTTTTAGAAAACTGTGACATTGGGTCGCAATTACTCACACTTGTTCAATTACTCGACCACTGGATAAATCGGGTTGCAATTGCGAAGAATAGGGCCGCAATTGTACCGTACTGGTATTGGGAGAAAGGGCTGGTATAGAATTTTCTTTAGGTCGCTAATCTAATCCCATGCGTTGGGGACTGATCCATCATCTTTTATTGTCGTTCTGTAGGGTGTGGAGATGGCAATTGGTTTGTTTGACTGGTCTTTCGTATCTGGCCGTGTTGGGGATCTAGGCTCGGTACGATTTTTTCGTGGTTGTTTTATAGTAGTTTTTTTGTCTAGTTATTTTGGCTAGTTGTTTTGCAGTGTTTGCTAGTTGTTTTGTGCTAGTATATACGTGGTTATTTTGAAAACTGTTGTTTGGCTGGCAGTGTGGCTGTTTCGTATAACATATTTGAATAAATTAGTTACATACAATGCGTTTATCGATTTCTGTGCTATAATTACAAAATTTATATTACATTTTAAGATGTAAATAAAGGAACTACTAACAATACTCCCTCCGTCCTGAATTGACCGTCCTGTTTACTATTTGGACATACGTTTGACTTCAATTTTTAACATATAAGATAAATTAATTTTAAAAATTTAAATTTTGCATATGATTCCTTACATGATAAACTATATGTTACAAAATTTAGTTTTATAAAATTATTTATCTTATATGCTTAATATTGAAGTGGAAAAACGTGTCATAAAGCAAACAGGACGGTCAATTCAGGACGGAGGGAGTATATAGATTAATATTGCATTGTTTATTAATTAGGAAGACACCACAATTTTATTACAATAAATTTTTGTTAACATTTATATTAAGGTCTATACAAATAGGTTCTCTATTATCAACCACAATTTTATCAATGGATAACAATAATTGTAACTATACATGGTTTTAACATAACATGCTACTTTTCACATTTGAATAAAAGGAAAATATAATAATTAATTAGTGAACTTTATTAATGTTTACATCATACAAAAAAATAATTTAGTTGTTAAAAAAATACAACCAATATATTATTATATGTACAAATAATTAAATATTCAGATTTTATACCTTATTTCTAATAAAATGTATCCTTTTACCGTTACTATTGGTAAATAATTTGTAAAAATTACTACTCAATGACATTTTTATAAAAACAAATAATAAGTGAATTTTTTTAAAATTAGTTAATTTATTCACATCAATTGTTACTATTCTACAACCCTAACTTGTAAACAATAATATGAACCGTATTCATTCTCTTCATTACGGTAATATTGCAAAATTACGATATTCATTCTCTTTGCAGCATAAACCGCTGACTGTTTTATGCTGGCATATTTGTGGTTGTCTTGAAAACGGTTGTTTGACAGTGTGGTTGATTGATATTTTTACCAAAAATGTCATCCTAAAAAATGTCACATATATAACACAAAACCAGAAGTCTATGCTGGTGAATATGGCTCGTACACTATCTTGAGCTCACTTTTTTTCCTTAACTTTTTGGTAACCAATAATGAAAATGAGATAATAATAAAGGGTTTTTTTTAACCCTAACATGTTTCCATTAGCTTAGTTTTTTAAAAGATGCATAATATTTTCGGGAATGACTCCCATAAAAAACTTTAGGCATTTTGCCTCTCTCCGTAATCTTGACAGCATATGAGCTTTACGTTTTTTTTCTCTACCAATAAAAGACCAAATAATTGACAACAAAATGCTTCATCTAGACCAAGTCATCTAGTACTCTGAGAGTCTCCTCATGAATAGGCTGCTTGACCTTCAAAAATTGATAATGTGCAGACAGCCTAACAATATTTCCACATTTTCAAGTTTCAAACTTAAGGCCATCTTTGCCCCGGCCAGAATAGCCCTCGCCTCTACTGTGCTGGGCAAGACTAAGCCACCACCTCAATTAAAAGATACCGCAACTATTCTTCCTACTTTGTCGACACACAAAGCCCCAATCTCAAAACCTCCTCCATATACCGCACTCCTGTCAACAAAAATTCGGTGCCGCTTATACCCCTGTCCCATGCTCACCAAATATGGCGTTCTTGGCTTCCGCACTAACTCCGCAGCTGCCAAGAAACTCCAACCTTGGTCCATAACCCATAGCTTAGATTTTAGCCCTTCCGTAGAGAAAGCTTGACCTGACGAACCACAAAATTGTAAGAACAAGCTAGTCTTAAAACTCGTTTTCATTTAAACCCTTTGGTGGCACAGGAATGCTACCATTTTTCCAAAGCTTTGCCATTTCTGTACATTAACACAGCACATGCACCGGAGAGTCCCAATCGTTGTAGTGACTGCATGCATCGTTGGAACCCCCACATCTTTTTCTCCACACCGCCGTACAAGGTAAAATTCCATTTAGGATTTTCCAAAAAGAAATTCAATTGAGGAAGGACCCTGGTTTTTCTAATTTTTTTCATTGTTGAGCATATCGAATTGCCCGCTGAACTTGATGTTGCGCCCTGCTCCCCCATTTTGACTACATAGTGGTAGAAAGATATATTTCTTCTATAATTATTTATATGTATTATACTTTATCTATTACATCTTTATCGTTTTATTTAACGAAAAGAGTAAATTACTCAGAACCCCCTTGAGGATTTGGGATATTACAGTTAACTCCCTTGTGTTTATTATAATTATTGGTAACCACCTCGAGGTTAAGGTATCTTTGACTACGAGCCCCCAAACTATAACTCTATTATTAGAAAGTTAACTACGTGTTGATCTATCAACCTAATCACATTAATAATGTCAGGGTGGACAATAAAACTGCTTAATCAACATCGTCTAACTCTCTCTCATCCCACTTTAGATACATTTTCAAGGCAAGGTTGACATTTTTAGGAAAATAACAATGTAGATTAAGTAGTGTTTTTTGTTCAGTCTGACATTATTAATGTGATTAAGCTGATAGGCCAACATGTAGTTAACTTTATAATAACAAAGATATAGTTCAGGGACTCGTAGTCAAAGATATCTTAACCTCGAGGTGGTTACCAGTAATTATGATAAACACTCGGGGGTTAATTGTAATATCCTAAATCCTCAAGGGGGTTCTGAGTAATTTACTCTAAGGAAAATTACATCCCCACCCATGGGGTTTGGCGTAATTTCACAACCCACCCACGTGGTTTGGGTATTTACTTTGCCCATCCATGACGTTAACACCGTTTTGCATTCGTCACCCCAAACCTCACTTCCGTTAGCCATGTCTATGTGGTGACTTCTAATTTGTCTCCTACCTAGCTGACATGTCACCCATTGTAAATGACTTGGAAAATTAAAACTGCTCCTCTCTCTCGACCATACTGTGCGCTTCTCTAGCTATCGACTCACTCTCAAGTCGACACTTTCAATGGTGGCTCTTCCCCCTTCGATTCGCTCCCACATCTGATCATCTCTCTCGATTATACTGTGTGCTTCTCTTTTTCCTTATGATTTAAGCGGGTGCTCCTCTGTTGAGCCCTAACGCGCTGGTACCTCTACTCGAACCCTACCTTTTCTTGTTGTGTTATGTTTGTCCACTAGGTTGTGACTAACTGGTTCGACTACTCCTTGTTTTGTTCGTCCATATGTACCTGCCGTTTTTTACTGTCGATTGTGAACCCTAATTTCTGATTTGTGGGTCAATTTGAACCCTATCTGTATCTGTTGTTTTCGACTATCGATTGTGAACCCTAATTTTTGATTTGTAGGTCAATTTTGAATCCTTGTTGTACCTGTTGTCTTCTGGGTTGATTTTAAACCATAACGGCTGATTTGTGGGTCCATTTTGAACCCTCATTGTACCTGCTATGTTTTGGGTAACTATGAACCCTAACTTCTGTTTCGTAGGTTAATTGTGAACCCTTATGATACATGATGTTGTTTGGGTCGATTACGAACCCTAACTGCAAATGCTGATTGGATTATGAGCCTATTTGTCACGACCTCTGTGGAAATGGTGTTATTTATGATATCTTTAAGAATTGCCCCCTATACCTAGTGATCTCAATCATGTTTTGATCCTTCATATGCATTAGTGTTGTAGCGGTACCATTTACTTTCTCTTCCTTTTGCTAGTTGTAGTGGTATTGGTATGTTGTCAACTGTTCTTCCTGATGACAATCTGGAAAATAACATACAGTTACCATATATTGCTCCTAGCCATTAGAAGAAGAAAAAGTTGATATTGCTCCATTTTGCTGTAAGGTTTACTGGTTTTGCTGCACTAAAGCTGTAATAATCCCTTATCTGAGCTCATTTTTTCTAACTGATTGACATCAGTTGTGACTTGAGATACTTAAGATTAATGCTTTTGATATACCTCTTTGCTACTAATGTTATTTAATGAAATTAGGTTATTTGCTACAATATGTCATCATCGAACAAAAGAAGTAGTGACAGTCCCAACCACTTTACATTTGTTAATGTGAAGTGTTGTTGCAAGAATACTCGGCTGTTCATTGCAGAGACTTTTGACAATCCTTCAAAATTGTTTTATCGATGTGATTATGTTAACGGTATCTTCAAGTGGTGGAATGAGTTGGATCACAATACACATTTATTGAGGCCTGAAATCTATAGTGGGGAAGTCAACTCCAGTGGTGCAAACACCAATATGATCATTCAACAGCAATTGTGTCAACTCAAAGACGAGCTAGTGGAGTTGAAGAAGGATCTTCAAAGTGATAGAGCTAATCTTAAGTTTGAATGTAATAAGTTACTGTTCTTTGTTATGTAGCAGTCGGTGTTATCGTGCTGTTGTTTTTTAAGGTAGTTTAGTGTTCTTGTAGTAGCACACTTAGAATGTACTGGTTATTCGAAAGTTGTAAGGGTGAAGCAAGAACGTGAGACATTATGTATGATACTATAATGTAAGTGATATTCTATGCTAATACAAATGTTCAATTTTCTGTTCACAAGTGTTGTCCACAATGTTATATGTTGATCAGTTCAAACATTTACCAAGATGAAAAAAATAGAACTATATTTTGTGTAATAACAACAAGAAACTCCTTTTTCCACATGCATTATAAGAACCAGAAAAAAAAAAACATAATGTCGTTTGATGTTCAGAGTTCATTTCAAGTGTGCTTCAATTTTCCTACATTCACTAGTACAATTGTATTGGCATGTCAAGTACAATGCGATATCTTCCACTACAGCACATGGCGTTAGAGATTCAGTTCGTCAGATTCTAATGTCTTTAGAATCTCAATTCTCCTCCACTGCTGGAAAAAAAGGAATAAACAACGCTTAAATTGGACATATAGAACGTTTATAAAGCGCAGTTTATTCGAGCGACGCAAATGAACTAACATTTTAAATGACGCTTCCAAAGCGTTCTTTATACTATCTTTAAAGAACGCTTATTTGCAAAGCGTTCTTTATAATGCGAGAAAGATGACGACATGAAAAACGTTTTAGCCTAGAAAGCGTTCTTTATGCTTAGACAAAAACAACGCTTATATGTGATAAGCGTTTCTTATAATGGTTGGCGGGAGAGCATAAAGAACGCTTATATGCATAAGCGTTCTTTATATCTTCCTTTTTTAAAATTCAGAAATCTCTGTTCCAACAAATGCTACAGATATATCATTACATCAGATCAATGCATTGTTGCATTTTCAACACAGCAGAATCCATCACAACAAACTGTAACAGAGAAATTAAATCTATACGAATTCATTTACAGCAAAACACATCAGATCCCAGGCCAATTGCAACAAATTAATCAGCTAGTATATTAGTACCAAATTAACAGAGATTTGCTAGTATTACCAAACATGCAGACAAAACTTAATTACAATTAAAATCCAAACACAGATGGAAGCTAGCTACTAAGTACTTATGTTTGTACTGCAATCTGTAGAAATTTGATAATGCAAGAAACTTCATTTTTCAACACAATGCAAGTACTGTAGTTGAACTCATGGGGAACAAACTGCATTTACAGGTGCAAATTGGTTCAGTTCAGACACAACTTCAAAGAAGAAAAGAAATAGCTGCAGCGCACTCATGACTTCTGCTGATCTTCATCATCATAAGCTATTGATTTCGTCCAGTAATTGCACATGTGATCCTTGACAAACTCTAGATCGGCAAGTGAATAAGTAGCTCCTTGTTTTTCGAAGAAGTCAGTAAGCTGCACGCAAGAATTATAAAAGCAATTAAGTACACCATTTAAACATATCCAACCATGCACAAACAGTTAAATTACTAATTCAAACACAAGACTTATAATACGTACTTCATTGACATTGCGGACTCTATCGATGTTGGACACGATTTCGTACATGTATCGCATCACAAAATATCCACAACTGCTGCTATCCGGTTGCCTGG
This sequence comes from Limonium bicolor, assembly GCA_023374045.1. Lineage (NCBI taxonomy): Eukaryota > Viridiplantae > Streptophyta > Magnoliopsida > Caryophyllales > Plumbaginaceae > Limonium > Limonium bicolor. The sequence continues at coordinate 227,135,423 of CM041780.1, read as the reverse complement.
GACACTATTTTCAATAAAATTATATTATTAATTATATAATACACACTAATATACAAAATATATTTACGTATGCATGAGTAAATAGAATGTTTTTTTACCTTTTTCAAATACTGTACATTCAAAGGAGAATTCCTTTGCCCGACACTGCACATACCTTCTCTAAAACCACTGAAATTAATTAAAACAAGCATTTAAGTGACAAGTAATAAAAAAAGTTTAAAATTTTATTTGTGAAATGAAAATATGCACTATTTACTTACTTTGTCAGCAGAGCATGAATGGTGATGTTCCTAATTCCTTTAATAGGGTCAATCACTATACACGTGATGAGTAAGTACAAACCACTAACAACAACCAATGATTGCTACAAGTGCAAACAACAACAAATCAACTTCAGCTTCGAAATATATATGAGTTAATATAAAACAATAAAGACAAACGCATAAGGTGGTCAAGCACGCTTACATCTGATGATATGGTATGAGCACAAATCGGCTTTTCCTGGTAACCGCCGCAATTATGGCATTGCGCACATGGCTCTGACACGCAACACCGTCTCTCGTAGCTTCATCGGCAGACACAATTTGTGGACATAGGAAGGTGATCGTATTTGTCATATTGTTTGACGCCAGCCTCGATAGTAAGGGCCTTTGATGACAAAGGCATTAAATTAAAATTATACATAAAACGTACTATTATTTGAGAGAGAAAAATGTGATACTTACAAGCAGTACGATTGAATCACCGATATGTTCAGCATATCACCAAGCAGCACTCCTTGACATCTCTAATACTGATCAGCAACTCCTGGGATTGTTTGTTGTGGAACACAGACGCTGGAACCTTAACGATGAACTGAATGAAATCATCACCCTTCCCGAGTATCATGTTATATAAGACCTGCTGACGCTTTCGCAGTGTATTCACCAAATTTTGGGGAAGAATGAAATCTTTTCGAAGTGGACTGATGTAGTGATCATCCTGCTGACCCGATGGTCCCTTTCCTTTCGACGCACGGACTTGCTTACCTTTGTCAGCAATAGGAACAAGTGCCTAAGAAATGACAATTAGTAAAACTTAAACGATTCCCAAACTGCTTATATATGGAATTTAATGTAAACAAATTTAAGTTCTTTTGCTTACCGTACTATCGATAAATCCACCAGATTGCAAGGCCACGGTACTTGTGAGACACGTGCTTTAATGACAGTGCTCCAACCATTCCACTCCATCGGTAGTGGAATGGTATCACAGCCTTGACAGACACTGTCTACGAACACACGGACGTACCAGGGCGGAACTCGCTTAAAATGACATAATGACGCCGAATCAGTCTGCAGAATTGTGCCTAATGCAACCATAAAGCTGCCATGTTCATTGATGTGCAGAAGACGACACTTTTTGGTTTCCTAATAAACGAACAAAAACAATTAGATTCATATATATATATATACATTGCAACATGCATACTTTTGATTAATTGAAAAAATAAATAACGACAAACCACTGAAATTCACACATACCTGGAGCTTGGCATATGGGAATGGATCAGAAGGTGCAGGTACAATGTAAGAATGAGAAACCTGAGACGGTACAGGGGTGGAAGCAGGTGCAGGGGTGGAAGCAGGTGCAGGGGTGGAAACGGGTGCAGGGGCATACACTGATGAGCTGGAAGATTGATGCCCCTGACTCAGCTGTTGCATCAATCTTGCTTCCATTTGTTGCAACTGCTGCTGCAAATTAGATTGGAATTGATGTGACAACTTCCTTTTGATGTCCCTCATTTCTTCCTCTCTCCCCATCCGCTGGGAGCGCGGAAAAACATCTCACTGACGCACTACGGATCCAAATCCTCAAACTCTCCCAGGGTAATCCTTCTTGCCAAGCGCTTTGTTCAATGGATCATCCTGACTATGAGGCTGGCCAAGAAAAGAATAAGCACCCTCTGCAGTCTTGTACACGCAAAAAAAAACATGTAAATTATGAATTAGATCAAATAAATAAAACATTTATAAATTGTAAGAAAAATTTATAAACTATTAAATATTACTCAGGACACTCACAATTTTTGCAGTTAAGTCTGCAGTCTCCTTCCGCGGATAATACATTTCGCCGTCCTTCTCTAATTGGCGGCCAAGCATGTATGCTTGTGCCCGATTCACCTCATCCGGACTCTGAATCGGCTCAATTGTGCCGCCCTCACACACACGCTTTAATAACCCTTTTTCAATCCAGCCTGGTATACGCCCCGCGTACCCAGCTCGGCCCATGTAGTGTGGATTCTGATCTTTCAAGCGATTTTGTCGGGCTTTTTCCTGAACTGCCCGTGGAATGAATTAATACAATTCATTTTAACTTTATCCTTTTATATTAACAACATAACTTAAAAGTTAATCTATGAAAACAATTACGTACCCTGAACTCAGGGTGATATGTGCTTCATAGAATTCCTTCCACTCCTCCTCAGTGATCATACCAGCGTACAACTCATAGGGAGGCACCTGCTTCGGGTTGTCCGTATTGATCCAACCAGCCACCAGCCTATTTTTGAACGCTCGCATACGCAAAGCAAGCAGTTACAACACTTTATCATATGCTTCATCTGGGATCAGGTACTTCTTCTTCAAGCTCGTCCACATGATGTTCTTTATTTCCAGATCTTGGTTCCTCCAGTTTTTGTTGATACAGCAATGGGTCTTAACCAATCGACCCATGGCGCTGGCAAACTTCTTCTTAGACGCGCCAGTGGGTCTAAGATACCTGTAATATTAACAGTATATATGTTAGTCATACGTAATATATATAGTACTACATATAAATGTACAAATATCAGTATATATATGAAAAAATAAGACAAAATAACATATAGGTGTAACATATACCTATCCCACACCAGATCAATCATGTCACTCTCCTTCTTCTCATTTAGACCACGTTACGGTCCTCGTGTCTTTCGTGGAGGGCCCTGAGAGGTCGTAGGAGGGTCCTGAGAGGTCGTAGGCTGATCAGCGGCAACGACAATCTGTGTACGCTCCGTTAACTGCATCTATCTCCATCTCCATATCCTCATCACATTGTAGGAGCATCTCATGATCGTTGGCGTCCATGATCTGCACAATATCATTACATAAATATATAGTTAGTGTCATACATAGAGTCATATATAGTCATTTAATATATAGCTATTCAGATAAACACTATATGAACAATTAAGAAGTAATTAGAGAAAAATTATAAACTAACCTAGTAGTCTGCTTAGTCCTGATGTGAATATTGCTATACTTCAATCAACCAGCCCGTATGAGGTGTGACAATGAAAGTTACTACCAATGCCTGCAGAAGATAGTTTGTACACAAGAATAATTACATTTGGAATCCAATAATTCAATACTTTGACAAAAATTTCTGGGAAATCCGATAGAATCCCCCCTAAAAAATATAGGGTTTCACCACAATAGAGCATGTACAAGAGGCGACAGTTTGGTTTGCAAAATTAATCCCAAATACACTTAATCCTAATAAACACATTAATCTCAAACAGAGCATGTATCTTCCTCAGTTTGGTTTTGCAAAATTTCACCATAACTACGTGGCTATATTAATTTGTATGCCCGAACACTTATATTTTTTGCCTAATAACATATTAATCTCAAGTCCATTTGGACACAACCAACAAGTATATACTACCAAAAATCAGCTCGCGACAGTTTAATCCGGTTCGCAAAATTAATTAATCCCAAACATGCACTGAGGCGACGGGCATGTATGTTCCTGTTCGATAGCAGGTTGCAAAATTAATAATAGTGAAAGATGTTCACAGATTTGATGAATTACCGAAATATAGGTGATCGAGAGCTAGGCATGCATATTTGGGTCGATCGATTGATGATCATCAGGCGCAAATATCGGGAGAAATCAACGCGTAGCAGGCGCGAGAGACGGTTGGCCGGAAAGCGGTAGTGGCGGCACGAACGGCGACGCGGCAGTGGCGGCGATGGCGCAGTAGCTAGCGGACGTTGTACTGGCTGGGGTACCGTATGTGAGCTCAGTCGAGAGAGAGGTAGCTAGCTGAGGGTTACGCGCGGGAGAGATTAAATTTTTGTGAAATTTATTCAGACAACATAAAGAACGCTTCAATTCAAAAGCGTTTTTTATGGTGAGAGACAAAAAACATAAAAAACGCTTCTAAACGGAAGCGTTCTTTATGCTAAGCGTTCCAGAGACATAAAAAACGCTTTATTCGAGAAGCGTTCTTTATATGTTTCATATAAAGAACGCTTATTTTCCAAGCGTTTTTTTTGTCTTTGGCCGCGATACAATAAAGAACGCTTCCTAAGTGAAGCGTTCTTTAAAATGTTCGGCCTAAACCATAAATACAACGCCTTACATTATAATCGTTATATAAAATGCTAAAAAAACGATTTACAAATATAACCGTTTTAAAAACGGCGTTCTTTATTCTTTTTTTCCAGCAGTGCTCATATGACTCAGCAATGCTCATATTGTACCATGCTCACATTATACAATATACTTATCAACACATCATTTAGCATGAACAAGACAGCAGTGCGGGTTTTATAATAACAACCAGTAGTAAGTTTGAACAGCCCCCTTCATATTAAAATAAGTAGCAATCCCAGAACATAATGTGCACTTTCCAAAATACCAAACAGGTTCTGGTCATCATCCAGACCTCGAAATAACCAGTACATAACAATTGTCAATACACTTGACACAAAAATTCACTTAACAAACAACACTATTGGTTCAAATGACAACAAAATAACATAATCATCATATCTATTACACAAACGCATCCGTTGCGCCCCATGGACCATCGAAGTTTCCCAAATGTCAAAATTACTCAACTTCACAAACCTGTAAATACAAGCACATAAGTAGCAAGTTAGTATGTATACTGGTGTTCACATACTTAGATTTAAACTACAACGACCAAAACAACAAGTGCATACAAAGTATTACTTTGGTTGTCAAATACCTTGTGACTGTGTGTTCCTCTTCTTGCGCTGCAACGTTTTTGAAGTGGAGGCTGCCGCATTAGATTTTTTCTGCTTATTTCCTTTTGGAACAGATGTTCTATCTTCCCCTTGTAGCACCATTTCCATCACCATGTTCGGTTGCTAGAAGTAGGCCCCGCACAAGTTAAAGCAAATCTCTGGAGCAGGACCGACCCAGTCTGGGTCGGTTAGATTAGTTTTTCCGGATGCCCAAGCTACTGGAATCGATCGACCCATAAGCCTGGGTCGGTCGTGGGTTGGTCGTACTCAAAATTACTCACGTGCCTTCTTCTTCGGAGACCGACCGACCCACGGGACCGACCCAGTCTGGGTCGGTCGGACGGAAAATTTGCCCAGATTTGTGTTTTTAAAAGCTGATTTTGGGGACTCTTCTCTCATCATCCAACACTGACGACTTCAACCTAAAAGAGAGGAGAGAGATAGGCGAAAACAAGGGAGAAAAGAAGAGGAGAAAAGAAGAGAAGAAAGGAGGAAGAAGAAAGTGAAGATTTCTACCTCCATTGAAGCTTGGAAGCTCCTCTAATGGCTTTTTCTCCCTTCTCCTTCTTCTTTCCTTTAGCTATGGTTGAGTAGTTCCATTTATATCCTAGGATGAGGGTTTGAACCCTTTTCGCTCATTGAATGCTAGAAACCTAACTCATTTATTACTCTTGTTTTATTCCCTTCAATATCAATTAATGCTCTAAATTGATCTCTTATTGCATTTATGGTGGTTTCATCCAATATTTGAGCTTGAGTTTGGAACTAGACCAACAAGGGGGATAAACCCTAGCTTTTGATTTCTTGAGTTTGGAAGTGAATGCTTAGGGCTATTGATTAAGGGTGCTTGCTTAATGCTATTTAATGACTTGAACCTCCTTTAATTAAGGGGTTTGATTATTTAGGTAAGAATTGGATTTCCCATGATTTGGGGATTCATGAGTTACACTCTAATAGGCATTGAGATGATGAGTTATGGTTTTGAAGTTCTTTGAGTGAATTAGGTGATTCCCACTATCCTAGGGTACTCTCCCCATCCATTCCATTCACAAACTTTTTACTGTTTTAGTGCATTTCAATTGACAGCAACCAAGCTTGCCTCCGGCTAAACCCCCTTCTTTACTGTTTATTCGCACTTAACTAATATACCGAAGCTTGGGATTTAGAAACCAATTTCCTTCTGGATACGACACTTGTTTTATTGTAACGAATTGGGTGCACTTGCCCATTTTAGCTAGGTTTAATTACTATGTTTGTAATTTTCCCAACAACATGTCACATGGCTAGACCTCTTAGTTGTAGGTCTGGCCTCACCCTCTTCTATTCTTCTTGGGCGTACAAGGTAACTTTCTAAGAAAAGGAAGGGACAGGATTTTTAGGCCTTCGGGCTCTGGCCACAACACTGGGTCAGGGATAGGAGAGATTGCTAGTGCGTACGTGGCAGCATACATGGACATAGAAAAACATGGATCCACAAACTAATCCTAGTCCAATCTCTTCCAGTTCAGAACTGCATATGCGTGCTTACACGAAATTCCTGATTGGTCCCACACCACGCAGTCACAATGACCATCTCTCAAATTGACAATGTAATGTCTGTTCATGTCTGTAACTTCAAACTCGTTGTCACTACTTGTTGTATGGGCACATCTGCAACCAGCTTTGGTGTTTTAGTATAACATCTTCTTCGCATAGGGGGTTATTTTCCCACCCATCTTGTTTATGGACTCCTTCCAGTCATTGAGTTTCTTCATCAAGGTGCGTCTGAGGTTTTCCAAAAAAGAGATTATGGGGCTTTCCCTTATGCCAGATAGTTTACTATTGAATGACTTAACAAAATTTGATGTTGTTTTTATGACTTTGACCTCTTTTGGCATATGGAACCTGACCCACAGGTTGTAATCCACCTCCCGCAAGTACATGTACGCCTCTAAGGACACCTCTTCTATCTTCTTCAACACATCTATGAGGCCAACTGTTGTGTAACATTGTGTAGTTTCCCAGAACAAATTTCTCAACAAAGCACCTGATAATGTGGATAACATAATTTTGTCAATTGTTGTTTGCATGAAAACTTAGTAAGATGTTGTCCAAACATAACTTAATAAAGCACCTGGATTATCCTTTTTGAAGTTAGCGTACAAATGCCTGTAACATATTCTGCTCGTTACTTCAGGCAGCACAGCTTCAAGTGCAAGTTCTACACCCTGCCAAGGGCAACATTTGACCACCAAACATAATTAAGTTCGCTAAGGTACCTTTTACCGATCACAAAAGATAACCCACTTCCTCCTTGCAGCCTCATCAGCAATCAGTCTCAAGTTGCTAAAGAAGTAGGTCCAGGTCTCCATAGTTTCGCTTGCCACAATAGCGAATGCTACATTAAATATTCCATTGTTTATGTCGATCGATACAACACTCAACAGTACACCACCGTATGGCCCATTAAGATGGCACCCATCTACCCCGAGAAATGGCCTGCACCCCCTCAAGAAACCTTCCTTAAGGGCATTGAAGCATATGAACTGCTTGCTAAAAGTAGGTGGGCCATTAAGGTATTCTTGGTACTAGAGATCTATGATGGACCCAGGATTCCGTTCAAGTGCAATCTTCGTGTATTGGTGGAGGTTAGCATAAGATTCACTGTGGTTTCCTTGAAGCAACTTGGTAGCTTCTTTCTTAGCCCAAAAACACTTCATGTAGTTCACTGTTACACCAAACTTCGTCAGAAAGAAATACTGAATGGCATTCGGCGTCATTGTAATATTGGATCTCAACTCAGGCAACACCTTCCTCATTATCCACTTTGATGTGGTTGCAGGATTCTCTGACATCCTCAAGCAAGTGTGCTCTACCCTCATTGTCTTGATCATGAAGGTGACATTATCTGGTAAGAGAGAGGTATGTAGCCTCCATTGACAATTGTCGAGATTATTACACAGAACCGTGTATTTTCATGGATCATTCGCAACCCTGTGAAGATCTATCCCTTCTTGCACAGCATAGTCCTCCATAACTTCCCTGAATACGTCCTTATTCAAAAACATCTGATGAGGTTCAAGTTTAATCGTGTCGTCTGGCTGTAACTCAAATGGTTTACCCTCTCACAAATACCTCTCATCACTAACAACTCCTTCATCCTCGTCACCAGAAAAATACCCACCTTCCCGCAAAGTTTCTAGTTCAGCCAAATCTATATCATCCCCATCTTCATCATGTGCAGATTTGTCCTCACTTTCTTCAGATGATATGAAATCTTGCTCTTTATCAGATTTTTGATTCCAAGAGTTGTCAAAAAAGAGGGATATGAGTCTTCAACATGTTCTTCAATGTTTCCCACACTCGGCAAGTTTGACGTTTTATCATCAATTGCGGGGATGATCATTGAATTCCCGGATGTCCTTGTGTCTGCTACAGCATTATCATTAAGGCTGTTATGGTTAGACCTAACCCTAGGACTTGATAAGTTATGTGTGCCTGATCCAATGGGCTCAACGGATTCAGCGGTTGCTCTTGTTCTTACAGACTTGATGGAATCTTGTTGCACTCTTTCAGTGGCTGCAGACGGCAATGGGTTTTGTGATGAGCAAGAACCATGGATGGGATTTATACCTCGAGGCCTCCTCTTCTTATGAGCTTTTGTGGCTTAAGGAGGTTGTGAGTTACGAGGTTCTTGCTGCGGAGGTAGTGTTTGAGGGGGTTGTGTTCTAAGAGGTGGCGCTTCAATAGGTTGTGTTTGAGGGGGTTCAGCTTGGGGAGATTGTGTTAGAGGAGGGGGGTTATGTTTGAGTGGGTTGTTCTTGGGAAGGTTGTGTTTGATGTGGTGAAGTATGACATATTTCCTCCACATCATTTACCCAATCTTCAAAATCAAGCTGGTCATCATGACTACGATACATTGCCTCCCTTGTACTGGCATCTTCCAACCAATGTTTATATGTGGTCATGACTTCAGTTTCTTTTGAACCATCTTCCACGATAATTTCAATGAGATCCTTTCCCTCAAACAGTGCAAGCATGTTCATGAGCTATCTGTCAGATCCTATCTCAATGTTCTTCTTACTTTTTAGGTGTTTGTAGAAGAACCTTGGGTTTTATGGTTTTGTTGCATTGCACTGTTTGTCAATGACCTTAAGACAATCATCAACTAATTCTATAGTTGAGTATCTATCTGGATCGAAGGGCATCTCAACCTTGTATCGGCCACTCTTGTATAAAACTTCAAGTGACACTTCCATTGCTGCAGAAGAAAATGTCCATTCATCAACATGAGTAAAAATGGAATACTAACATATAACAGAGATATAGCATAAGAAGATTCAGTTATGTTTCACAGTTGACCTAGAAAACAATAGGTACAGACAGGGTTCAAATTGACCCATTAAACAGCGGGCAATGCAGCAAGCAGAAGAAGATTCAAAATCGACCCACAAATCAGTAGTTCTATTTCACAATCGACCCAGAAAGCAGCAGGTACAGATAGGGTTCAATCTCAACCTAGTAAACAACAGACAATGCTAAATTATGCAATGGACAAACATAACAATCGACAGTCAAAAACAGCAAATACATATAGGGTTCAAAATCGACCCATATAGCAGCAGACAATGCTAAAGATAGCAATGGACGAACATAACAAGGAGTAGTCGAACCAGTTTGTCACAACCCAGTGGACAAACATAACATAACAACCACAATAAGAAAAGCTAGGGTTCGAGTAGAGGTACCAACGTGTTAGGGCTCAACAGAAGAGCACCCGCTCAAATTGCAAGGAAAAAGAGAAGCACACAATATAGTCGAGAGAGGGGATCAGACGCTGGAGCGAATCGAAGGGGGGAGAGCCACCATTGAAAGTGTCGACTTGAGAGTGAGTCGATAGCCAGAGAAGCGCACAGTATGGTTATGAGAGAGGAGCAGTTTTGATTTTCCAAGTCATTTACAATGGGTGACATGTCAGTTGGGTGGGAGATGAATTAGAAGTCACCACATGGACAGGGCTAACAGAAGTGAGGTTTGGGGTGACGGATGCAAAATGGTGTTAACGTCATGGGTGGGCAAAGTAAATACCCAAACTACGTGGGTGGGTTGTGAAATTACACCAAACCCCATGGGTGGGGGATGTAATTTTCTCTTTTATTTATTTTGTATGTTTGTCCGTTTTAATATTAACATGTAAAATATATTTTTTATATGGAAAAATAATGGGGCAAGGCTTACTAGGCGCATCCATAATGGTGCTGAGTTCCTTAATATAATATTTTATTAAGTAAGACACCCTAATAATTTATCTAAGTGTACAATGGTGGAGTATCTTAACATTCTCACTCCTCGTATTCACTATTTTTACCGTAGCATTCAATTATGACTTTTTATTTTTTTTTATTATTGTAGTAGAGCTGCAACCAATGATATTTATTTTCACAACGTTGCTTAATTAAGCAAAAAATGAGGGAGAAAAAGGGGTGGATTCCACACCACTGCAGCAACATTTTTATTTTCTTGCTGACACAAGAGGGTGGAATCCACACTATTACAGATGCCTTTATCGCCCTTAATTAACACTGTATTTTGCTCCCTTATTTGTTTAGATTACTGAAATGCCCTCTCAATTTAACACTGTATTTTGCTCCCTTATTAATACATGAACCTCATCTTTTCCTTTTATTTACAGACACCCATTGCTTGTCGTTTTTCTTTTGTCCTGCTCTCGTGCTATCAGCCTCCAACACAACAATGTCCTCTAGTTCTCGTAACATAAGTATTACAACTCTGTTTTTATTTTAAAAAATGTCCACCTAATTAACAAGATGTTTTACTTATACATTTGTAGAGTGCAACATCTAGAAATAGGAGTGAAGAACTTAACACTAGGTGCATAAACTACAGGTGTCATGTTATATGTATGTTGTTAATATCATACACTAACGTTAACTTTAGGCGTCTTTCTTCCGATGAAATAAGTGTGATTTTTTATGTGGTGGGACTCAATAAACAGGCCTTCGGCATCACTTGATCATAACAACAATAATATGGAACAACCTATTGCCTTGACAAGGAGCATGGGGTCACACATTCAACAAAGTCTGGATGTTATGGCCGTTGTAAGATCAAGGTTGGCCATTCTTGAAAGGATATCCAACGAAGCACTTGCATCCACTATTTAGCTAGTTGATGGTCAAGCAACTATTATGTTAGAATTAATGTTAAATCCACTGAGTTTCTCTTGTGAATTTAATTGGTTTTATCTTCCAATTAATGTGTTATTCACGAAGAGTTTCACGGAAGTTGAAAATGCATTAGTGGGAGCATTAATGCGGTGTAAATTAATAGCGTCTAAAGCATTTGGTTTTCTAACATTATGAGGAGAGTTATGAGGAAGTTAAAATCTCTGAAAGAATAATTTATGACATTGAGCTTTCTAGATACCCGCGTGTTAGTTGTTCTTAGGTGCTAATGGATGGTATTAATGAGTTGTAACTGTTGTAACTTGTGAGCCATTATTATACGGTTGTTACAAGGTTAACGTTGGGATAAGTGAAGGGTTTAGATCTAGCACTATAAATAGATCTAGTAACCCGTAGCTTAGGATCATCCCAACTTGTGGGGATCACATCTAAGAGAGTCAAGGGTGGTTCTATAGGAACTCAAAGGGACTCGGGTAAAAACACCAAGGGAATCACGAGAAACACGGGTTGATGAGTTGGTTGGGTAATACTCATGTAAACTTGTAATCCTTATCTTCTTAATGAAAGTTGTTATATCTCCTCTCGTGGATGTAGGTCATGTTTGGACCGAACCACGTATATCCTTGTGTCAATAGTTTATCATTATATTATCTTGTGATTTTTTCTTCTTCAGTAACCATGTCGATCTCACCAAGATCCTAGGGAAATGGGCCCGTAATCCTAACATATTAGAAGGAGTCTATCTCAATTTGTTGTTCTAATTTATGTTGTGATCCTGCTCCAAATCTTTTTTCTATTCAAGTAGGCGTTTAATGTGGCGCTCTTTTGCTTCTAGATTCAGGATATGTTTTTGTTGTTTAATTTAGTTAAGCTTATGTTTTTCAAAGGAGTGTGTGATGGACTGTGTGACTCTTAAGTTTCAAAAATTCATCAATGTACGTGCTACTTTGTTCACTGTAATATAACAAAGTAATTATTAAGCATTTCATAGTAACTGCTACAAATTATGACTCATGATTTTGCTCTACAGTATAATACTCTTTAATAAGACAACCAATAACACTAACCACCAAGCAGCGAATTACCCTATTGGTGCCAACCAAGAGGTTCAATCAAGTTATTACTTCTCTGCACACAGATAGATGAACAAAAGTTGTAATGAATACAAAGAAGCGGCTTTTGGTTTTCCTCACCTAGGATTGGTGGGGAAATAATATTTTAAAAGCCTCACCGTCTACCACCTTATTAATTGTCCACAATTTCCATATTCTTTTGTCTCACTATCTGACTTCTACCCATTCTTCATCACTTATGTTGTCATTTTCTATTTCTTCTTTAAGCAAAAAAGGATTCTCCTCATACCCTTATCCCTGTAACTAAGGTGATCAATCTCGAAACATCCTCACAAAAAGAGCTCCATTTTATTGGAAACACTCTTGTTGTTATTCTTGATAATACTCCAGTAGATTCTCTGGGAAATATCCCATCCAAACAAGGTTCTATCAGGAGTTTTCAATATGATGACTTGACCTTTGAAGACTGCTTGCTTGTCTGTTACCCGTATGGTTATTGCCGCTCCAAATACGTACCCAGTCTTGATGAGGTTGAGTTTGCCGACATGGCATGGATTGACTTCAGCCCAAGCAAACACAAGAATCGTATGAATAATCAACAAAGGGAAAAAAGCATAAAAAAGAGGAGCATCAGAAGGACAATCCCTCTACAAGACCTAATCCAAAAACTGTTGCAGATGATGAGGACACGACTTCAACCATAGTAGAGTCCACTGAGAGCCACACTTATGATCGATATAACCACTAACAACATGCAGCAACGAAGGAGAATGACTGAGGTGTTTTAGTATAAGTCATATCTTTTGTTTATGCAGTAGGTTGTGAAATTTTTTACTTTTGGGTTTTTATGGTATATGCTTTCAGGTTTAGAGTTAGTTTTTGGGTTGGTGTTTCTTTTGGGTACGATGCTGCTGTTTGGGTCTAGTTTAGGATTTCAGTAAAGATGTTAATTTTGGTTTGATGTAATTATGATTCGGTTTCTGATGTTATGCTATAATATATTGGTACTACTGTGGTTTAAATATTCCTGGGTTTGAAATACCCAAATTTGTTATTTATTTCATCCATACTACTTGGACCAATTATTACAAGACAAAACCAACAGATGACCATCAGGTTATCCTTATATCTTAGTTTTCCTTACATGTTACAACATTAACATAATGGAGATGGAATAAAATGTTACATCTTTGTCATTACATTATCTAAGTTTGACCAAAAACAAATGCAAGAGTTGTCTAACTGCAACTAGTAAACATAATGAAGTCATACAGAACTCAACACATCATTGTTGTTTCCAAGCTAAGCTCTACCACAACTGAACCATCGCTTATGACCCATTATCTGCTGGTGTATTGCCCCTTAACGAACTACTTACATCGATGTCATACTATCATCTTCAAAAGGAATAAAATTTAGGGTTGCCTCTATAAGACTAGAGCAAGCGTTTTCATATTGGCTAAGGTGCGTAAATTTGTGTAATGTAAAGCAGGTGTTTACTATCTTCACCTGTTTGTGCAGCGATTCACTAGGAACCTTTCGTAGTATCTGCCAAGGTGATTTCAGTACTCCAAAACTTCTTTTAATAGTTGATCTCAACAATGAATGAACTTGGTTGAATATTTCTTTAGCTCCTCTCGGGTTTTCTGCTTTGAATTCGGATTGGTGATAACAATTTGTCGTGTATGGTGTCATCAGTCCTTCACAGACAGGGTAACCATTGTCACCAAGGTAGTATTTTTATGGAAACATAAACGCAAATGCAAGTTTAGGTTATGGTATGGGATCGCACTACGCTTCTCATAGTACATGACGAACTTAAGATAGCATCTTGAGGTGGTTTAGGATACGAAAGTGACTAATCGGCTACCAAACTAAGATATATCCTTGTATCATGTGGGTTGACCCTTCCCACCCAACACACAAAAATATGAAAAACATGTCGAAGTCACATACAGCCAGAACATTTGTTGAAGTGACGCCATTTCTGTTTATAAATATTATTTGTTCTCTTTCTAGTACCATCAATTCTACATAACAACCGTCAAAATGACCTGACGTAGTCCTACGATGTTAAGTCAAAATGAAGTCATAAAATTTAAACTTTATTATTAACAGGATAGAGTAATGATGCAATATGCTACCAAAAGTTTTACCTTAAAATAGAGAAGTACATGCTATTGTTACGGATGTGTTCGACCATGGTTTGGAATTGTGGGTCACGTGGTTTTACAATGTCCTAGCCCATCATACCAACTACATCTAGGATGTATCCAAAGTGGTCTGATATTGTTGAACCAGAATGTTAAAATCTTTCCATAGAATCCCGGTTTGCACACCGGTGACTAAGTGTGCGTAGAAAAAAGAAACATTTTCTATGACTGTAAGTCTAGAACATTTTGTTGTGAAATACTTGTACTTCATAACATGGCAAAGTGAAAGAAACGTGTCTTAATTCATTATAAAGGCGTTGAAACAACGAAGCTGAAGACCACTTAGCAACTCACCAACCCCATCTGACCCTGTAAGTGTAGACTTATGCATGGGTGTCCTAACTGGAATTTCAACATACCTGGTCAGAAGGGTAAGTACTCTTTGAACTTGATCGTTTATATTTGTTATATCTTGAGATAACATAGTGCAAAATTCTCTCAATAGGTCGGGGTTGTCTGAAATCCGATCCAGTAGGGTTGCAAACAGGTGATAATGATATACTAAAAACTACAAAATTAAACCTAAAAATTAATAAATCAATAATTATGTCGGGTTGTAAAAATCCCGGCCACTATAGTGTAGAAATAAGTAACCAGGTATCGAATCCACGAGACTTGAAGAAAATAAGCCTAATCCTAGGAAATCTAGAAATTTAGGGGGGTTATATATTATTTTTGAGGTTGAATTATTTAAAGGCAAATTAAAACTGAAAATAAATAATTAATAAAACTAAGTCTTAAAGATGATCAGATGAAAGGAACTCCGGGTTCGGGTGGTTCTATACTGGATATAATTAGCAACTTCTACAGTTTCCTATGAGATATATATTGGAAAATTCCTTAGACTCTCTTCAGTTTTAAATCTTAGTTAAAGAAGAGCTCACCTATCAGAACATGTCAATTCTAATCTAGAAGCAGACAAAACACATATAGGCGGATTAAGATTGAAGAATTATTAGCAATTGCAAGGAAAATCTCATCTATCTGGCCGATTTTCCACGGATTTCAAATTAACTCGCACCCTTTTGATTTTCATTGGTCAGATCAAAACCAGATTCGTAAAATAACTATAAGAACTCATGATATTGTTAGAGATGATGAATGTATAATATTAATCTAGAAACAATCCAATGTACGTATTTTCACATCCAAACTACGGGGAAATTTAATTAAACCACATCAAATTACAAACAACTCTCCCCTAGAGCAAATCCTTTCTAGCAAGACATATTCAAAAAAAATACAGAGAAAAGAGATTGAGAAATCATCTAGAATAGAAAACTCCTAAATTTGTTGCGTTGTTCAGATCTAGAGTTCACCGGGCTAGAGGTTGAAGATGATGGTGGTGATGGTGATGACCGATGGTGATGGATGAAGGTGAGGCGTGGCGTGAGAGCCTCGTCTGAGGCATCTGATGTGAATGGTCATGTTCTCCCAACCCTATGTGTCTTTTTATATAAAAACAAATTAGACATTTTTAACTCTTAAAAATGTATATTTTCAAATTCTGTACACGGCGTCCGGACGTGGAAGTTCGGACACATGTTAGGACACATTTTCAAGAAGTTTTGGCCTCTGTCCGAATATGTATGTTCGGACGTATGTTCGGATATGTCAGTATCCTGACGAGCGAAACTTGTTTCGGATTATTCGCTTGGACTTCGTTTTGCTCTGTGTTTGTTGTGTTACGAAGCTTGTGAAGTGAAGAATGCAAATCTATGACTTTTTATGCATTTGACAAAAAATTCATTAACTCATATTTATACACAAATCATAGGAAAAACACGTGATAAGTGGGAAATATTGTCCAAACCACAGCGAATAATAGGCAAATTAAACCGTTCAAAGTCTCTATATCTCACACTTATCAATGGTACATGGTGTATCATTGCTTGAATCCATTTAACTACATGGAAAAATGACATGTAACAGGGGTTTATTCATTGATAATTAACAAATACACCAACCATAAGAACATCTCATCTGATAACCAAGTCTGATACATCAGGAATAATCATATCACTCTATTAGTGATCATGAGTAAACCTGTTAAATGGGTAATCCGTTCGGGCTTTGGGTCACATATGTTCAGGTCAATATTCGTTCGGGTAATTAAATTTTTGAGTTGTTTCGGTTTTGGGTCATTCAGGTTCGGGTTGTAATAGTGTTAGGTAGAATTGGGTTCGGTTATTTTGGGTCATGGTTAATATTTTTTGAAAAAATTATCAAATAAATATATACCTAATTTCTATAAGAATATACTACACATAGATCACAAAAAAGTCAATACAATGCATTCTGAATTTTGTTCGGATATAATAAGGTTAAATCAAACTTTTTGTCATATTTATTTATGTAATTCACATTCGGGATAATTTAGGGTCACTACTGTTATTCGAGTTTTACTAATTTTTAATTACTATTATTTTGGGTCATTTTGCGATCAGGTCATTTTCGGGTTATAAAGTTTTCTGGTCATTTCGGGTTCAGGTCATTTTGGATTTCATATAATCGGGTTTTGGTTTATTATATTTATATATTTTAGGATTTTGGTTAGGTTTCGGGTTCAGATTATGGTAAAACGGACGGGTTTTCAGGTTGGGTCAATTTTTTATAGCTCTAATCATGAGACACAAACCGCTCTAACGCCATCATACAACAGAACAACGCGCAAGTAATAAAACTATTTTATAGTATGCCTAACTATTTATTCATATCTTCAACAACTCTCATTTTCACTAACTCCACAATTTCCTCATCTTCCAAGCATTCTGCCACATCACACACGATATAATATAACAAGCAACGAATCTGAACACTTCATCATTCAGACCTTTGACACTTTGTAGTTTGTCCATCGTCATTGTTTATGTTAGTTTTCTCTCTCTCTCTGTTGTAATTGGTTATAGTCTAGCTTTTAAGAACCTGCCAACATGTCTTCCATATGATTCGTAAGTGAAAAATTGTAAGTAAGCTTTAACTCTTTGAACATAATATATAGTTGGTCATAGAAATCCATCCTTTGATACAAATGACATGAATGTCGCTTTCTTTTCCTGGTGTTTATTGTTTGAACTTATTTAGTAAAATGTTCTTGTTAATATTTCATAAGAACCTTAATAAGCCTTGCCTCAAAATATTCAATAGCTTAAAGAATGACGAACTTAATAAAATCCCTCATATTGTCACTTAACCGCTTCGGTAGTATTTGAAGGACATGAGTGTTCCCTTACATTACCACAATTATCTAGACAAAGATAATAGTGGAAGGCATTATTAAATAATACATTATGTACAAATATAGTAATAGCTACTGCAAGATGATTAAATAGTTGCTAAACTACATGCACTATTAGAATATATGATTGGTAGCACTTTCAATACAATACTGAATCATAGTAAATATCAATTGATTCTAATATTAGAATTCACGTAAATTTCTTATTGTCATACATATAACCACCAAAAATAAAACATAATCAATCATGAAAAACTAATAAGGTCTGCATAGACCATCCAAACTTCACCATATTCCCTCAAAACACATTTTCTTACAAACAAACAAATAAACAGACAAACATATTCCTAATATGCTGACTGGCCATTTCAAAAACTAACTCAAACCATCCAAAATTCACCCCATGACAAGTGGTGAAAATATGTATTTATTAGGTTTATATTCACCTGCATTTTACGTGAGTTATAACCTATTTTCACCACTTTATAGATTAATTGGTAATTATTAGTGAACTTACACACTTTTGGACATAATTTAGGCAAAAGCTTATTGGAGCGCAATGGAATGATGAAAAGGAGCTTTTTGGATGCTATATGAGACTTTGAGATGCGTGCCACGGGATTCAAGACCAAGACAGGGCCAAAAGAGGAGTAAAAGCTGCATTTTTGGAGCATTTAGAGCTGTGTCCGGGTTTATTTCCGGGTTTACAAACCTAGATCAACCCCTCGTTGCACCTTATGCTTTATTTCCACCATGGTCCAGGTTTACAAACCCGGACCAACCCTTCAGTGCACTCTCTAGTGTGATTTCAACATGGTCCGGGTTTAAAAACCTAGACCAAACCTTTCGCTAACTCTCTGCCCTTTTCTTGACATGGTCCGGGTTTGTGTCCGGGTTTACAAACCCGGACCACACATACAGAGGCGCGGGCAGATTCGATAAAACACAAATTTTGGGAATAAAATTCTGATTCTTCTTAGCGACGCTCGAGCTCCCGTTTTCTCAGACAAAGGCGACAGAAGAAGAGAAAAAGATAAGAGAATCGAAGAGAAGAGAAGAGAAGAGAAGAGAAGAGAAGAGGATCTCACCTCATTTAAGAGTTCAAACACCTCCATTTAATGGCTATCTCTTTCTCTTTTCTCTCCTTTGTAGCTCCAATGCTTGAGTAGACTCATTTGTACTCTAGGATGAGGGTTTGACCCCAAATCCCCAAATTTGGCATGTAATACCTATTTCACTTAATTTAGTTGTTTTCTCTCTTGAAGTTATTGAATGTTCTAAGATTGGCCATCTTTATGCAGTTGTGGTAATTCCTAATGACATTTGGTTTGAAATTAGGGATTGATACCAAGAGAGAGAGAGAAACCCTAGTATTTGCCCTCTTTAATTAGTTGGTGAATTTTATCGCTATGTTTTGAACTTGTGTTTAATGCTACTTAGTGAGGTTAACCCTAATTGGTTTTGAAGGATAAAATTAACTAAGTAAGATTTGGCTCATCTTGGGTTTAGAGGGTCATTATCTTAGTTCTGTTAGACAACTAGAGTGAATTAGGATTAAGATCATGTTTGGGTGTATTTGAGTGATTCTCTCACTCTCGGAGTACACCTATCCTAGATTAGTTAGATTACTTTTATTGATTTTCTTAATTTCTTTGACTATCCAAACTAAAACCCAAAATACCCCAAATTTACATTTATGCATTTTTTTTGTATTATTGCACGTTTACTAAGCTTATAATGAGTTAGATAGCTGTGAAGTCTCTGTGGATACGACACTTGTTGTACTGCTTCAGCTGGGTTCACTGCTCATAGTTAGCAAGATAGTTTCACTACTATTTTGCACAACAAGTTTTTGGAGCCGTCGTCGGGGACTTCAGTCCAAGTATCTGGTTTATTATCTGTTTAGTATATGTGCATATTTTTCTATTATTTCCTTTATTTGCCCTTTTTATGTATAAATTTGTGTTTCTTTTTTTAGGAACCTATCTCTGATGGATGGTCATGATAATCAAGCGGAAGGTTGTTATGACTACACCTTTTGAGCAACCTACGACCAATACATTGATTGTCAAGGGTGTGGATTCTTCTATATGTGCCCTCCTTGTGAGGATCTAATCTTAAGATTGGAGACTCACATGGAGGACCAGTTCTTATCTGTCAATCCAAACCCCACAGAAAAAGACACCAATCGATAGATCGGGTGCCAAGAGAGTGGAGAAGACCATGCGAGTGCTCATTGTTTTGTGATCACTGCAAGGGTAGATTCACCCAGTCTAGAGGACCGTATTGGTAGAATAAACACCATCGACATGGACCAGTTCATTATACCAGCTCGAAGGGAGCAACGGCCAGATAATGAAATGGTTCATGAGATGGAGTAGTAGACCGAGGAAGGAGACCTCGACATGAACCAACTGAAGCTCTATGCAGAATTGGTAGAGATAAACACGATGATGGAAGGCCTGCTAAACCTCACATCGCAGCAACCAAAGAGCGAAATGGTTCATACAGTGGATCACCTTGCTGAGGACTTGGGTTACCCTCTATCTCCTCCCCCGTTTGAACCTGAGCAAACACCATTCAACCATCTACCTGAGCTTAAAGACAAGCCATCAGAGGATAGCTTCCACCTTGACTTCATGAAGTTTTCTCCCTCTGAAGTCAATTACCGCTATTTTCCCTCCTTCTCCGTGCTCTCCCCAAAATATGAGGACAAGTACACCCTCAACCTGGTGAAGGAGGGGATGCTGCCTCCCTCCGAGTCATCAGAGGAGAGTGCCACCATCAACTTCAAGGAGTCACATCCCTCTGAAGTTGATGTCCATCAAGGCTCTTCCCATGAGCCTCACCAAGAAGATGAGGATATCTACATCCTCAAATATGAGGAGGAGGAGGAGGAGCCATCCAATGTTGATCTTTACCTAGAGGATCAAGGCCTTCCCCACCCGTGCACCAATGAAGTAAGGTGGAAACTCAAAGTCCACCGGTTAAGTGCGGAGGCCACCTTCCCATTTGATACGGGACCAGAGCTTGAAGACAAAGTCCACCCCGAAGTTCTCCCTGTACCGCTCAATGAAGGTAAGGATGTCTTCATCCTTAAATTTGAAGAGGAGGCTCCACTACAATTTGATCCTCACGCCAAGGATCAACAACCTCAACACTCCCACCATAAGAAAGATCAGTGGGGTTTATATTATCAAATCTTCAGTGTTGAGGTAACATTCCCTTTTGATCCGGGTCATCCTTCAAAGAATTATGATACCTGCCCTATCCACCCGTTGAAGCCAACTTCAACGTTTATATTCAATCTCGGATGACTTCAAGGTGGCATGGTCTAGCCAAAGACCTTAAAGAAGGGCAGCTCTCCGGGAGGCTGCCCAGATTTCATTTCATGTCATATCTTTAAAATTTTTTAGTTTAGAACTGGCACAATATTTTGAACTCTTGTGAGTTAATGGGCTTTTTGAGCAACTCTTTGGAATTTTATTTTTATGCCCAAATTGGCGTTGTTTGTTTTGTGAATATTTTGGAGATAGGTGTGCCCCTCTGAAAAAGGGATGGATTTAGGACAATTTCAAAGGGAACTCTGGTGAAATTTTCTAGGACCTTCGGATTCAACGATCGAAGGCTGCGCTTAATTGACCCTGGACACTCGCAAGTGTGGGGAAAAACCATCTTCAATCCGCACCTTATCAGCGGAGTACTAGTTTTACCTTACCTTTTAATTTTACACAATACAAATCATACACACTTTTCATTATCTCTATGCTAGTGCTTCAAAAAGGTCTTTCATTTCTACCTGAGATTAGTCGTTGAACAATGAGGACATTGTCCCATTCAAGTGTGGGGGAGACGACCTTTTCTTTTTACGCACTGCTCAATTTCTTTATACTTATCTATTGCTTCCCTTTATGAGTCATATTTAGAGTAAGCAAGTTTTTCTTTGAATTCTTAAGATTTTCCATCAATTTTTTTGAAAATTTCTCTATTTGAGGAGCATGTATACGAGGTGCAACCAAATAACCTTATCTTGGTGGAGTCTTTTTGCTTAGGGGATCCTTCTATCTTCTCTCTTAAGGATTGCTAAGGGGTGCTTCTTTGTGAAAATCTAAAAAGGGACTTGTGAGACACCATTAGTAACCAACAAAATGAGAGTTGAGTGTTCTATAATGCAAAGGCTAAAATGCACAAATTCTTTGCATCATCTCTTATGCAAATGCGAAACGAATGCAATCGTCTATTTTTCCATTTGGTTTATCTTTAGTGCCCATTCTTGAGAAAAGTTGGTCATGGTAAAAGTTCTTCAAGTTCCCAAATCTTTTAAACTCTGAAGCACTCTGGATCATACCCCGAAACTCTTATCTTTTTATTTGCCCTAAGCACACCCATGTCACTAGGATTAGGTTGGTTTGCACTCCTCATAAGTTTTCCACCCTTTTTGTTTATTAAAATCCAAGAATTCATCTAAACACTTGCTTGCCTTAAATATTTCTCCTTGTTGCGGAGTCCTAGTTTTGCTTGAGGACAAGCAAATAGATAAGTGTGGGGGAGTTGATAAGAGGTGAAAATATGCATTTATTAGGTTTATATTCACCTGCATTTTACTTGAGTTATAACCTATTTTCACCACTTTATAGAGTAATTGGTAATTATTAGTGAACTTACACACTTTTGGATATAATTTAGGTAAAAGCTCATTGGAGCACAATGAAATGATGAAAAGGAGCTTTTTGGATGCTATACGAGACTTTGAGATGCGTTCCACGGGATTCAAGACCAAGACAGGACCAAAAGGGGAGCAAAAGCTACATTCTAGAGCATTTGGACCTGTTTCCAGGTTTATGTTCGGGTTTGCAAACCTGGACTAACCCCTTGCTGCACCTTCTGCCTTATTTCCACCATGGTCCGGGTTTGTGTCCGGGTTCACAAACCCGGACCAACCCTTCAGTGCACTCTCTGGTGTGATTTCAACATGGCCCAGGTTTGTGTCCGAGTTTACAAACCCGGACCAAACCTTTCGTTAACTCTCTGCCCTTTTCTTGACATGGTCCAGGTTTGTGTCTGGGTTTACAAACCCGGACCACACATACAAAGGCACAGGCAAATTCGATTAAACGTCAGTTTTGGGATTAAAATTCTGATTCTTCTTAGCGACGCTCGAGCTCCTGTTTTCTCAGACAGAGAAGATAGAAGACGAGAAAAATAGAAAATAAGAGAAGAAAGAGGTAGGAATCTCACCTCATTTAAGATCTCAACCACCTCCATCAATGGATATCTCTTTTTCCTTTCTCTCCTTTGTAGCTCCAATGCTTGAGTAGACTCATTTGTACTCTGGGATGAGGGTTTGACCCCAAATCCCCAAATTTGGCATTTAATACCTATTTCACTTAATTTAGTTATTTTCTTTCTTGAAGTTATTGAATGTTCTAAGATTTGCCATCTTTATGCATTTGTGGTAATTGCTAATGATATTTGGTTTGAAATTAGGGATTGAGACCAAGAGAGAGAAACCCTAGTACTTGCCCTCTTTAATTAGTTGGTGAATTCTATTGCTATGTTTGGAACTTGTGTTTAATGCTATTTAGTGAGGTTAACCCTAATTGGTTTTGAAGGTTAAAATTAACTAAGTAAGATTTGGCTCATCTTGGGTTTAGAGGGTCATTATCTTAGTTCTATTAGACAACTATAGTGAATTAGGATTAAGGCCATGTTTGGGTGTATTTGGGTGATTCCCTCACTCCCGGAGTACACCTATCCTAGATTAGTTAGATTACTTTTATCGCTTTTCTTAATTTCTTTGACTATCAAAACTAAAACCCAAAAAAACCCCAATTTACATTTATGCACTTTTTTTGTATTATTTCACGTTTAGTGAGCTAATAATGAGTTAGATAGTTACGAAGTCTTTGTGGATATGACACTTATTATACTGCTTCAATTGGGTTCACTGCTCATAGTTAGCAAGATAGTTTCACTACTATTTTGCACAACACCCCATCCCGCTCCCCTCATTGCTTCCTTTCATATTTGTCATTGTAAGCTTAGTGAACCCAATCATAAATTTCCTCATCATCCTCAAATGGCATGAACAATTCCCTATGATTCTTGTCAGCTAATATGAAAGTGGCATGGACAATCATATTCTTGTTGAAGCCTACAACACTTTGTATCCTTGTAACTGCTTCCTAGACTGATATGTCAGGGCCTGGTAGGGATGCTCATTGATGTAAATCATGTATCATGGATGTGCCATTTGTCAATTTATCATTAAGGACACCCTTTAAATAATGGACTTCCTCTAGCATCACAACAAATTTTCCCTTGCTACCTTTTGAGTTTTTCTTGCTCACATTGACATCACAAATGGGCTACAATTCACTCTCCTCCCACAGTGGGGTACACCTAACTTGTTATTTCCATTAGCTCTTGCCACTCAGCTGGTTTAGAACTAGGTGGGTTCCCCATAGGTTGAGTGGAAAATGGCGTAGAGGGAGACAAATTGTCAACATTATTATTACCATGATCAAAGTTGGAATGACTACATGAACCTACCTGATCAACATTAGGAATATATCCAGCAGAACTACTAGCCACCAACCCTACAAACTAGGTTAAATGGAATGAATTAGCAAGTGAACTTGCTACAGCTCTAGTTGCCCTAGTGGTGAGGTCAAATATAGGAGTTGATTCATCCCCCATCACTCCTTGGAATGGAGTAGTGACCCTCTGTCTGGTTGACCCATTTCGCAGCTACCATGATGCTAGTTGCCTGCGTATATTTCCATTGATTGTCCACCAGTCGCATTTGAGTAGGTTATTTCCATAGATGAAATCAGATTATTAATTTCTTTGCCATCATAGTTGGCACCATCAATAGTAGAATAATAACTCTCCTTAGGTATATTACCACTAGGTGTCTGCCTTAGATCACCAGTTGCATACCCCTGGCTCCAAATTAACTTCATGTCATCCACTAAATACGAAGACCACTTAGAGTTTACCATCTTTTCAATAACACTATCTTCCAACAAATTTAATTTGACATCAACACAGATCCTATTACAAAAGAGAATAATTAAAGTATTGGTTCACCTTTGCTATCTCGGTTATCCATTCTAGTGGGTAAGTAACTATTTTAGTGTCAAATTCCCAGCCTAGACCACTTAGTTAGTTGGTTAGTTCCTTCAGCTTCCTCCAACCCATCTTAAGTGTATCACCATCATTTTTTGCATTGATCCTTGTCTATCGGTGGCAACCTTTTGCCTTTTTTATTAAACTTATCTGTTAGAGGTACCCATTAGGGTTATACCGTCAATTGTCCCTGCCCTTCCTATATGGATCCTCGCCTCCTCTACCAACAAGGAGATCAGTATTTCAACATTGGCCATTGTCCAATAGTGTTTGAGTTTCCTAGAATTTCCTTCACTGTTGAACTTTCCTTTCTCTTTATCACCTCGACCATCCTTAACTATTTTGCTATATAGATTTTGAAAATGAAAGTAATGACATTAAGCATACATACCTACAACTAAGTTTCTTTATCATACCCCATACGACACACAATCTCATTCTCAACTCAAGTAATGTGGTACCACAACAACATGTTAGTACCATAAATGGATTCAACGAAAGATTAATGTAATAGAATTTTGTTATAGTCAACCATTACAATTTGAATAAGTGATAAAAAGTTGAAGGCTTACATGTTTGAAGCCTAGTCAAATGTAGGGAATCCCACCAATAGGTGTTATAGAATGTCATCAAAGCAACTGACAATATTAGCCAATAAATGGAATTATCATATGACAAGAAATATGTATGAACCTATGATAAGTGAGAAATATATAGATATTTAAGAGTTTATTTCACCTCTAATTCGTAATACTATGGACAATATTTCTCACTTATCATGTGTTTTTCCTAAGATTTGTGTTTATATGAGAGCTGATGCAATTTATGAGTTAAATGTAGGAAAAAGTCAAGGAATTACATTCTTTATCTCATGAGAAATACAATGCAAAAAACAAGGAGCAATCAGAGCAAAAACGAAAAGTCTACGCCCTGTTAAAGTTATGTTCAAACATGCGTCCGGACATACATATCTAGACACAAACCAAGAGCAACATCAAATATGTCCAGACCTGTGTCTGGATATGATAATATGGATACAAGTAGAGAGATTCAACGTGTTCCAACTTTTGGAACATGAGAATGGATATATAAATGATTATGGATTATAGAGGGATATATTTCAAGAACATTCACTCATAGCCTATGACAACCATCACGTCATCATTGCTGCCACACATACTGAGAATTAGAACTCTACTTTCATTCTCGTTTATCCACTCACGTCTACAACAAATGCCGATTATCATATTGACTCACGTTGCATGCTATAACTAATACTTTGTTAGTTAATATCGATAGTACCACATGACTATTGAAGAGAGGCGCACCATATTGAGGATTTATTCACATGATTTGATTATCATCACATCATCATTGTACAACACACCTACATTCTTGATTAAATCACTAAACACAACAATTAATTAATGATAAAGAGAGGCGCTGCTGCTAGGTCAAGGAGGGAGATATATATTATATCACGAATAACATCATAGATTGAGGTTATCCACGCTTTCATACTGCTGAGCCTCCACGTAGAGCTTAGGCTCCAACTCTTTTCCACACACACAACTCCATCATTGTTAGCACTCCACATTTCTGACAGCGGATTGATGCAAAGACACGTGACGATGGAAGGTGGAGTGGGATCTTCTAACCGGAGCTTCTTCTTCCTTTTTATCTAATATGTTCAAGGTGTTCTTCCTATGTTTTTCCTATTTTTAATTAGATTTATGTTAGAATAGTTAGAGAAGCTCCCCGCGTTGGTGTTATGAACCAGATCTTTAGATTTATTTACAATCTTTCCACTAATTTTATGATTGCAATAGTCTAATTCTAGTTCTTCATGCGCTTTGATTCTCTAGCTAATTATAAAAGTAATCTTTGTAGTTTTTTAATCAACACGTGAGAGCTAAGATAGTTAACAAGACATAAAAAGTTAACCAAGTTAACGACTAGAAGCATGATTTTACCTATAGGTCAATCTGTCTTCAATAGAAACTGTTCTTTATGTGATTAGTCTGTTTTCAGATTAGAGCATTAACTTGATGCTAGTTTTTACATGATTATGATTTATTTAAACTTAGCCGTTGACGAATTATTTATAGTTTTTGAGTTTATTGTAGAATTAGGGAAGAGATTATTAATAGAGTTAGGAAAAGAAGGTTAGCAGAACAATCTGGGGTGCTTCTTAGGATTCAAAGTTTCAACTTTTATTTCTTAATTTAGTTTATTTGTTATTTTATGTTTGTTTATTAATTTACGCTTTAATCAGATTAATTAATTCCTCCTAAAAAAGTGTGATTTCATGTTTTATTACTTAGTTTATAATTCTTGATTAATTAGATAATTGTCAATTAATTGAAATGAGGTCATTTGGGTACAACAACCCCACTTAATCACTATTCCATAAAACAATAGGTACACTGCCTAGGTAGAGATAGTAGCATGTTTCTGTTTAATAATCTACAATGTAAATAGGAATAAAGAGCTACAATTGGGTAGTTACCTCTCGCAAGTCGATGCGGAATGAGGAAGAATGAGAACCCTGGAAGGGTATTATCCCTCACAAAATTGACATGACAACAATGGTTGGAGATGTTAGTTGTCGTTATTGCAATTGAATAGATGTGGTTGCCAAACAACTCATTAGAAGTGTAGAGGAGGAAGATAGTGAGGAATAGATTAGCTTGCTTAGTAATTGAGGATTTGAAAGGCAGAGATAAAACGAGGAAGAATGAGGAGAGAGCATATTCAATATGCTGACTGGTCAAGGGTATATCCTGTAAATAATGAAAAATGTTGAGGATAATCTTGTATTTGTGAAGGCTCCGATGAAACCATAAAGTAACTCTATTTCCCAAGCACAGGTAAACCAATGTTTATTTAAATGCCACTGGCTCTTTATCCAGAGCAAATAAATCTAGTCAGACTACAATTGTCAACAGAATAAAGGTGCTTTATAAGGAAAAACGAGATTAAAACCCCTGCCAAACGGGGCCATAGTGTTGTAAAGTTATTAAGCAAAAATTCTCTACCTAAACTACCCTTAATTAATTTAGCCAAATTTTCGAATCACTACTATTTTCATGATTAACTCTAAGAGAAAAGTGCAACAATCTACCTATACCTATCTCACTTCTCTAAAGGACTGGGATGTGTGGGTAAAAAAAAGGGTGGGATGTGCGTTTATTGCTTAACACCTCAACTTTCAGGAAGTTGGCCGCAACCTATATAGAGTATAGTACAAACATGCACTTAATAGATCAGTGAGACCAACAAAAGAATACGTCACTTATTAAGAAAATGCACTATTAGTTAAAACGTCAGGTTCAAATGAACAGGAGGAAGTAGTTTAAATCGTAAATGGTAAACTTTTGTTGCTCTATTGTCATGTGTCAAATCATCGATAATCCTCTTTATTATTTCTATGTCTACACCAAACTCTTGATTTTACACACAAACCTTAATTATGCATGACCAAAATCACAACAAATAGAGATGAAAGCTTGGTTTCAAATGTCAGTATAATTACGAAACTCACACATTGAAACAATAAGGAAAAGTACATGAAGGTCATCTCATAGTCAAAACTTTCATAGAAACCTCAAGTTTAATGTGCTATTATGAACTTGGAAAATAACCCCACCGTATCCTATGCTTAGTGGGGTTGTAATGGTGAGGTTACACCTTATAATTAGACCCAATGCTTCAATTAATTGCTTGTGATTGACCTTTGATTTCGATTATGAAATTATGTCCAGCTATTCAAATTTTATACTATATTGCACCTTGTGAACTCGTAAGGGGTATAAAGATATTTTCCTCAACCATTTAATTTTAGTTTTAATGATAGTCAAGTCTACATGGCATCTTGAGAATTACACAAAACTTGACCAACATTTTAGAAATCATTTTTTACGAGTTTTTCAAGTTCAAGTCACTTTTGCCAGGTTTGCTTCCTACTCAGAGGGAGCAATCTAGGACTAGTGCATTGTGCAAGCAAATATTTGATTTGACTTGGAGCTGACCAATGTGATGAACCTTATGTGGGTTGTCTACAATGCAAAGAGTCGTGTTAGACACAATGAAGAGCTACTGATTAGTGTTTTATTGATGCTAATATTACCTTTATTTATGCATATTGATCTTCCTTCCATGTCTACTTTGACCTTGTATGCTCACTCTAGAGAAGATACTCCCCTTGCCCAGGGATCTGTCTTCATTCAAACACACTGTTGCTGGAAAAGAGGTCAACCCATGGTCATTGGAGGAATTTCTCAAACCACCAAAGCGAACCCGTCCTTGCTTTCAGTAAGACATAGGGTGGACTCACGAACAAATGTTCTGTAGAATGTCAAGCCCTGGATGGGGGGGGGGGGGTGTACCAAAAGATTGACATCAAAGTGAGCAATATGAAGCTATATAACTAGGTCTTCTCTCCAAGAAATCAACCTAACAATGCAATGGATCATCTCAATGTATTCTTGTTTAGGCTGAATATTTTTTAGCCATGTAATGTATCCTGCCAAACATACAATTTGACTCATTTCCAGCTTTCCTTACTTCCAGAATGTATAATAGTACTAATAAGAACATGGAAGTTGTTCCCTATTTTGTTATGCCAAGTGTTGTTTTTCATTAATCTTATGGAGAAAAATAGTTTTCTACTCCCCTCTTGTTATAATATTGAAAGATGAGAGTAAGTGAATATAGGAGAGAATCAAGGAGGAAATAGGATTCTACTATACGTCCTTAAATAGTACACAATATCAACATTTGAGTGTTAGAAATAAAAAATATCAATGGCCTCTAATAAAGAGTCTGGAGAGATTACGAGAGTTTCACAGATGAAGGGTCTAGGGTAAACCAAAAAGACGTGTAGATGTACATCTACTAAATAGGATGATTTAAAACACGTCTATTATTATTATTATTTTTTTATTTTTATTTTTATTATTATTATTATTAATATATAATTAACCCTAAACCGTAGCGCATTTGATAAAGGCATACTCCCTCCGTCCTGAATTGACCGTCCTGTTTACTATTTGGATATGTCGTTTGACTTCAATTTTTTACATATAAGATAAATTAATTTTGGAAATTTAAGTTTTGCATATGATTCCTTACATGATAAACTATATAATACAAAATTTAGTTTTATAAAATTATTTTATCTTATATGCTTAATATTGAAGTAGAAAAACGTGCCATAAAGCAAACAGGACGGTCAATTCAGGATGGAGGGAGTATATATTTTGGAAGGATGCCAGCTTAGCTCTCCATAAAAGTTATATTGACTTCTAGCTAGTTGCCGTATACTCCCTCCGTCCCACCTTGACCGTCCTATTTACTATTTAGACATGTCGTTTGACTTCAATTTTTAACATATAAGATAAATTAATTTTGAAAATTTAAATTTTGCATATGATTCCTTACATGATAAACTATATAATACAAAATTTAGTTTTATAAAATTATTTTACCTTATATGTTTAATATTGAGGTGGAAAAACGTGCCAAAAAGCAAACATGACACTTATGACGGGACGGAGGTAGTAATAAATAAGACTTCTATCTAAAATTCTATCAGTTTATATATAGTCCGCGTATAACTAACCACTTAAAAAAGAACACCGTGATCAAACCAAATATTTGACCAGCTAATCCCACTGTTACTTTTTACACTAAGCTAATCCTTTACTAAAAAACAGCTAATCAAACGAATTTCTAGATTGTAGTTCTTAGCTGGGTTTTTCAACGCTCTTTAAGCTGTATTACCAGTTGATACTAGTATTATACTCCCTCCGTCCTGAATTGACCGTCCTGTTTACTATTTGGACATATCGTTTGACTTCAACTTTTAACATATAAGATAAATTAATTTGAAAATTTAAGTTTTACATATGATTCCTTACATGATAAACTATATGTTACAAAATTTAGTTTTATAAAATTATTTTATCTTATATGCTTAATATTGAAGTGGAAAAACGTGCCATAAAACAAACAGGACGGTCAATTCAGGAGGGAGGGAGTATTAGGAATCCGATTTGGGCAAAGGGAGCAGAATTTGTCCCTACACATGGACAACTACGAAGAAAAAAAGCGCGGCAGGTCAGCCAAGCAAGCGAATAGCGCGCTCCCTCCCTCCTCTCCCTTTGTTCACCTCTCTCTGTCGTAAAGCGTCAAGCTCGAGAGCTCAGTGGCAAGTCCTATATCTGAATTATCAAGCTGCAAACATTTGAAAATGTCAATTTGCTTATTTTGGCCATAGTGTTCTGGTCAAACTTGCTGTCTAGCGCGTAGTCGAGTGGGTCCCTTCCTTGCCGTTTTATGATTATCCTTCCAGTACGTCAATTAGTTACCGTCTCTCTCTCCCCCCTGCTGTCCCTGTGCAGTTGCATGCCGATGCCAATCACGGCTGAATTTGAAATCCTCATTAGTTTTCAGTTCTGATGGCATATTAGAGCTTTGCATACTACCTAATTCCACCAATTATTGTTTCGTTGACCTCTCAATTCAGATTCACAGATTTTTGAGCTTATTCTACGGCTTCTAGCTTCTATTCCAACAATCCAATTGTAACTAGTTTCCCTGAATACAGAAAAAACTTGCGCCTAGTTCGAAAGCAAAGATGAGAAGATTAGGGTTTCTGGAGACAGCTCTGCTTTACCTTCTCACTTGCTCCTTAGGAATAAAGTATGTGGAGTCAGCACTATGCAGCAAAGGTTGTGATCTGGCCCTGGGTTCCTACTACATCTGGCGAGAAGCCACGCTAACCAACATCTCCAGTGCTTTCAACACCACAAATGCTAATATTCTCAGCTACAACTCCCAAATACCAAGTCAAGATAGTATTCCAGCCTTCTCCCGAATTAACGTGCCCTTTTCTTGTGATTGTTTACGTGATGGCAACGTATTAGGCAGAATTTTCCCCTACTCCGTTCAAAAGGGCGATACATATGAGGAAATTGCGACGAAGTATTATTCGAATCTGACAACGGCTGCTTGGATTCAGAACTTCAATAGCTACCCAGCCAGTAATATACCCGACAATGCGATCTTGAATGTTACTGTGAATTGCACTTGCGGGAATAGCTCTGTTTCAGATGCTTATGGGTTGTTTATCACCTATCCACTTCGTCCGGGTGAGACACTTCAGTCTGTCGCAACGTATGCGAATTTATCCACCAGTCTGTTGCAGAGTTACAACCCGGGTGTGAATTTTAGTAGGGGTTCTGGACTGGTGTATATTCCCGCCAGAGGTACATTATATTTCTCAGCGTTGTCATTGTTGTTGGTTTGTTTCAATTTTGATCGCCTACATGATTGTTTTCGTCCCTGGCTAGGTGTCGATTGTGATTTCCTTTTCCTGCATACCACGAACTGAATTATGCTACCGAAATTTCAACCTGTAAAGTTTCTTTCTGAATTTGACAAGAACTGCACCATGCTATATGCTTGTGGATGTTTTGGTGTATACTAGGTGGAAGTGATGGTCTTGATTAATAAATTCTTGAGTCTAATTACTTCTTCTGAGGCCATTAGGACTGAGACCCTATCACTTTTTAGAAAGCATTAGCGGTTTGCTAGTTAAGCCGTATTACTAGTAGGACAGCCTTGTGTGGGAATTAAACCTCAAGTAGAGCAAAGAATGTTGTAATCTAAGCACTAGAAGAGATTCTATACCAAAGAGATAGTAAATTATATGTGTGTCTTCCTTTGTTTGATCTAGGAATGGCTTGATTACTCTGTGATAGTAAAGATTCAACAATCATGGATTTGGCACCACTGCTTACTTACAGGATCAATGTGTTATAGATTGTTAAAGTGGACTCTATCGCTCATATATGAATGATATTTTGACATACTTGATGAGTGACTGATGAATAAGGGCATCAAAGAATGTGTCCAAGAGTATATCAGTCACTCTGCCTTATGGGAGTGCTGTGGGATATCATGCATTAAGCAGGTAGGGTCAAATAATTTGTTAACCAAAATATACACAAATGTCAAACCCTACAGCTATAATGATGACAATTAACATCGTGTCAGGGTAATGGTGTACCGTAATGTATAGTTGTTGCTTAGCAGTAGCCTTTCCTTTTTTTTTTTTTTATCAATGTAGGACTAATTGTTAATGGTTATGGCTGAAATTTATGGGTTCTCATTGGTGTTGGAGGCTATGTGAGTATGAATGGGATGCAATTGTACCTCTTGTGAATGAAGTCTTTCGAAGATCTCGCATGGTTGCTTCTGATGGGAATCATGATAGGATTAGAGTTTAAAGTTGATGGATTAGAGAATATATATATTATTGTTATTGTTGTTAGCATTGTTATAACTATTTAGATGAGAGTAGTTAGTTTTGATGATAACTGCTGATCGGTTAAGCTGGTTTCTGGTTTGATAGAACTGGGGGAAGGATAAGGGCTTAATGTTAAGTGAGGATCTATGTTCTTTTTGATCAAATACTTGAAAGATGCAAATGGCAACTTATTGATAAATATGAATGCCTGCTAGTATAAATTATGGTTTCTTAGTGGGTGGGTGGGGGGGGGGGGGGGGGGGGGGGGGGGGGTTGGGGGAGGGGAATAAGGATACAAAGTACCTCGCGGCTTTGGTAGTCCTACTTGTTGCCTTTTCTGCATGTCTAAAGATCTTTTGGCATAAATTTATAATTTCCACGTCTCTGTCATGTGACAAAATTTGCTCATTAATGCTCCGATCAACATCTAAACAACTATTACTTTCTATCTCATTGTGTTGATTTGTTTTAGTTAAAGAGCATGGTTTTTGTGTGTTAATAAGTAGGAACATGTTTGTTCATCTACCTTTTAGCTTTAACTCATATTGGAAATTTAACGCGTGTTTTCTTTATAATCTACAGACAAAAATGGAAGTTATCCTCGCTTGTCACTTAGGTAACTGCTTCATCTGCTTTCATCAGAAGTTGTATATTTTCATTTCCCATGTCTTTGATATCTTCTCTTTCTCATTTATTGTTTGCTATTTTTGCAGCTCTTCTAATTCACCTTCGTCTGGTAACAGCCCTATCTCATCCTTCTTAAATGTGAAGATCAATATAAAAGCAGCATTTTCGATGCAGAGAAATTAAGTGCAGCCTTAGTGTCGCCGATGTATCTCAGATAGGAAAAATGAAAGACTGTTTAATCTAATAGCTATCTTGGTGGAATATGGATAACAAATGCTGTCTTGTTTGTTTCTCTATAACTGAAGATATAAAAATGTGATATCATTCTCAACCCTGGTCATCAAAAGAGGTTTCTACACAGGTCACTTTATCTAATTAAAGTAGGAATCATGTGTTCTACTGGCTCAATTTTTATAAAAGCTACTGCAATAAGTAATTCCTTGACAGCTCCCGGTGCTTGTTTCTCCTCTTTCCTACCAAAATATGTCTTTCGGCTTCCTCATGGTGTCTTGTTTGTGGACTTCGTACCGATTTTTGAAACTGCTTTTTTGAGAAATAAATGAACATGCACAATGACTTGAGATTTTTTCGTCTATTATGATTGCTTGTTTTGTCCGCCACTTTGGTGATGTTATCATGTGGCACATATCTATTGCCTGCTGAAGAAGACATCTAAATAAAGTTTCAGTACGACCCTGTTTTAGTGACATTCAGAGCACATGTGATACCTCTTCCTACTTGCAGGACTCTCAGGAGGAACCATTGCTGGCATAATCATCGGGGTGGTTGTTGGGCTGATTGTTGTTGGTATTGCTGTGTACTTTATCAGAAGAAGAAAAACTAAATCCTTTATGTCACTTTCTGCTAAGCCTGAGATTGATTCTACTGCAGTCGGTAATTTTTGCTTACTGCCTCCTTTCTCTTGCTTAATTTTGTATGCACTGCTTGGTCAAAAGGTTTTTTATTTTAAGTTCTAAAGCTCTTAACTTTCCTTCATTTGAATTCCCTTTTGTTCCTCTAGCCATGTTTACTTTTTCCTGTAATATTCTATATACTATCTCAGTTCTCCGCAATGTGTATGGTCTCCTGCATTATGTGGTTAAAATGTATACATCATCTGATGCCAATTGTCTAATCTACTGTATTTTTTTAAAAAAATTGTCTATTTTGCCAAGGGTGGTCAATCCTATATTAAAGTCTAAAGTCAATGTATAATGAAAAGCTTTTTCATTATAAAGAATTTAAGTATTTCATGTAAAAATCAAAAAGTCATTGGAGCATTATTTGCTAATTAACTAGGAAATAATTAGAAGTACTAATTTTGGGGCCTAAAGTTGGCTCACCCGCTTTGGCCTTAAGCTGGCATTTCTTTTTTTCTCTCCTTATGAGCTACTATTTTTAAATCTGCCTGGTCTAAAGCTAAGAGTTACCTTTCTTTGAGATAAGTAAGAGTTACAAATTGTTGATTGACCTTATTTTTGTGTTTAGTTTTTGAAACTACAATTAGAGCTGATCAAGTTGATCATCCTGGAGGCATAATGGTGGACAAGTCAGTGGAATTTTCCTATGAAGAGCTAGCAAATGCAACTGACAACTTCAGCATGGCTTATAAGATTGGTCAAGGTGGATTTGGTGCTGTTTTCTATGCGGAGTTGAATGGTGAGGTTAGTGGCACTATGAATTTGATTGTTATAATAAAGAATCTAAAGGCTACTTGGTAAACCTTCTTCCTGTTGGCCTTCTGTAACATGATAATATTCGTCTTATCCGTTCAAAGTAGATTAATCTATGGAAATAATGAGTGAAGAAGATGAATGTGACTTGATATAAAAATTTAACTGAACCCAAGGATCTCAGCTCCTCACAAGAGAAAACCCTTGCCCGAGGTTAAGAGCTGTTAGTAATAGTTCCTATGGATGCCCCTTCTATCTTACTTTGCATTCTATTAATGAGCATATCCAAGAGAATACTCGCCTCATTTCAATAAGTATTATAAAAGTTAAATCCTCAAGTATATGTCCACTATTGGTTGGTAAGTTGCTTTCTTGAAGTATTTGTGTCCTTTTCTCCGGCTAGTTCAAACACATTCTATGTTTTCTTGGCATCTTGTTCCAGTCATTAACTTTATGTCATGATAGAGTATGTGATATCCATAGATGTTTGTGAAGTTTACAGCAGTAATCGTTGATGTGATGATAATCTTTGAGAAGTGATACAGCCCTATATTTATAGAGAGAATGTCTTACAGATGAGAGAGTTCTAGAGATTCTGCCTAGGAACTATAATCAGTTGAAGAGTTACAATTAATTACAGCTTAACAACCACTAATAATTAACTACAACTGAACAGTCACTAGACACTTAATAATTACAGCACTAGTAATAATTACAACAATAGTGGCTGTTCGGATAGACCAAACAATACTCCCCCTCAAGCTGGATTGTAGATATTCTGCATTCCTAGCTTGGCGATAAGGTTTTGAAATCTAGGACTATGAAGAGGTTTAGTGAAGACGTCATCCACTTGATCTTCTGAAGTGATATGACTTAGTTTAATTAGTCCTCCTTCAATCTTTTCCTTGATAAAGTGGCAATCAATTTCGATGTGTTTGGTTTGATCATGCTGAACCGGGTTATGTGCTATGCTGATTGCTGATTTGTTGTCACAATTGAGCTCCATTGTACCTTCCCTCTTGATCTTCAAGTCAGACAAAATGATATGAATCCAAAGAAGCTCACAAATGCCATGAGCGTGGGCTCTGAACTCTGATTCTGCAGATGAGCGGGCTACCACATTCTGTTTCTTACTCCTCCAAGTAATCAAATTACCTCCTAAAAAAACACAGTAGCCCGTAGTAGATCGTCTATCAACAAGTGAACCTCCATAATCTGCATCAGTGAATGCTTGGAGGGTTAGTCTTTTTCCTCTTTCAAATAGAATACCTTTTCCAGGTGCCCCCTTTAGGTAGTGTAAGACTCGGTGTACTGCTTCGATATGTGGTTTTCTAGGATCATGCATAAACTGACTCAGGACACTTACTGCATAAGCAATATTTGGTCGAGTGTGAGACAAGTAGATTAGTTTTCCACACAATCGCTGATACCGAGATACTTCAACCTTTGGTGCATCCTGTGCCGAATCAAGCTTATGATTAGGATCCATAGGTGAGGTGGCAGGTTGGCAAGCACTCTTCCCCGTTTCAATTAAGAGGCCAGTGATGTATTTTTACTGGCTAATAAAAATTCCGTGAGAAGAATAGGCAACCTCAATTCCCAAGAAATACTTCAACGACCCTAGAGATTTGATTTCAAATTTGGAGTGTTGTTTCTCAATCTTTGTTGTTCTTTGGGATCATTGCCGGTGACAATAATATCATCAACATAAACCAATAGGATGGTGATCCCCCCCTGGGTGAGAATGCTTGACAAACAAAGTATGATCACCCTGACTTTGCTTGTAACTTGCTGCATATACAATAGAAGCAAATCACTCAAACCATGCACAGGGAGATTGCTTGAGACCGTATAATGCCTTTTTAAGGTGACAAGACTTTGGATGAATCATTTGCAACATCAAGACCTGGAGGCATTCGCATATATATCTCTTTGTGCAAGTCATCATGAAGAAAGACATTCTTCACATCAAACTGAGTTGCAAGAGATAGCAGTATGCGAACCGTATTAAGTTTGGCAACTGGAGCAAAGGTTTCCTAATAATCAATCCCATAGGTTTGAGTATATCCTTTTGTAACCAGTCATGCCTTATATCTCTCCAATGATCCATCTGCTTTGTATTTAAGAGTAAAAATCCTCGTGCAATCAACCACATGCTTCCCAAGAGGTTTATTTCCAATATCCCAAGTTCTATTTTTTTAATGCTCGAATTCCTTCCTCCATGGCTTCTCTCCACTCTCTTTTTGTTAACAGCTACAACTATATGTAGCCATCTCTGGCTACATTTTTCATGGTACAGTTTGTATAGAGTAAATGTACATGTTTTATAAGTTTGTTGTACAGTTTATAAAGTTAGTATGTACATTTTGTACAAATTCAGAAATATCACAATTCACTGTATACATGTACATATACATCAGTACAGTTTTGAATGATCAAATGTACAGTTTTCAATGACCAAATGTACATGTATGTAGCTATCTATAGCTACATGTGGTTGTAGCCAAGAAATTGGGTTTTGTTAATGCTTCAGAAACAGTCTTAGGGACAGGAATCTGATTAAGGCTTTGGACAAACAGTGAATGTGATGCAGAGAAGTTATCAAAGGATACAAAATTAGTCAAGGGATAAAGAGGGGTGGACGTACACTTACGAACTCCTTTTCGAAGAGCAATGGGTAGATCTGAATCTGTTGTTGGTGCAAGATCAACACTTGGTTCAGACGCTTGGTCTTCCATCAGCCATGATCTGGACTTGTGTTCCTTGGAGTAAACATGTGTCAATGGAGGAGGAGATTGGATAGATGGTGAGGGGGGTGCTGGTGGTGTATCTTGTGAATTTGTGGAAGGAGAAGATGATGATTCATGTTGGGAAGGTGGTGAGGAGGGTGTTGGTGGTGATTCAGATTGGTTTGAATTTGTCACATGAGTAAAGGAGATGTCAAAGGGGGACATGGGAGGGTAATCATGGTTAGAATGTGTACTTGGAGGAGGAATGTCAATAGGTTCAGTAGAGGGATAGTAGGGTGTTTCCTCATAAAATGTGACATCTACAATGACATAGGTTTTTCTTGTGTTAGGGTTGTAGCACTTGTACCCTTTTTGTGTAGAAGAGTATCGAAGAAAGATGCATTTAATGGCCCGCGGATCAAGCTTCCCTCTATTGGGTGTGTGAATATGGACAAAAGAGGTACACCCAAAGACACGTTGGTCCAGGTTTGTGGAAATCTTGTGAGTAGGGAAGAAATGGCTTAAGCATTCAAGAGGAGATTTGTTTTGAAGGACACAATAGAGAAGCTTATTGATTAGGTGACAGGCTGTTAAGGTGGCTTCTCCCCAATAGCGTTGAGGTGTGTTTGATAGGAAAAGAAGAGCACGGGCTATTTCAAGAAGGTGCCAATTCTTTCTTTTAGCAATTCCATTTTTTTGTGGAGTATAGACACAAGAAGACTAGTGAATAATTCCTCTGGATTGAAAAAATGTTGTAACTTTTTGGTTGAAAACGTCTGTAGCATTATCAATGCGAAACCTTTGAATTGAGGTGGAGAATTGAGTTTGAATCATGTTACAGAAAATGGGTATGATAGAACTTACTTCACTCTATTTTTTAGCAGAAACAACCATGTAAATCGAGTGCAGTCATCAATAAAGGTAAGAAACCATCGAGCACCATAAATATTAGCTATGGGAGAAGGACCCCAAACATCACTGTGAATAAGAGAAAACGGAAGACTGCTTTTTGTAGTATTGAGAGGTAAAGAAGCACGAGTGTGTTTGGAATGTTACACACTTCACGTTTGAGGGTAGAGATATCAATACCAACAAGCAGATTAGGAAACAAAGTTTTTAAAGCATAGAAAGAGGGATGACCTAAACACTTATGATAAAGCTAAATCGTGGCATTTTTATCAACAGCGAACACAAGGGCTCTACATGGATTAGGTGAGACACGATGTAAATCCAAGTAGTACAATCCATTCCGTTGCCTAGCAGTTCCAATCGTCTTCCTCGAGTGTAGATCCCGCAAAACACACCAAGATGGAGAAAAAACAGCAAAATAGTTAAGATCATTGGTGAGTTTATATATTAAAGCAAGGTTCATGGCAAGACCAGGAACATGTAGGGTCTTACTAAGGTGCAATCCCTTTGAGATTTTGGCAGTTCCTTGGCCAGCAATAGATGTGGATGTACCATTTGCTGTAGTAATTTGTAGTTGTTCAGGGCAAGATGAATAATCAACAAGACAAGAGGAAGTAGAGGTCATGTGGGAGGTAGCTCCTGAATCAAGAATCCAGTCTCGTAAGACATGTTCTGAAGCATTAAGACAAAACGATTGTGAAGTATTACCTTGTAGGGCGAGAGAGCATTGGTCAGTGCTGGAGGGAGATTGATGGGATTTCAGCATAGCCTGAAGTTGCTTCAGTTCTTCTTGAGAGATGTGTGAATCCGAAGGTCCAGCAGCTGTAGATGTGGTTGTGTAGGCTTTCCCAATCCCTTGTCCTCGTTTCCAGCACTGATCAGTGTTGTGATTTGACCTTTTACAATGACTGCACCGCCTTCCACTTTTACCTTCATTATGTTCCCCTTTTGCAGTAAAGACAGTGCTTTCAGTTGTCTTGTTTTCCAGCATCACTGAGCGGCGACTTTCCTCTGATTTGACAGTAGCAATGACCTCTTCTATACTAAGCATATCCTTGTTTCCAAGAATTTGAACCCGAACCTGGTCATATTCCGGGTTTAGACCAGCCAAAAAACAGTACACACGCTGCTGGTTTGTTGCCTTTTGATATAGAAGTGCATCTCCTGTGGTCTCCCACTTGATGCTTTGATATTGATCCAGTTCAGACCACCACCGTTGAAGATTGGTAGCATATTCCGAGACTGGTAGTCCTTCTTGCTTGGTGGTCATTGACCTAAGCCAGAGGGCATAAATAAAGGCAGCATCCTTGGCTGTTGAGTAGGATCTCTGGATATATTCCCAGATTTCCTTTGCTGTTTTCAGAAACATACATGTGATGCTGATGCTTGGATCCATTGAATCCCATAACCATGACTGTATGTTGGCATCTACTTTTTTCCATTCACCTTCATTAGTGTCAGCTGGTTTTGATTGAGTGAGATGATTGTCTAGTTCCTTCCCTTCTAGACGAGTAAGGACAAACCGAGACCAAATCAAGTAGTTCTTGCCATTCAGTTTATAGGCTGAATCAATAGGAGCAAGATCAGTCTTGTTTGGTTTCAAAGCTGCTATAATAGCAGCTGCAGCAGCAGATGCAACAACATTTGAGTCAGATTTGTTCTCCCCAGCCATAGTGACGAAGAGGAAAAAAAACAAGTGGGTGGATGAAGAGGGTAGAGGCACCTTTTTAGGCAGGAGATTTAGGGCGGAGACACCCCTAGGAGTAGAGTTTAGGGTGGAGACACCCTTAGGAATAGAGATTTGGGTGAAGACACCCTTTATCTATGGTGTTTTAAGAAAGTGGTGGCTATGGTTGAAACCTGCTCTGATACCATGAAGTTTACAGCAGTAATCGTTGATGTGATGATAATCTCTGTGAAGTGATACAACCCTATATTTATAGAGAGAATGTCTAAGAGATGAGAGAGTTCTAGAGATTCTGCCTAGGAACTATAATTAGCTGAAGAGTTACAATTAATTACAGCTCAACAACCACTAAGAATTAACTACAACTGAACAGCCACTAGACACTTAATAATTACTGCACTAGTAATAATTACAACAATAGTGGTTGTTCGGATAGACCAAATAACAGTTTGCTAAAGACTGCTCTAAGTCAACATCCTAAATATGTTGTTCCAGGTCGCTGTTACTAATTTTATTTCATCCTTTGTTAGCCACTTGGAGGTCAAACATACACATCTTAAGATGTTATGAAACTAGCAAGGACAATTTTTCTCCTTGGTCATGATGTTATGAGCAGATGTAGAATCTAAACTCCCAAGACTCCTTAGCTAGACCTATTGAACATATGATGCATTGCATGCTTATCCACAACATTCTCTTTGAAATATTAGATTTTGTAGTTGAGAAAAGAAAAATCTTGTCTATTCTAGGGTTTGATGAAGGTACATTTGGGTGTGCTTTTGTCAACACAAAGGCTGACAATTGAAGATTATAGACCTTTGATCAATAGAATGACTTCCATGGTTACTCAGTGGGCTACTAGGAAGCTATGCCATGTTGGACGGTTGACTTTGACAAAGAGCACACTTATGCGTAGCTATAGATGCTGGGTAAAAGTTTCTACCCTCTCTAAAGATGTTATTTATAATGTAGGGAAATTTCATGAAATGTCACTATATTTTTGGTTAATTCATGAAATGCCAATCACAAAATGCCACTATATTTCGTAAAAGTTCATGAAATGCCACTATAGTCATTGACCAGATGAAAAAAAGACAAAAATACCTCTACTAGTTAACAAAATATTTTTAAAGTTCACAATATACCCCTAAGTATTAAAAAATTCACAAAAATTCAAAGTAGAATAAAATATGAAAAATATATAAAAATTAAAAAAATATAAAATTGAAAAAAATGAAATATCATAAAATATTTTAAAAAATAAATATTTCATTTTTTAAAGTTTATTCAGTACATAAAAAGAATATTGTTTTCTAAACAAATAATTTATACCAATTTTTCTACCAATTTACACCAATTAAGTACCATAATTTATACCAAATAAGTACCATAATTTTTACCATACATTTTTTAATTATTATTTTCTTTCAATTTAAATTATTTCTTCAAAGTAAATTATTTTAATTTTTTAACATATTTAGAAATTTTAGTTTTCAAATTTTATGTTATTTTGTAGATAACTTTATGATATAATATTTGTTGTTATCGAGAAAATATTATGTCATAAGTTATCTACAAAATAGAATAGAAATTTTTAAAATATTTTTAAAGAGATATTTAAAGATCTACAAGGAGCACTAGTATTTAAAGATATTTAAAGAGATATCTCTTTAAAAAAAATTATTTTATTTTGTAGATAACTTTATGACATAATA
Source organism: Limonium bicolor (assembly GCA_023374045.1). NCBI lineage: Eukaryota > Viridiplantae > Streptophyta > Magnoliopsida > Caryophyllales > Plumbaginaceae > Limonium > Limonium bicolor. The sequence goes on along the minus strand of CM041780.1, from coordinate 227,092,911 downwards.
TTTTCTCGATAACAACAAATATTATGTCATAAAGTTATCTGCAAAATAGAACATAAATTTTAGAAACTATAATTTCTAAACATAAGTTAAAAAATTATAAAATAATTTACTTTAAAGAAATAATTATATTGATATAAAATAAAAAAAATTGTATGGTAAAAATTATGGTACTTATTTGGTATAAATTATGATACTTAATTGGAAAAATTGGTATAAATTATTTGTTTAGAAAACAGTATTCTTTTATGGTACTGAATAAATTTTAAAAATTGAAATATTTATTTGTTTTAATTTTTTATGATATTTTCATTTATTTTTTCAATTTTTACATTTTTTACATTTTTATATATTATTTTATATTTTTATTGTATTTTGAATTTTTATGAATTTTTGTGAATTTTTTAACACTTAGAGGCATATTGTGAACTTTAAAAGTATTTTGTTAGCTAGTAGGAATATTTTTGTCTTTCAATGACTATAATGGCATTTCATGGACTTTTACGAAATACAGTGGTATTTTGTGACTTTCTTTTTTTAGTGGCATTTCATGAAATTTCCCTATAATGTAAAGATATTATGCAGGAATTCCTAGGGTCTGGTGGGGAGAACAGTAGGAAGGCGCCTGTTGCTCCACTATCTGTAGGACAAAGAGATTGGATGGTCTTGATATTAAAGAGATACCTTCATGACATAAAGCCTCATTGCTTAAGAAATTATCAGCTTAATGCTTTTGATATGCTTTGCTTCGCTATTTATAGTTACTGCAGAAGCTATCTGTTAGCTGAAAAAAATATAGGGGAAGTGATCTCAAGGTTCCCATGCTTATTAGTGGAAAACAAGCTTGAAGCTGCAAGATGATATTGTCAGCCAGGATAGTGTTTGAAATAAAATCATCTGGTGTACATTCAATCGTCTAGAGATGACAATGTGAACCAGGATAGTGCAAGAGCTATCTGTTAGCTGATTATAATATGGGGGAAGTTGATCTCTGGGCTCCCATGCTTGTTGGTGGAAAACAAGCTTGAAGCTGTGAGTTGATCTCCGTCAATTAGGAAGAGCGATTAGATTGCTGGTCCTGATATCTTTGATCTTATTCACCTACTCCCTGCTATTGACTGCTGGCACAAAATCATCTGGAGTACATTCAATACTCCCCATTCCTTATTCATCTAGTGGTAGCCTGTCATAACCAGTTGGTTACCGATGACCGATCTATCGATGGAGTCCAAGTGTTGACATGAAATCTGTGTTTTGTGATGGATATGAAACCTGTAATCACTTGCTGCTTGAGTGTAGTTTTTTTGGAAGAATGTTTCAGAGTATACTGACTACTTGGCTTCAGTTTAGTTTGCCTCAGTTCACTAGTTGCATGTATTGTTTGTGGAGGTTGAAAGGGAAGAACAAACTGATATACAAGCCACGGGCATCTGCTAGGTCCTTGTATTTATTGCATCCGGAAATATAGGAAGGAGATAGTTTCTCGGGGCAATCATTCCAATTGGAGTAGGTTTGTTGATGATATGAGGAACGAGCTTTAGATGCGGTGGGTGGGGGAAGTTAAACTTGTGTAGAAACAGGAAATGATAGGCAGGTCTGTATAGCCTTTGATTTCTTGTGAGTAGTTAGTTTTACTAGTTGTGTTTCGCCAAACCCACTTGTGGGTTGGAGCCTTTCATTTTTTATTGTACTGAGTTTGATTTCTGTTAATACTGCTTACCTTGTGTTAAAAAATTGTGTACTCTGCATCATTGATTGAATCTCCTTTTGTACTCATGCAGAGAGCAGCAATCAAGAAGATGGATATGCAAGCGTCCAGGGAATTTATGGCTGAGCTGAAGGTTTTGACCAATGTTCATCACTTGAACCTGGTATCTACTCATTAATTTTGAAGACTTAAGAGTCTACAATTATGTCTTCAAGTTAATGGTTGTAATTGCTTACCTGTTGATTCGTGCATCTTGATGAAGGGTGCTGGCGCCGGTTGCATATGTACATTATATACTATCTAGTTAATGTTGTCCTTAGAGGTCGCCAGACCATGTATTACTGGTACCTTTTCCCCACTCTCAGCTGTCTTGTCAAAGCTGATCTATAATTTTGGGATAGGCAGACTGGAAGACTTGATCTATATACTGCTAATCACAGCCTTTTACTCATGAAAATTGGTCTAGCTTAATTGTTTGAGTCAAAGATCAATCCTGTGCAAGAAGTTAATAAGAATAAATTGTCTGTTGCTGGTAGCTGAATTGTATACTGCTAACATATTTGACGCTCCTGTACTGCTAATCTTTCTCTGGAGATGAACCATGCTTATAAAGTTCGTTCCATGGTCAGTTGGAGAATGCTAGTAGGTCGTAGTGAACCCTTTGTGTACTCTGAAGTCATGTTTCTTGATGTTGCATCTGTTGTAGAGGGATATATCCTACTTCACTCGTCCCTCGTCTCTCAATGTGCTAAAAGAGGGTGGATGATTCATTTCAGTAAAAGCTCTGTAAGAGGATGATTGTGGTCATAGGAGGTCCTTATGTTTGCTTTGGTCTTTCTTTTTTTACCCTCAAGTTGGTTAATTTATTGTTGTTCTTTGAGTATGAAAAAAAGGTTACTGTTTCTTTGACTCAGTAGGTATACATGGGATTTGTATAATCTAATTAACGTACGAGATGAAAAGTTGAAGGCCTCTATCCTTAAAAAAAGTTAGGTACCAAGTGAGACGGGTAGTATGAAAAAATATTTTGATGATGTTCTTAATATGGGAGGAACTAGAAGGGATAATGATAGTTGGGAGGATATCAGTAGAATTAAAGAATTGTTTCCTCAGTTTGCTAGGATTGTAAGAGGAAATGTCACCATATATGACAATTATCCGGTTAGGCTAGTGTGTAATATGGATAACCCACAGGTAGATAGTATTATCTTCTGGATGGGGGAGCATGTTCCCCTAAGTATTAGTACGGCGTGTAAGTTAGACCTGAACCAAGCAGGATGAGAGGGTACTATAACTTCTCGTCTGGGCTATAGTTTGTGTTGTTTCTCTGGTTTACATATATATGATGATCACAAGTGTTATTCAAAAAAAAGTGAGACGGGTAGTATAGATCTGGGGCCTTGATGTAATCTTCTTGAACATTTATTGCTCTGTCCTTTGTCTGGCTCCATCTGTAATCACTACAAAGTAATTCCTGTAGTTGCTCTTATTTTTACCTGTACTGTACTTGAACTACATTTCTCGGATGTTTCATTCCTTGGCATATCTTCCTCAGACTCCTTAATTTAGTAATGGATTCATGATTATTATGGTGCATTTTCTCTCTTCCTCCCCATTGTGTAGTAAACCCATCATAATTTCCCAAATATTCATCCCTACTTGTATCTATCTGTTTTGCATCTTGCTCAAAACTGTACACAATGAATTATGCAAAACATCAAGAAATGTAATATAGATAATTTATAAATGGTGCAGGTTCGGTTGATCGGTTATTGCATTGAAAACTCTCTTTGCCTTGTGTATGAGTACGTTGAAAATGGCAATCTGAGCCAGCACTTGCGTGGATCAGGTAGAGTGAATAATTTCCTCTGTTTTCTTATGAAATTCTGTTTGTTTTTAAGCTACATTAGAGCTTATCAATAAATGCTTTTCATTTATATGTTATATTCTCTTGTAATCTTCCAGGAGTAGATCCACTCCCATGGTCAGCTAGAGTTCAAATTGCACTCGACTCAGCTAGGGGGCTCGAGTACATCCATGAACATACAGTTCCTCTATATATTCATCGTGATATAAAATCAGCAAATATACTGTTGGACCAGAATTTCCGTGCAAAGGTGAAGATTGGAGTCTTCGAGTAATTCCATGCGTGGTTCGACAATAGAAGTGTTGGTTGATCAATATTCTATTCATGCAGGTTGCTGATTTTGGATTAACTAAACTGACAGAAGCTGGAACCACTCGGCTTGTTGGTACTTTTGGATATATGCCCCCGGAGTAAGATAAAACGCTGAGATCTATCTTTCATAGTCCTTCCGTTCGCAGGAAGTGTATTTTTAATTTTTTCACACCTTTTAAGGAAGATTACTAAATGATATTATAGCCTCATGTTTAAAAAACAACCAAAGAGTAAACTTTATGTGGAAGAAAAAAATATAAAGATATTGAAAGTCTAAAACGACCGTTACTTGGAAACCACTGGAGTATATTTTTAGAGTAATATGTATGAAGACACTTGTATGGTATCTCTGCTTGTAATCACATATATACCAGAATATTGGGAGTGGTCACTGAGGCCAGGTTATCTTATGTCTGTCGTGACTTTGTTGGACTGATGGTTTCCTTTTGCTAAGTCCAATCTTGTGTTTATGCTTATATTAACTGTTGTCACTTGCAGATATGCTCAGTATGGCGAAGTCTCACCTAAGGTTGATGTGTATGCCTTTGGAGTCGTCCTGTATGAGCTTATATCAGCAAAGGAAGCAGTTGTGAAGCAGAGTGACTCGTTTGTGGAATCAAAGGGCCTGGTTGGCATGGTAAAACCATGTATTCTTGTTTTGCTCTAGAATTTGTTTGAGACTATTCATTCTGATTCTTTACTTTGAATGCGCGACACAGTTTGACGATGTTTTCAGCAAACCTGACCCCAATGAGATATGCAAATTGATTGACCCAAGACTGGGAGATAATTATCCGCTCGATGCGGTTCTCAAGGTAAAGTGGTGACTCTGATATGTATTTTTTTCATAATTTGCGGCACAAGACTTATATTGGTAACCAACAGATCTACGGTTATAAACTTTGATTTGTGTACTGCACTACTAATTACGAACAATTAATAGATGCGCTTTCCTTATGTGAGGGTGTTGAACTAGCTGATGATATTCTGGTTCTCATTTGGGCAAACTGTAGATGGCTCAAGTAGCAAGGGCGTGCACCAGTGAGGATCCTCACCTTCGACCAACAATGAGGTCGGCGGCGGTGGCTTTGATGGCGCTGTCTTCATCCACTGAAGAGTGGGACGCTAGCCCTTTCTACCAAAACCAAGGGTTTGCTCAGCATATGTCCGGGAGGTGATGAATTTTTCTTCCAAGAAAGGAATTCTGTTGTTTGTGGAGTCTGTATAATCATAGAGTGAGAGTTCCTCCACCTTGTTTATCTGTATGTTTCATTAGTACATTGGGGGCTGTCTATATTTACGTTATATGATCTGTATATCCCATTCAAATGTACAGAAGTTTAACCTCCCTGGTATTGTCTGCTCTTAAGTTCTGAAAAGCAATTTTTATGCTGCAATACAGTATGGTTCTTTCGACCAGATTGTTTACTTTTCTGTGAAGATTGTGCAGAATCATAGGCGGTGTTCTTCTTCGGCTGTAAATATTAGTTAGCTCACCATTTCAAAAGAAGAAATATAAATTACCTCATACGTCTGATATAGTAAAACTTAAACTAAAAATTTAATTAGAACAAGAAAGATAATATTCTCCACTTATAAATACCACAGAGCTTAATCATAGTGCATCAACGGTACAAAGAGGCATATAATCCTGAAACTCATTATTCTATCCTTCCTATATAATAGAATTTTTTTGGACAGAAGTCCTACCTATCTGCTAATATTAATTCCGGTTCTTTTATGAGCCATGCTAATGATTAGGTATATTTTCAGCATTATAGAGTTTGTTTTTTGTTGAATTTATTTTCGTCGTAAGTGGCTTTATTAGCATCATATTGATGATCTTTATCAATGGAAATAACCACTATTACAGATATATATAAAGTATGACCTTCACCAACAGAATAATCCGTTAGTACAGGTCTATCAAATTTGACTACTGCAATACTAGTATACCAATGGATGGATCAGTGGCTATAGGAAAATCCGTTGGTATAGGGTTATAGTAACAAGGCTTATAATTTGGGGTGTCAAAATCAAATTTCGGGTCAGATTGAGCTTAACCCGATTCCGACCCGAAAATAGTTTAGATCAATCTGAACCCAACCTGAACCCGGAGCGGGTTGACCTAAATCTGACCCGTTTTTTCAAATATTTATTTTATTTTTAAAATTTTGGATTATTTAATAAAAAATATAATACTTTAATATTAGTTAATTATTATGTACAATATATAATCATATGTTATCGATTAAATGTTTACTTTAGTTATAAATTTATTATTAAACATTAATTAAGTCATTAAATATAACATATTTTCTATTTTTATTTAATTTTTTTCGGGTTACGGGTTAGCGGGTTCAACCCGAAGCGGGTTTTAATAACCCAACCCGTAGTAGGTTTCAATAACCCAACCCGACCTGAAAATCTTTTCAAGTCAAAAATCTCAACCCGAACTCTGTTTTTTACAGGTCAGTTTCAGGTCGGGTTTCAGGTTCGGGTCCAGATTGACATCCCTAACTTATATCAATGGAAAAAGTTGTCCGTTGGAGCAACTCTATATGGTCTATACTAATTGATTTTAGACTTCTACTCACACATTTTTTTTTCATTGGTAAAATGTAATTGTTTTTGGTAGTACTCTATTTCTCCCTTTTCCTCCTTATGTCGTAGTTTGCATGTCTTACAAAGATTTTTGTATATTTAAGTTGCCTATTTATATATATATATATATAATTAGAGCCTTTTAGCCAATTAATCCACTTAAAGTAGATAAGAAAATGAAAGTTGTAACATACAAAACAGTGATCTCACCTGTTTTTTCTAATGGGAGTCATGTATTCTTCTTATTTATCCCTTTTCTTTCCCCTGCATTATGCTATTTTCCTTACACGTGAGTAGTTGTTAAAACCCAAAGAAGATGTCTTGCGATCACGATCCTTCCTAGGAATTACCTTTGCTATGATCTTCTTCCCTAAAACTTTATCTTTTGAAACATCCTTCGAGGCATATCTCATTGTGACACACTCTTTCTAGAGTTCTTAATTATATCTTTAACGTTATTAATCGCGCCACTCATCCAAAACAGGGCATCCAAGTTGTTTGCAAGTATTAAGTTTGTCTCGTCTCTTCTTGCACATATGCTTCCTCTTGCTCTTGCTTCGAATAAGCCTTTAAGCTACCTGACTCGGAGCTTGGGGATAAGGATCATCGAATAACCTCCTCATAGCTATCGCATCATGCTCGACACTGGTATCCTCAACTTCATGGATGCCCCCCTGGCGTTGGCCTCTTGAAGGTACAATTTCCACCACGCCTGGTGAACCAAGCAAGTTACAATCTAACACATGAAAGAAGTCCTAATGTACAACATATAAGCTCCTAATATTATAAGACACATTATAATGTAATTAACCACAAAATGACTAAAATACCCCCATAATATCTCTTCTTGGCCAGCTTTCTAAGGAGGTGTAAGGTGACCAGAATCAATTTTGCTACTTGGAAAGAAAGTAGTTTCAGTGACCAAGTCACACTTTACTCTCTTATGCTTTAAGTCACTTAATCAAATCAAACTCACCCACTCTCCTCCCTCCTCTCACCTTGGACGAGAATACACTCCATCTTCTTCCTCTTGTTTTCTTCATTTCTCACTTCCATGTAAGAACACAACAATGGTGGACTAGCTTTGTCTTGCCTTTCTTCTTAAATCTTCTTCCTTTCTCCAACCAAGGAGAACACCGACCCACCTTCTCCTTGAGCTAGGGCCAAAAATCTACACCATTTGGAGGCAAAAATTCAGCAATAAAACAAGGATGAAGCCTAGCTAAGTTCCACCAAGCTTAAGGTAAGAAACGGGGCTCTAAGCTTCAAGTCCTTACTATGATTTATGGATGGCCAAAAATCAAGCCTTTTGTAACTCATTTTCTTCACTCATTTCATACAAAAAACTTGATCTTCATCAATCTCCATGGATGACCAAAATTAGCAAGGAGGTTCTACTTAAGGTAAGCCTTGAATCTAAGGTTTTAAGTGCTGAAACTACCTTTTATCAATAGATCTACACAAGATATAACTCTTGACCTATTTGTCTTAGTGTGGCCAAAAGTTTAGAGAGAAAAATCCCATTTGGAGCTTCATGGTAAATCTCATTCCTTAGTGCACATTTTTGTGCTTTAAGCCTTAATGATTCCTTTGATTATATTTAGGAGTCTAAATACCCTAAATTTCTCCTTCTTCTTATTCTTATCATGGCCGAAAGTTGAGTTCTACAAACCCTTGTGTGGTTGGTCAAAAATCAAAGGAGGAACAAGTGGAAAAACAACTTTAAGGAAATGGTAAGTTTGTCTAAAGCCTTAGAGCTTAAATATACCATTTAATCTTTAGATTGGTGCAAAAATATAACTCCCCTTCATTATTAACATTAGGGCTGAAAGTTACAAGGAGGAAAACCCTAGCTTGGAGCATAAAAGGGTAAGTTCAAACCTTAAAGCTCATTTTGATGTTTTAAGTTGTTTATGTTGGGTGGTTGAGTATGGCCGAGATCAAGGGCTTAAAATGGGTTAAAATGACATAAGAATGAACATAAATTTGTACTAACACATTTGGTTGTGTTCACTAATGACTTAAGGACCCAAATGTCATTTTTACCAAGTTTCAATGATTTTATATAAAAATATAAACTTTGGCCAGTGTGTTGTTGTTCCAAAATGGAACATTTTATTGAAGAAATTTCGGAGTATTTAAAGTGTATGTTAAGGCTTGTATGATAGCAAAAAGTTATTACTAGTTTTATGGACATTTTGGTAGTTTTAATGCTTCCAAAAGTTAAGGTTAATATGGTGTCATGTTAGGTGTGAATATCTTATATTTTGAGGGCTGGTGGAGTAATTAAAACACCTCAAAAAGTTGGTGGAATAATACTTACAAAATTAGGATGTGTTTGGATAAGGTTTAGAGAGAAATTTTGGTTTAAAATTAACTAGGATTTGATTGGATGTTTTAGTGATTATAAGATTAAAGGATATGTTGGATAAGACAAATAGACTAAAGTTTGGAGTGACAAATTTCAATAAGGCCGAAAGTTAGATGTTGATTTGGTCAGGAATGAAAAATATAAGTTTTGGTAAAGTTTGGGAGTAAATTATAAACCTTAGAAAACTTATGGGCCCAAACTGTAATTTTTCTAGAAATGTAAGATAAGCAGAAGTAATCTTATCTACATCTATAGAAGTAACAACAGTCATCTTGACACCATTTATTTTCCTTGAAAAAACTCTTTCTATAGCAATGGAGATAGCAACTTTATCTAAGATATACATTTCTCCTTGCAACCTTCAAATGACTTCAATTTTATTCTGGGAAAGGTCCCGTAATTAATAGGTATTCTTGCTGAAACTTATCAGACCACATAACTGTTCTGGAAATCTACTAATAGATAGAAGATTGAAATAAAATCCAGGAACAAGAAGAACCTTTTCAATCAGACAATGTTTGTTCAGAGAAATACTTCCCCGAACCTTTACCTCCTTGAAATGGCCATATGGCATTTTAATCAATTTGTTTTTTCTCAGTTGTCCAAAGTTGTCATACATGGACACATCACAACATATATGTTTTGTTGCTCCCGAGTCAAGTATCCATTACCTTTTCTTACTAATCAAAACATGATTAGAATTCAGGCAGTAAGATAATGAGTAGGATTAAACATACCTACAAAACTGCACATATCTACATCTTGTTCACTTTGTCCAAAGTAATTGCCAAGCTGATTCAATTGCTCAACAGTAAGGCCTTGAACAGGAGATTGTTGTTCAAAATTTTTTGAATCTGATCTGGAATTTCTATCATCCAAACAAGCATTGATTGAACCTTTCTTATATTTCCATATTTGTAACCTTTAGGAAATCCCCATTTCCAATAACAACTATCGATATTGTGACCTCTCGTACCACAGTGTTCACAATTGACAACTTTCTAACCTTTCTTTTTTGTATTATTCTATCATCTCAAATCCATAGTAAGTTTCACAGCATGAACAAAAAAACTGAAGCTTCCTTTGTTCCCTATCGGCTGAGCAGTCACCTTCCTCTACTTCTCTTCTTGAATTAAAATTGAATATGCATGTTCAATTGTCGGGAGTTTAGTCATCATCAGAATGTTCTCAGATATGATTGTAGGAATCATCTAGTCCCATCACGAATTCAACGAGTTTTTGCTTCTGAAAAAATCTTTGATCTTCTTCACACTCCCACAAGTACATTCAGGAAAATCAAATATAAGAGATTGCTTGCCCCAAAATATTTTTAACTTCGTATAATAAGCTATGATACTTTCCCTGGCTTGTTTTAGATGAGAAATATCCCTTCGAATCTGAAAATTTGGTGAACCATTCATAGTTTCAAACCGCTCTGCTAATTCATCCAAGATGTCCATTGCAGATCCAACCACCATAACGCTTTGCACGATTGATTCATCCAGCGCATTTAGAATCCAAGATTGCACTAGTGAATCGCATATCTCCTACCGTGGCAAGTTTACACTATCCTGATCAGTCTTCTTTACCTTTCCATTTACTATCCCTAGCTTATTTTTAGCTTTCAATGATAAAATCAGTGTCTTTTCTAGGTGTGAAGTTCTTACCAGTTACCACTGACCCAATGAGAACCATCCCTGGATGATCGCTAGGATGAATGAAGAGTGGATCGGTGTTCTCTTGCGATCTTGAGCTTGCGCTAGTTGTGAGCATATGAAGGATGCTCTCAAGCGTGATTGCTTGATCCGCTGATAAGCCGCAGACTTATCATATTTTATGTACTAGATTTAGGATTATATTTATCTAAATAAAGTTAAGTAGTTAATATTTATGTTATATTATGTATTAAAGTGTATTATTTGTTTAGTTTTATGTTTTTATATGTTTTTCATGCAAGGAAACACTTCTGACCAAAATGTCGGACATAAGGCCGGTTAACTCCTGCACGGCACAAGCGTGGAGCAGAAAAGGGTGCTATGCCGGGTATGTTGTCGGGTACATCCTAGCCGGCACAAGTAAAAAGTCACCTCAGTTCACTAGAAGTTAGCAGTACATGAAGAGGTTCCTTTTGATGAAGAGGTGTCTTTTGATGAAGAGGTGTCTTTTGATGAAAAGGTGTCTTTTGGTGAAAAGGTGTCTCATGGTGAAAAGGTGTCTCATGGTGAAAAGGTGTCTCATGGTGAAAAGGTGTCTCATGGTGAAAGGTGTTCTGGTGAAGAGGTGTCTTTTAGTTGGAAAGATGTCTTTTGGATGGGAAGACACTATGTCTTTTCCATACCAATACAACTAGTGTAAAAGGTATCTTTTTGCTAAAGACATGTCTTGGAGGTGTGTCTTTATGGAAAGACATCATTTAAGATATGTCTTTCCATAGAATCACTTCCAACACCTATAAATACCCTACCCATGTGATCATTTGAAACACACTTAAACACCCCTATACACTCTCCATTCACATCACCATTTCCGCACCCCTCCAAGGTGTTGGTGTCCAAGGAAGTTCTATGCAACTTTCCACGCAAAGAGAAGGAATCCATGGCGGGTTAAGGCTACATCCAATTTTCTTATCTCCTGTGTACTATCTCTCTTGATCTGTGTGGATGGTGGAGTAGGAATTCCTTGTTAGTTCTTTGGTTAGGGAATGAAACTCTCCTTGTAAAGCAATGTGTTCTTATTAATATAATTTCAAGTTTATTAAGAGATGGTTCTTAATGTAAGAGAATTAGTTGATCACTCATTCTCTTTATGCAAATTTTACTTGAGGAAGAAAAGCCCAGGAGAAGATAGGTTGACACTCTTAATGATCTTCCTACTTTTCTTCTTTATGAATTAAGGGTTAGTAGTAAGAGTGAGAATTAATCCATCTTCCCCCAATTTCCTTGTTCATTTCGTGGCATGATATATGCTCGATTTGTTAATAGGGATGAGTTTGTTATCGGACTTGGAGCAAGAGAGTGGCATTTACACTTTGAAGGTGTCGGGTGTAATGTCAGATCTCCTGTGTCCGGCGCATTCAATGTCTTTGAATGTGCGTGCATCGGGTGCCCGACAGGATGTCTGGCGCATTCAATTGTGGTTAATTCGAAGGCTTGTGTTTATGTTTCGAGTTCATATTGATACCTAGATGGTTTTACACCCTGGATCAAGGATAATTTCATTGTAATTACCACGTAGTTTAGTTAGTTTTAATTAGGTTTAGAATTACATTCAATTTCCCCCTTGTTTTAGAATAGGTTATTACCGGATTAGGACTAGTTTTCTATAAGTCTCTTGGGTTCGATACCCTCGGTCGTAATATATTACACTATACTCCGACCGGGTTTTATTTGCTACCCGTAGTAGAGTTGTAGGTTTATTTAGTATTTTATTATTTTATGTATAAAGTTTTCCTACAATTTTCTGTTAGCAAATTGGCGCCGTTGCCGGGGACTTGGAATTAGTCCAAGTCCTAATTCAGTTAAAACGCCTATTCTTTATTTATTTGTTTTTTTTCTTGATTCATTGATTCTTTGTTTAATTCATCATTTGTTTTTCGGTTGAATATGCCGGGTGCATTGCCGGGTATCCGGTGCCCGGCACATTCAACATTTCTTTTTTTTAATTCTTTTTTTCTTTGAATCGATTGTTTTCATTTCTGTTAAGTTGAATGGGCCGCCGATACGATGTCGGATACGATACATCCGGTGCTACGGAGGAAGTCTGAAGCCGGACACGATTCACCCGGCGCACAATCCAGCACATTCAACCTAACTTTCATTTTACATTTTCTCTTCAGATTATTAGAGTTATATGTACATATTCCTACTGCACCATGGTCTTATTTTTTCCTTTTCTTATCCCTTATTCCTTGTTCAATCCAATCTCCCTTCGAGTTTTGAACAAGCCGGGCATGAAGCCGGGTAAAATCAACCCGGCACAAAGTAGGAAGTCCTACGCCGGATAGGTTATAATGTGGTCCGGCTTGTTCAATTTTACTCTCCAATTTTTGTCGTAAAGTAGAGACAAATATAAATGATCTCTTACGTTTTATGTCGCTTTGATTTTTCCTCCCTCTTGTTTTATTTCTTTGATTTATTTCTCTCGGTTTGAACAAGCCGGGCAATATGCCGGGTAAATTCAACCCGGCATTAGTGGAGGAAGTCCACTGCCGGATACACGACGCCCGGCACTATGTCCGGCATGTTCAATATGATTTATTTTTCTTTTAGTTTCGTAACATTTCTATATTATTGTTTTTTATACTACTTTGTACAATTAATATTTTGTGTTGCTCCTCCTAAGTAAATAAGGTGAATGAATCTCCGATCGCATAATCTTCATGAAGATTTATCTGACCACGATCAGGAGACAAGAAGACATTTCTTCGTTCCTTAAGGCAACGACGAAACCAACAAACGCACTCCCTGCACAATGGAATCAAAAACCATCGGCGAATGGCAAGCACTCTCTTCCTCAGGAGGCAAATGTGGTTAGTGCACGACCACACACCTAGAGCACCGAATTCCAAGATTTTACAACGCCTGAGAGATTGGAAATGCAAAAGATCTGGACCATTCGCATGGAGCATAAGTCAATGCAGTTGCAAATGCAGCAACTTTTTGCTCAACTATGACCGCTTGGTCAACTTCAGTCTCCAACGCCAACATGATCAACGGGAGTATGCGCGATCGGTCATAATCTCTTCCCAGATCTTTGATCATTCGCCAAGTAGCCAAAAGGCTAAGTGTAGGGCAGCCCCCACGCGTCTAGTCTTCTTGCACCACAGGGGAGTCATTTTCTTCTTAATTACTTTTAATTTTCTTTATTAAAGTCTTTCTTTATTTATTTTCTTTTTCTTTCGAACACTGGGGACAGTGTTCCTGCCAAGTGTAGGGCAGGGACCCCCCCCCCCCCCCTTAAAAAAAAGAGTTTGTTAATAATATGTGTAAGTTGTGAGTTTCATCAATGTTTTACTAAACTTTTTGCATGTTTTGATTGAGATGAGAATAGGAATGAATAATGCTTGTTCTCTCAAGAGGTAAGCTTTCAAATGATTTATAGATTCCTGTTTTTAACTTCTTGATTCTTTTTATTTAACATGAGTATATGATCTATCTCCTAATTCTTTCCTTATGTACTTCTGGGTAATATTTCTTTCCTTTTTCAAACTGTGAAAAGTCTTTTTGGTGAAAATCTTTAAAAGGGTTTTTGTGAGAAAAAAGAAAAAAAAAAAAAAAGAATAAAAAAGAAAAAAGGAAGAGAAAAATCTTCTTCCAAAGGAAAAGCATTATATTCCTTGAGGTTGCAAAAAGTGCCTCAGAATAAAAGCAAGAAACGAGAGTTTTTCCTTTTGTTTTTCTCCTAAACTCCCTGTTCTTCAATGCAAAAAAAAATCATGGTTGATTCAGAAACCCTTGCAAAATAGGGCTGAACCATAAAAAACCAGTGATGAGTGTCTTGGCCACATTCAGAAACTCTTGAAAAATAGAGCTGAATGATGGAAACCGGAAAAAGGAGAGATTACAAATCCCTTATGCAAAATAGCCCAAAAGTTTTTGATCGGTTTTGAAAATTCTTTATTTTTATACCCATTAGTATGTTTTGATGGATAAGGATGATTAAGTGATACTTGTGAAGTAGAGTCGGATAGTTGAGAATATTTATCTAATTGTCATTCTAAAGTATATTTGTTATGTGCATAAGTAGTTACTCCTTTCTAATCTAATTTTGCTCGAGGACTAGCAAAAGGTAAGTGTAGGGCCTTGATAAGCCGCACTTATTATCATATTTATGTACTAGATTTAGGATTATATTTATCTAAATAAGGTTAAGTAGTTAATATTTATGTTATATTATGGATTAAAGTGTATTATTTGTTCAGTCTTATGTTTTTGTATGTTTTTCATGCAAGGAAACACTTCTGACCAAAATGCCGGACATAAGGCCGGTTAACTCCTTCACGGCACAAGCGTGGAGTAGAAAAGGGTGCTATGCCGGGTATGTTGTTGGGTACATCCTAGCCGGCACAAGTAAAAAGTCACCTCAGTTCACCAGAAGTTAGCAGTACATGAAGAGGTTCCTTTTGTGAGCATATGAAGAATGCTCTCAAGCGTGATTGCTTGATCCGCCATTGCTCTATAATGATGAAAGCTCTTACAAAGGTCACGAAAGAAAAAAAGCGAGCCAGAATCAAGAATTTTGCTCTGATACCATGAAGAAGACGAGCGAAATCAGAGATCCCATAGTGAAAGAATATATATAATTGATCTTTATTGACTGTTAGAAGAAAGAGAGTGAGATGGGAAAAGAAAACAGAAAAATAGATCACTCTCTATTACAATGAATGGGAAAATGAACAGAAAGAAAGAAAGAAACACCTATTTATACTATAGAGGGCAGCTGTACAAGCACAGCTCGACAAAGGACAAAAAAAAAAGAATAACAGAATTACAACAACTTCATCTCTCTTTTTGTGATGTGGCCTTGTATTGTACATATATATATATATATATATATGTATAATAATATGTATGCGTACATGTGCACTGAGATATTTTTGTATACTAAACTAAGTGTAATGGGCTATCACAAAGTTTTTTAGATTGTATTTTACTGCTCTAGAATCAATTATCTGTGTATCTTCCGGATACGGCTGACAATTTTAATTAATACGACCCATCTCACCAGCATGAATAGGACACAAAGTTTGTGGGTTACGTGAGTCAGGTTTAGATTCAAACATTACGGGTTTAGATTTTACATTTGGACACAATTATTTAATTATATTGAAATGTGTCAACTCGTTTAATAAATGAGTCACACTACCGTAAATATAAAAAAATGAGTCAGATTTAAGATTGAGCTAACACCAACCGGGAATCCATTTTACCAAAGTCAAAGTTGTTGATGATCTCATTTGGAAATGCGAAATCATTCACGATTACTAAATCTTCGAGTGGGTCAACAAATACAATTTAAGTGTGAGCTTTTCCTCTCTGCCTAAATGCTTATGGACTCTTTCGATTAGGCATGTAAATTGTTGTGAGGTAAGAGATGTGGTGTTGAGCTTTACTCTTGTTCTTGAAACGATTCAAGAGGATTGGAAATCTTTGTTGAAGATCAGAATCGAATAGAGGCAAGAATACACTCAAGAAAGGGAAGAATCGTAGTGGAAGGTCAAAGTGGAAGGCTTCTACTAACAACCTAGTTTTTTACAACCTAATACAAAACCCAAAATAAACCGAACAATAAGCCTACACTTAAGTACTAACCTAAACAGCTAAGCCCAACGGTCAGAATTAACAAACTAACAAAACACGGTTAACTTAGACAATACCGACATTAGGTAATAAACAACCAACTATATAATCTTAACATGCCCCCTCAAAACAGACATCTGATGTTTGTTTTGAAGCTACACTACCAGAGGTCAGTTCTGTGACACTAACTGCTGAAGCAGAGCTGGATAGTCCTTCCCGGCAATACTTTGGTTAGCAGATCCGCGAGCTGCGAACTGGATGGAACAAACTGTATAGGACTAAGCCTTCTTGCAGTTGCTGTCGGACATAATGTATATCCAGTTCTATATGCTTAGTCCTCTCGTGTAAAACGGGATTTCTAGCTATATATACTGCTGATTGACTATCCGATTTCACTGGGACAAGCTTAATTCCTTCAACCCCTAGCTCAGACAACAATCTTGTCAGCCAAGCAATCTCAGCTGTGACTTGCCTCATGGAACGGTACTCTGACTCTGCTGATGACAATGCCACGGTGGTCTGCTTCTTTGATTTCCATGAAAGAGGACTCCCTCCAAGCTGGATAAAGTAACCACTGACTGACCTTCTTGTATTGGGGCAGCTGGCCCAATCTGCATCAAAAATGCAATGAGATCAAAACATTTTTCCTTATTAAATAACAGTCCATAGTTCAGTGTTCCTGAAACATAACTCAAGGTATGTAAAGCAGCATTATAATGTAATCAGTTGGCTTCTCATGGAACTGGCTGAGAACTTGTATTGAGAAGCACAAGTGTGGTCGACTATGTGACAGAAAGCTTAATTTGCCAACCAGTCTTCTGTAAATAGAAGGATCAGAAAGAGGTTTCCCTTGATTTCTATATAGTTTCCTATTCATTTCCAGTGGGCCTACTGCAGCTGTACAATTGTAACAGCCAAATTCTTTTACTAAAGTTTCTGCATAACTGTTCTGAGTAAGAATTATACCCTGTGCAGTATGTAAGAAATGCATTCCAAGAAAATGTGATATGTTGCCAAGGTCCCTAATTTGGAACTCTTTATTCAGTCTTTCTTTGACTTCTTTAATTAAGGCTAGATTGTCACCAGTCAAAAGAATATCGTCTACATATACAGTCAAAAGACAGATTTTATTATCAGACCTGCTAGTAAAGAGAGAATAATCATTTAATGACTGTATGAAACCTAGATCTTTAAGGAAGGTACTCAGTCTTTGGTGCCACTGTCTCGAGGCTTGTTTCAAACCATATAGGGACCTTTTAAGCAAACAAACCTTATTGGTATCACTCACACTGTATCCCTCAGGTAATTCCATAAAAACCTCTTCCTCAAGCTCTCCATGTAAAAATGCATTACTAATGTCAAGTTGGCTAACTATCCATTTTCCTTAACATCAATGATTACTAATGCCTTAATTGTTGTGAATCTAACAATAGGGGAAAAGGTTTCTTGATAATCAATTCCGTATTTCTGGGTAAATCCTTTTGCCACTTATAATCTGGCTTTAAGTCTTTCTAGGTTACCGTTTGCTCTATACTTATACTTAAATACCCATTTGCATTTGACAGGTTTTTGCCCCTTGGAAGATCGACTATTTCCCAGGTCTGGTTCTTATATAGGGCTCTAAATTCTGCCTCCATGGCATCTATCCATCTAGGGTCCCTTATAGCCTCCTCAAAAGAACTAGGTTCGATTTCCTTAACCTGTTTTTCATCAGTTCTAGTAGTAAACAGACAGACAGATTCTAAAGGACAGAGGGATGAGAGTAAACTATCACTGTCATCAGTTAAAACAAGATTTAAATCATCGGACTTGTAGTAATCGTGACTATCATCATATTAGCAATAGCAGCAATAATACGGTCAGACAGAATATTAGTAAAGGAGTCAAGTGTGGACTTCCCCTTTTATTACTTGAGGTCTATCCAACTTCATAAATCTGAGGTATGTAGGTGTATGTCTTTCTCTTTGGGAACGCCTCAGGTAAATCTCCTCTGTTGGTTGCACTGCTTCTTCAAGTAAATCTCTGTGGTTTGTGTTTTCTTGCTGTGCCTCTTCAATTTTGCTTGTATTCCTTCCTTCACTCTGAGCTTGAGGTCCTGTCTTGGTTCCTGAAAATCTTCATCAAATAACTCAAGAGGTGCTGTTAGCTCAACATTATCTTCATGGTTATCAGAGGGTACTAAGAGATCATTACTTACACTTTTATCTGTCACCTTGAAGGGAAAGATATTCTCATGAAAGATAACATCTCTGTTATGTATTACCTTCTGATTATCCATGTCATAGATTCTGTAACCAATGAAAACACCCTTCACACATCTAGAGGCGAATTTATCATGCTGATTGATAATTAATTTTGGCAAAGCACAACATCCAAAACATCTCAAATTCGTATAATCAGGTTTTTCACCAAAACAATTTCAAATGGTGTTTGGCCTTTTAAAGATGAAAGAGGCATTCTGTTTATTAAGTAAGTTGCAGTCAAGATACTGTCAGCCCAAAACCTTCTAGGTAAACCAGAATGAAACATTAGGGCTCTTGTTGTTTCCACAATGTGTCTATGCTTGCGCTCCACAACTCCATTTTGTTGTGGAGTGTGGGCACAAGAAGTTTGATGTTTTATCCCTTTACTTTTCAAAAAATCAGTTCCAAATTTAGAACTTCCAAGCTCATATGCGTTGTCAGTTCTAATACACTTAACTTTCTTGTTAAACTGCCTTTCAGTCATTTCCAAAAAATCAGCAATAATTTGAAAAGATTGGGATTTATTAGCACACGAATGAACCCAGGTGGCCCTACTCTTGTCATCCACTATGGTGAGAAAATACTGGAAGCCATCATAAGATTTTTGGGAATAAGGACCCCATAAATCGACATGTATTAATTGGAAAATTTCATCTGAACTTTTTATTGCTTTTACCAAAGACGTCTCTGATCTGTCGCTCGTTATGGCATTGTGCCATATGAAATGTCTTGGCCCCCTCTCCTTCTACAAGTTTCAGCCCTAACATCTTACTCCTTACTCTTTGGGCAGTGTCCTAATCTATAATGCCAAAGGGAAATGAAGTCATTAGAGTTAAAACTGGGACTAAAACTGTTGCCAACACTAGCACATGAGATTTTCTTATCTATACAGCTTCCAATCACCCTCTTGTCACAGAAAACATCAAGGAGATACAGACCCTGTGAAAATGTCCAATTTGCACATCATCTTCAAATCAGAGGCCTGATATACACAACATGTGGGATCAAAATTATTCTTCCACCCAGATCATTTGCTAGCTTACTAATGGCACAGATTGAATCTGAACTTAGGCACAAACAGCACATGATTCAAAATAATTAAGGAGTTTATTCTAACAGAACCGATTATTCTGACATATTGAGGATGGCCATCTGGCATTCCTATTCTATGAGCTTGGTCAAGAATGCGATAATAGCTAAACAAAGATAAATCGCAGCACATGTGATCTGTTGCTCCAGAATCAAGAATCCAGGTAGATTTATCTAGGGTTTTATGTTTACTCGCATTCGAATTAAGACTCAAACTCTTAATAGAATCTTTGTTCAAGAAATCAGGATAATCAGAATATGTAGTAGGGTTAGAACTGTACCGACGAACCCGCAATTGGTTCTTCCTCCTGCTGCGGTGTCGCGTCATTTGTGCCGCCCTGGGATCTGCTGATGTATGCTAGCAGGGCACTAACTTGCTCCTTAGTAAGATTTCCGCCAAAAGGGTCTTGCACAGAGTCTTCTTTGTTCCCCTCGCTTGCACAGTTATTGACGACTGGTTTCCTTGGCTTGCTGCTCCTCCAATTTTGGGGAAACCCATGCTTCTGGTAGCATTTGTCCTCCGCATGTCCCATCTTTCCGCAGTGAGTGCAATTTGTTGGGTTACGCTTTCCCGATCCTGAGCAGAGTACTTAGGGTTTCGCTGTCGCTGGTCAAAGGCGAAAGACATAGAGACGCGTCGTCGCTTGGTGAAGAATGACGGGGGTAGTAATATTTTCCTGTCACTCCTGCTGGATTAGTAAGGCGAAAACTTTCTCTATCTCGGGTAATGGGGAAATCATTAAAATGTTGCTTCTGACTACTGTGTATCTATCATTAAGGCCCATAAGAATTTTATGACTCTCCTTTGCTTGACATACTCCTTAAACGATTCTGTATTCTCGCAGTTGCAGGAGGGAATAACTTCGCTGGAGTCGATTTCATCCCAGAGGCTCTTGATCCGATTGAAGTATTCGCTTATGGTACTGCTCCCTTGCGAGATAGCGCTGAGCTGCTGCTCCAGCTCGTAGATCTTCGTAGCATCGCTGTGACCGTAGCGAGTACACAAATCGCTCCACATTCCCGCCGCCGTAGTCCGGAATATTATAGTTTCTGCTATTGACTTCTCCACGCTCGATAACAGCCAAGACATGACCATCTTGTTACACCCGGTCCCATGCCTGGATCTTGGATGCTAGGCCGGTGGGTCGGGCAAGTGTCGTCTAGAAAGCATGTCTTGTTCTTGGCTCCTACTCGCGATGTCGACTTGTCTTCTCCAAGATGGAAATCCAGTTCCAGTGAACTTCACGGCGACCGGCACTCCAGTTGGTCGGCGTTACTCAAGTAAAGAGGGTCACCCGACAGAATGGCGTCGCCGTTCTTGCGCCGCGACCTGGTTCGTCCTTGCCTTCGTTTTTTACCCGTATCGGTATTCTCATCGGTTTCCTTTATTTCGCAAGACATATCGTCGAAATTGGGCGAGGGGTTTTGTAATTAGTGAGGTGAAATCTCCGGCTCTGATACCATGAAACGATTCAAGAGGATTGGAAATCTTTGTTGAAGATCAGAATCGAACGGAGGCAAGAATACACTCAAGAAAGGGAAGAATCGTAGTGGAAGGTTCAAAGTGGAAGGCTTCTACTAACAACCCAGTCTTTTTACAACCTAATACAAAACCCAAAACAAACCGAACAGTAAGCCTACACTTAAGTACTAACCTAAACAGCTAAGCCCAACGGTCAGAATTAACAAACTAACAAAATACGGTTAACTTAGACAATACCGACATTAGGTAATAAACAAACCAACTATATAATCTTAACAGTTCTTGCTCCCCCACAAATGCTGGTTTTAAACTCCAGTTATAAAAGAAAAAAGGTATGTAGATATAGATTGCTAGCTCTAAGTCACACCTAGCAGATTGTTCTAAATGAGAGAGTTTTATATATATATATATATATATATATATTATACTATAATTATTTAAAGAAAACATGCTTACAACAGATGAATATATAATAGCTTTTTTTAAAAAAAAACTCACTTTGGAACTTATTAAATGAAAGAGTTTCCACATCAACCGTTACCTAATTGCGCTATATAAACCAACAGAATAGATACACGTGTAGCCCTACACTATTTCGGGTTGTGACATTGAATATCATATTCCCGGAAAAAAGTCTTGTGCCATTATGGTATTGGTATATATGAAAGAATAGCAATCTTGAATGTGTACTCAAAAACCGAGGAGGATGAAGAATGGCCAACTACTGCAACAAAACACCAAATATGGGAAAAGGATTTCTAACATCACGTACACGTCGTCTAGCTATCTTTTAAAACAAAAGTTTGACGATTATCGGGCTAAAAACCAAAACGAGAATTGCGTGATTGATGAATGACTAGTTGGCTGTTATACGTTGCTTTCGTCTTCCTATTTCTGCATACTATACATGATATGAGATGTGCGAGTTATTAGTATTACCAATTTGTCCACTTTAAAGAAAATAAAACAAGTCTCATTTGTCCCCACGTCTGCCGATACTTAGATTATCCGGAGACTCTGCTCTATTTGTGAGGGGTTTCAAATAAATCTAATGTCACATCTACCACATAAGTAAAAGCAGAAGCTAAGCCTCAGAATGGGACCTTAAGTTTTGTGACTGTGAATGAGGTCTAACTATAATTAGGGGTGTGTATAGGTAAATCGGAAATTCGATAAAACTTATATCGCTTAACTGAAATTTTTGGTACGATAAATAAAAATGGGAAAATTCACGAGATACCCTGTTTTCTTTCGTAATTCACAATATACCCCTGTGATTTTAGTAATTTAACTTTAAACATGCTTAAATGTTGTCCAAAATTGATGAAACTTACATGGACGATTCTAAAGTGTTATATTTTGGTTCAATATCAATTTTGAAGCTTTTTAAGCTCAAATGTGACCTGTGGGACCCAATGAATATGTGACTGTTAATTGGGTCCCACAGGTCCACATGTGAGCTTAAAAAACTTCAAATTTGATATTGGACCAAAATATAACACTTTAGCATCGTCCATGTAAATTTCATCAATTTTGGACAACATTTAATCATATTTAAAGTTAAATTATGAAAATCACAGGGGTATATTGTGAATAACGAAAGAAAACAGGGGTATTTCGTGAATTTTCCCAATAAAAATTCATTACCATTCAATTTGAACCGGTTTTCCAATATCAGATATATATACTTACTTCGTGTTGTTTTCAATAGATGATTTTTTGGGTTCTTTCAATCTTTTTCAAAATATAAAATGTTCGTCCTCTTTTTTCCAATTCTAACCCTTACTTTTATCTCACAACTCTACTTTTTAAATTAGTTCAATTACCAATACGAGAAGTCAAAGTAAAATAGTCTAATATTTTTCTCCTTAATTCTAGTGCCCACAACTAGAAAATCATATATTTAGAATTAAAGAGTAATATTTTTGTATATCGTAGGATAAAATAAATTGTGAAAAATTATTAAAGAAACAAAACTATTGGATAAAAGTAACTAACCATATAAAACCACATCCATCAATAGATAGTTTTTCAAACACAAAAATATTCTTCTACCAATTAATATGAGCTTAAAAAGATACTTTTTCCAAATTCATCTCTAAAACTACAGATATTTTCAATAGGAGGGAGTATATTGGGAGAAAATACCAAGAAATTATGAGGGTTGTGAACAAAATGACAAAGAAAAAGTAAAGACATATAATAAGATAGAACATTAAGAGACTAGAGGAAAATACTTTTAAAAAATTAAATAAAAATAAAATTATTATTCATTAATATTTTTATATAAATCATATACGGTTTTCAGTAAATAATCCATTATTAAATGTTGCTGTTTTTGTCTTTTATAGTGACGTATTCATCATCCAACTATTCTCTAGGGCATATACAATAACAAGAGTCATTCCCCACTCTTAAAATAATATATTTTATATTCTTCTTCTCACAATCTCTCTTCTTTTTTATAAGACACCCATTTTTTAGGTTCTTAACTCACAAACTTCTCTTCTACATGTCATATTTTATATCTTTTTGTTTTATTAATTTGGTGTGGGTTCCATGGATGCCTTAAAGAGCAAGAGACTATTCTTTTCTTTTTATTTTTGACCGTATCTTCATGTTGGTATTTTCACCCCGTTGGAACCAAACACCGGCCTAACATTTTGACCCATGCATGCATGTTTCCCTTACACATAAATTTTGTTGCACTTAACCTTCTACATAGCCCAACTTCCACCAAACTTATTCCAAACTACCTTCTTTCATTCACGCTACGTGTGTGCAAGATAATAAACTGAGCTCTTTTTTTTTTCTTAACAAAGGTCAAAGGGTGATTAACAGAAAACTCAATTCATATATACTTACGACAAATTCAACCCGGCAAATCTCAAATCATTTATCTCGTTCAAACCCGCGTGAGTAGCTAACTCGCTATGGTAACAGCGAGGGGCTTGGTGGTAGAGGGGTGGTGTCCTCGAACCAAAGGTTCTGGATTCAAAACATACCCCACTTATAAAAAAAAAACTCGCTATGGTAACATCATTAGATACATTTTCAATCTCCCAACTGATAGGGCCAGACTTATTAAAGGTACATATTGAAAATAACACCATTGGCTTGGCTTTGCGTACAACTAAACTCTTTTCTCACTTAGGTTTCCCTTTCTCATTTTATACATAAGTAACACCCTAAAAAACGTAACAACTTAGCACTACTGCCAATCCAACCAACCTGCTAGCTTATATAATATAATCACATGATCAATATCATATCACAAGTTACCATAATAACATCCATACGTTATACTCTTGACAACCTTTCCCCCATAAACTCCTTAACCTCACTTATCAACACTGCCGATTCCGCCACTCCAGGGAACACGTAAAACGCATGACATGCATTCGGGTACTCCAACAACTTCACTTCCTTCCCGGATTTCCTCATCCACTCATAATACCTCACTTGCCAATCCTTTAACGGATCAAACCCACCAACCACTACCACAGTCGGTGGCAGATCCAACCCACTCACATCCTTCGCATTAGGCCCACTTACATTCCTAGCCCAATGATCTCGCCCCACTCCTTCAGGTAAGAACGCCTTCCACATCCAATCAGTTCGTGTCATCGACACAATCGGTGCCCCTTCAAGCTTAATTCAGATTCTAATCTCTCTTCTCCACCAAAGAACGGCTGGATCAAAACCGTCCCAATCACTCTCACTTTCTTCAAAACCACCGACTCCTCACAAGCTCTCACCACCACATTATGCGCAATATTCCCTCCCGCACTATCCCCCGCTACAAAACACTTCGAAACATCCGCGTTTTCCGGCCAGTACTTCACTCTCCGTCTCAAATCGTTAGAATCATCAAGGAATCGAAGCACATCAAACGCGTCATCATATTGCGCTGGAAACTTATGTTTCAGGTGCTAACCGGTAATTAACTGACACAATGACGGCACGGAGTTTACGACATAAGCGACGGCATACGGTATCGTAGACGTACGATCCGGCAGAGAGGAAAGCGAATCCACCGCCGTGGAAAAAAACTATTACGGGAACGAAATCTGTTGTTGTCTTAGGAGGAAGAGACGGAACCAGAGGTCGCGATCGGAGTTAACTACGACATCGTGTGTGGATACGCCGTTGATTGGGGTGGAGTTAGCGGATACTTTACGGTCTAAGATGTTCATTAGACGACGGTTTACTGTGATGTCGCGCCGAGCGACAAAGGTGGTTATGAGGGAGAGGAGTCGGATTTGGAGACGAGCTTTCATTGGGAGCTTTAGAGAGGGAGTTTCAGTTGCTGCCATTGTTTTTTTTCACGATGAACTACAGAGAGAGATTAGTTGAGAGGGACGAGGATGGAGTTAGTTTTATTTATACTGATAATGCGGAGAGCATTGGGGTTTTATGGTTGCTCACCCGCTCTCACGGATTTCTATCTTCTAGTTGGCTGGCTATTTGGACTTGCAAAACCTGTTTTAGTTGTTGAGATTTTATGTTTTCCAAAATGGATTCATGTGACGATTCCATGGATTCTAGCACCCGTTCTGTGAAACGCATTATTTATTTTAAAGTATGCCACGTTTTTTTAATCAAGGTGTGATTCTTTTTTTTTTTCTTTTTCAAAATGTCACGCTGTTTTTTTTTATTAATTATGATTTGGAACTATTACTAAAATTATTGGGACAATGACATACGTGATATATACTTGTTAATAAGGTTTGTAGTTGAATATAAGTGACACAAAATTGATGAAATGTTAATCAAACTTAAATTTTTTAAATTGTTGCTCAAAAGTTTTAGACCGTCAAATTCATTTGAAAAGTTGATCTGATAATCAAAAGTGAGCCATAGTTTTTGATATGACACGTTAACCTCCTCCCTATTCGCTCATACCATCAATTCACTCATACTTATAACTTTAGACAATGACTTGTTAGTCCAGTGACATGACAACAGCCTAATAAAACTATATTTGTAAGGTTGATGATAATAAACTAGTGGCCAAAACGGAGGTGGACAAAATATGAGTAACTTTGAAACAAAATTCCCCTTCATAAAGAATACATAAAATGATTTTAAGTAAGGTAATCAAGGGCAAATTGTTGGCTTTGATAGAGATGGGACTCTCATAGTATGTAGAGCTTACTGTTAGTTTAGAAATATGGGTATATTGGAAAAAAATCCATTTTTTGGCGCACTGGCAAGGAACAGTGAAAATAGGGAAGCGAGATGAGAAAAAAGAACGCGCGGCGCGTTCCCTTCTTCTTCTAGGGGTCTCGCCTCCTCAGCGAATCCCTCCCTTTTGTCTCTGAATCTAACCTCCATTGCTGTTTCTTACCCAATTTACTATTGCGCAACCTAATCCTTCTTCGACTAGGGTGGTGGCGTTGTATATTTTTCATATTGGAAATCTTGTTCGAGCGCGCGAGTTGTTGTTTCTTCTGCGAAGTTGAAGTATGGAGTTCGTCTTCAAGCGGAGGAGACAGATGAAGTCGTGAAGGTTACAAAGAAGAAAAGATCTGTTTTAGATTGGGAGATCGATAGGAATTTCCCAGCAGTTAACGTACCTGAGATTTTGGGATTTCCGCACCAGAGGAGAAGCGTTCCTATAGCGAAGCGCTAAAACAGAAAGAAGAATAGAATGCCATGGATCTGTCTGAGGATGAAGTTTCGGACCAAGAAGAAGAGGAAGAGGAAGATTCAACAGAAGAAGACCCATTATGCCCTAGAGTGACGGTCCCGAAGGAATGGATTCAAGAAATCAATAAGGAGTGGAGAATGCGGTAATTGTTAAGCTTTTAGGTAAAACCGGACTGGGTCAGAGGTGGAAGACGAGGGGTAAATTTGAGGTTTTCTTCGTGGGAAACAGGTATTTTTCGGTTAAGTTCGAGTTGAAAGAGGATAGGAATATGGCGCTCTATGGGGCCCCTGGCTTATTGCAGATCACTACCTAACGGTGAGAGGATGGAGTAGGAATTTCGATACGAGTCTGAGGCCTTAGCAAATTTAGATGTGTGGGTCAGATTTCCAGACTTGAGAACCGAATTCTTGACAGAGAAGTGTATCTCATTAATATGAAGCAAATGGGGAGAGTTCGCAAGGTCGACATCACAAAGACGAGTTTGGGAACCCTCTGAGTGGCAAGGTTTGCATCAACATAGACTTGTCTCAACCTTTAATTGGGAAGTTCAGGATGTTTAATGATATTCAGAGGGTTGAGTACACTGGTCTTCATTTGCTTTGCTTTAACATTGGTAGATATGGACATCATAAGGAGAGATGCACGATGATAGATAATGAGGAGGTTCTTATCAATGAAGGTGGCTTCAAGATGGTTCAAACATGTGCGAAAAGGGATGCCTCGATTCTAACAGAGAAGTTTGGACCATGGATGAAGGTCACTAGGAGGAAAAAACAGCAGTTCAGGAAACCTTCTGTTAAACCAGGGGCGAAGGTACCAAATGGAGGGAAAGAGGAGAATCGACATCCAAAAACTTCTTCTAAGAAAAAGAATCTATCACATCTGGGTGGAAAGGATGAGGAGGCCACTCAGAGAAACCCACTTCCTCAAGAACAGTTCTGAAACTCTTACAAAGGAGATGGAAGAGGATAAGGAGAAGGAAACTGCAAATATGAAGCTCCAAGAACTTAAAGGAGTTAACATGAGAGGGAAACCAGGTGATATTTCTAAGAAGAAGGCGGCCCAAGGAACGTCTGAGGAGGGTCAAGAGCCTGAAGAAAGTTTTCATAGCCCAACTAAGTCCTCTAGCTCTTATCTTTCTTTGGATAATGCTCCTATATGCACTAATAATAATGTGGAGAGGATTCCTCCTAATATGGACGATCTATCTTTGGATGATGCCTGATGTTTCGATGCTATATATTTATTTGCATCTGGCTTGTTGGTATTCAGTAGTAGATATGTGTCTTATGATTAGTAATATGAAGATTATATCATGGAATGTGAGAGGAGCGGGTAAGAGTAGCTTTCTTCCCTCTATTAAAAATCTGTTGGCCTTGCAAAAACCTGATGTGCTTTTTCTCTGTGAGCCCAGAATTAGTGGGCTTAATGCTGATAGTGTTATGAGAAATTGGCTTTCCTCACTCTTTTAAAGTTGATGCTAGAGGATTCAGTGGTGGCTTCTGGTTGTTTTGGAAAAGTAATGTGGATATTCATATTCTTAAGTTTGAGGAGCAATTCATTCATACCTGTATTAACATAGGTAAAATCAGTATGTTTGGCACTTTTGTATATGCTAAACCTCCAGATTATGAGAGGATTAGGCTGTGGAATTGTTTGAACCAGATTGCTCCTCCTGAAAATGAATTTTGGTTTTTGACTGGGGACTTTAACTCCATCCTTTCTTTGATAGATAAAAAAAGGTGGTGTTAGAATTCTAAACCAGGGTAGCCTTGCCTTTAGGGATTGGGTTCATTCTTGTGGTTTAAGGGAGCTGCCTTCAAAAGGTTTGAATTTCACCTGGACTAACAAATCCATCTTTGTGAAACTAGACAGGACCCTTGTTTCTGCTAATTGGTCAGAGGTGTTTCCTTTAAGTTGGGTTTCTATTTTGCCTAGAACTTGCTCAGACCACTCTCCTATAGTTTTTTGTTTAGTACCTCCTCATCAATGCCTGGTAGGGTTAAAACCCTTTAGATTCCAAGTAGCTGGGGCAGATCATCCTAATTACAGGAGACGGTTGTGAATAATTGAACTCTTCTTGGCATCTGCGGCAAAATCTAAAGAATTTGAGCTCTATCCTGAGTGTTTGGAATAGGAAAGTTTTTGGCTATATTTTTTTGTATTAAAAGAAGACTGGAAGCTAGATTGGCGGGCATCCAGAGAAGTCTGGAAAAGAAGCAAAGCCCTTTTCTGAGAGAGTTAGAAGTCACTCTTAGGAAGGAATATGAGGTCATCTTGCATAGAGAAGAGATTTTGGTTCCAAAAATCTAGGGATAAGTGGATTAAATTTGGTGATAAAAATACTAGATATTTTCACAGGAAGGTAGCTATAAGAAGAGCCAGATCTAAAGTGGAGATTGGAGGATAGTGATGGTGGTATTATTGAGGGTGAGGACAATCTTTGTATTCTAGCTAAAGACTATTACAATGATTTGTTTCAGGAGAAACAAAAGGGCCTGTTAGATCATTTTGGTCATGATTTCCCAGCCTTAGAGTTCTCTGATAAGTCTTTTGTATCCTCTCTTCCCACTGTGGATGAAATATGGAATGTTATTAAATGTATGGATAATTTTAAAGCTCCTGGTCAGGATGGGTTTCAAGTATGGTTTTTCAAGAACACTGGCAATTGATTAAGGTTTCTGTTTATGAATTTGTTAGGAAAGCCTCTGAGACCTCAGCTATAGATAGAGAAACAAACTCCACTCTGCTTTGTCTCATCCCTAAGTTAACCTGTCCGGTGAATATGAAGCAGTTCAGACCTATTGCTTTATGCAATGTCTCATACAAAATCGTTTCTAAATTATTAACAAATAGGATTAAATCCTTTCTTCCTAAGGTTATCTCCCCATGTCAATGCAGTTTTGTTCCTGGTAGGAATATACAGATAACCATATTCTTATGCAAGAGATTATCTATTCCATGAAAAGAACTAAATGTAGGGATGGTTGGGTAATCATGAAAATTGACCTTGAAAAGCATATGATAAACTCTCTTGGAGTTTTATTCGGGAATCTCTTGAATGTCTTAACCTTCCAGATGACTTTGTTAATTTGATTATGAGCTGTGTGAGCTCTGTGAGTATGCGGGATTTATGGGAAGGTTCCCAATCTGAAAGTTTCTTCCCAGGCAAAGGGATAAGGCAGGGTTACCCCCTGTCTCCTTATTATTTGTTATTTGCATGGAAAGACTGTCTCATTTGATTAATAATGTTGTTCTCAGTAAAGTGTGGTGTCCCATTAAGCTGAGTAAAGGGGGTCCAGCCTTATCCCACTTATTTTTGCGGATGACTTGGTCTTACTTGGTAGTGCTGATGTCTCCAATGTTTTGTGCATAATGAATATTGTTCAGGATTTTTGCAATGTCTCTGGGAACATCTTAATCTAGGAAAATCCAGGATTTTGTTTTCTAAGAATGTCAGTTCTAGTAGGAGAATCGAAATAAGCAGGCAAGTGGGAATCCCTCTTGCTGATAATTTTGGTAAATACTTAGGCATTAATCTTATTGAGGGTAGATCTAAGATAAGAATTTTAGTGATTTGGTGGAAAAAGTTCAAACAAGAATCAGTGGTTGGAAGGCCAAATCCCTTTCCTTTGATGGTAGACTAACTCTGGCTAAGTCGGTCCTAAACACAATTCCTATTTATAATATGATGTCCCAAAAAATTCCGGATGCAATCTGCAATAGGTTGGAGAAATTGTCCAGAGATTTTCTATGGGCCATGGTAGCAATGAGAGAAAGCTCCATATTGTTGCTTGAAATGTAATAACTAAAGATAAACAGGAGGGGGGCTTGGGCATCAGAAATTAAAACCTATGAATAAAGCTTGTCTTGCCAAACTTTCTTGGAAGTTAATTCAAAATCAGGAGGGTTTCTGGCAAAGGGTTTTAAAAAACCAAATATAGGAATCTGAATTCTAGAAATGCTTCCTGCACTTGGAAAACATTTTGGAATCCAGTGAGATAATAGATAAGGTGCTAGATGGAAATTGGGCAATGGGGAAAGCATTAATTTCTGGTTGGATAGTGGCTGTTGGAAGAGCCTCTTTTAAGTTTTGCTAATCCCCGAGAGTATTGATAAAGAGAGAGTGGTGGCAAGTTATTGGTGTGAAAAGGAGGGATGGAAATGGGATTTAATTATAGTTATCTTCCAGATGATATTTTGGATATTCTTGCAAGCAAAGGAATCTTTGATCCTAATCTTAAAGATTCAGTTATTTGGCCTACAGCAAAAACTGGGCAGTTTACTGTTTCTTCTGCTTATGAGATGGTTAGGAACAAGGTTAGGAAAAGCCCCATTTGGAAGTATGTTGGGAAACTACAGGTTGCTGAGAAAATTAAAACTTTTATCTGGTTGGTGATTCATCAGGGCCTGAAAACCAAAGATCTCCTTTCTAACCGGAGAATACTTCAGTCTAACTCTTGTGATGATTGTGGGGATGTTGAAAATACTTTTCATGTGCTTAGGGATTGTAAGGTTAGCAAAAAGGTTTGGAACGCCCTTCTGAACGATAAATAGTGCTGCTAAGCAATTTTCTCTCTGAATTTTCAGGATTGGTTATTTAATAATCTTAAATGCGCTGTATTGATGAGTGAATACAAGTCTAACTGGGCTGATATATTTGCGATGACCTGTTATACTCTCTGGAAGTGGAGAAATCTAAAATTTCATAATAAATTAACTGTTTCGGATATGCCTCTGAATTTGCTTCATGGTAATTTGCAGCGGTATTTAGTTGATAAAGCTCGAAGTGATCGGATGGAGGAACTAATATGCAGGACGGCCAGATTGCATGTGTACCTCCTCCTGATGGCTTCATCAAAGTCAACGTAGATGCTGCAATGAGTCTGGAAGGGGTGGCAGCAGCTGGAGGCTGCATCAGAGATCATCGAGGAGAGTGGAAGGGTGGCTTCACCCACTTCATGGGTAAGACTGGTCCTGGAGGCTGAGGCTTGGGCAATATATGATGGACTAAGAACAGTAAAGGAGCTCAATCTCAAGAAAATAATTGTGGAATCTGATTCTCAGTTAGCAGTCGATATGGTTTTACAGAGAGGTGATGGGAATTCCCCCTTAGAAGGGATAATTATAGGTTGTAGAAGTTTGTTTGACTGTTTTGATACGTACAACATCAGCAAAGTTAATAGGATATGTAATAAGGTTGCTGATGGTATAGCTAAATTTGGGCTAAATTGTAATAGGGGTTATATGCAGTACAGGTTGCCCCTTGAGTGTTGTAGGATATGGCTGTTTCACGATTGTTCCTATCCTGGTGATTAATAAATAAGAAGTCGTTTTGGATCAAAAAAAAAATATGGGTATATTGTGAATTTCGATACTTTTTTGTGGTAATGTAAAACAACTTTTAAAATTAGGGTATCACGAATTATAAAACCTTTTCGTGGTATATTGTGAATTTTTCCTAAAAATCAAATGTTTCACCAAAATTTTTAAGATTTGAGCAAATTTCACAAAATATACCTAAGTTTTCAACTATTAAGATTTCATTTTCACTTATAATATCCCTCCGTTCAAATTCTGATATATTTTAATTTTCATATTTTCATTTGGACTGTGCACTATATACCTAAGATTAACTCGGAGAGGTATATGGTCAAAAGTAATATTTTGTACTCCCTCCGTCCCTGTTTGACCTTCTGGTTTATTATTTGGACTTGTCGTTTGACTTCAATATTTAACATGTAAATGACATAATTTTACAAATCTAAGTTTGCAATTGAATCCTTATGTCAAAAACTATATGTTGTAGAAATTTGTTTTATAAATTATTTTATCTCATATGTTTAATATTGAAGTAGAAAAAAGTGCCAAAAGCAAACATGAAGGTCAAAGTAGGACGAAGGTAGTAAAATGTATAAAACTTAAACAGAGTATACAAAAGAAATTAAAGTTCATATAAAAACAATTTCAACAGATGATAAAAATTATATAACACACAAAAAAATAATTCGCATCCTAAATTCTAAAATAAATATGAAAATGACTAAATAAAAAGTTTATATTTTTTTCTGTAAATACATATAAATTGTTGTTACACAATTAAAAATTATTATAGTGAATGGAATTAAAATAAAAATATAACAAATACATTAAATAAATAAATCATTGAACAATTTTATAAATCAAAACAATATATAAATAAATAAAAAATATCAAAAGTAACAATCTCATATAGTTCATTGGCTACACCTGCCTGTAGCCAACTTGGCTGCATCTGAAGGGCATTTCAATCAAATTAAAACACAAACAATGAAAGGGAGCGTGCAAGCGTGAGTGCTTTGATTATTATTTTTTTTTATATATATATAATATATTTTTAAAGGCCCACGCCTTGCGGAGTTTTAGTTTTTTTTTTCTTTTTTTCTTTTTTTTTCCTTTTTATTATCAAACCTTTAAATTATTGTAAACCCTAAAAACATGTCGAGTTAGTTGCTACAATATAAAGTATAGAACGGTTTCCAAATAGATTACCCTACCCCAAAACCCACCCTAAGAAAGTTAAAAAACGTCGAATTCACCACTTACTTAATGAATTATAATATCAATTTTAATGAATCATAATATAAATTAATGAATCATATATCATTTTAGTGTATCATTTATACATGTAATTTTTTTTTTAAAAAAAAACTATCAAAACATATTCATGACTGGTCTTGTTTTGAAGAGCTTGATTTATATGAACAATGATATTTATTTTTTTTTCATTTTGGACCTATATATTTATAGTTACAATCATTTAAAGGTTTGATAATAATGTGAAAATGTACATATTTCATGTGAGAATTTACATGTTTTAATGTGATGATGTACATGTTCAAATGTGATAATGTACATGTTCATTATGAGAATGTATGTTTTATGAACATTTGTACATGTTTGTATGACCGTATGTACAAGTGTTCTTCTTTATATGTACATGTTTTAATCTAATGATGTACATATTTAATGATTCGTACAGGTTTATATGACTATCTATATGTTTTTTTGCGAGGATGTACATGTTTTTTACGTGAAGATGTACATGTTTTAGTGAACATTTGTACAGGTTTGTATGACCATCTGTACAAGTTTCTTTTACGTTCTGTGCACTATACATGTACAAATAATTTTTTTAAAAGTTGTCAAAATATATCCATGATTGGTCTTGTTTTGAAGAGCTTGAATTTAGGTGAACAATGATATATTTTTTTTCATTTTGAACTTATATATTAAAAGTTACAACCATTTAAAGTTTTTATAATATAAAAAAGAAAAAAAAGCTAACCACGCGCCGCTACTCCTCGATTGTAGCCATGTCCGCCTACAATCACATGCAGCCAAGACAGATTGAATAAAAATTATAAAGTAAAGAATAAAACCTAAAAATATGATAATTTTTGTTGTGATTATTGATATTCTATAATATATATTTGTTAATAATTTCTACAATTCGTAAAATTATTTAACGATTTATTAAATTTCATGTAATTGTTATAATTTCTTAAGGATTTAAGTCACCCACTACAATAGTCTTTAACTTATGTAAAATTCTGACAATCGATATGTATTTTTAAAAATATATAATTTTTTATCATTAGTCATTGTCATATTTATTTCATAATTTTTTGTGAAAGTTGTTTTTACATTTTATATGATCTTTAATTATTTGTCGTGTATTTTGTTTAAGTTTTATATATTTAAATAAATTTGTGATATATTACTGATTATTTGCAGGGTCAAGTGGTGTGAGGGATAAAATGAGAATATGAAAAATAAAAATATATCAAAATTTGAACAAAGTAATTTCTTGTAGTAAGTTTAATCTTAAAAATATTTTATGAAATTCACTCAAAACCTCATGAATGTTTAGTAATATTTCAAAAATCTAAAAATCTTTCCTCATTATATAAATAAACAAGGCATGCTTAAAAATCCTAACTAATGCGACTGATATCTAAAACTGAACTCAATAATTCTAATCCAAATTACACGATGGTACAGATTGCAAGAGTTAGTAAGCCAAAACTGATTGGATTGCATTAGAGCACTAATCAGTACTTAAGCCAGGTAAGGACCAGCCCGTTCCCCGGACCAGTTAATAATTGAATCAGATCATTTTATACGAACGTTTTCAAGCTGAGCAAAACCCAACCCACTTACTAGCAGTGCACGTCTGTTCAATACTAGTGGTCAAACACACGAGCCCAATTAAAGGTAGCTAACCACTCCGTTCTCTTTGCATGATCACCGACCCAATCAGCACTCTTTTTCTGGGATGGGAAAAGTTTTTTTTTTTCATTATAATTAATTACTAAATAGTCTTGAAACACATAAACACTAAATTTACTCTTTTATTTTAAAACTTTATCTTACATTACTAATTCCTTTGATCTCGTCTCATGGGTTAGTTGGATATATTGAGCTCGTTTGGGGAACAGCTTCCACAGACAGCTTCTCAATTTCTAAAATCAGTAGGCTTCCACCAAACACCCAAAACGAGTAGCTGACAGCTTCTGTAAATCATCAGCAGACAGCTTCTCAATTTTCAGCAGCAAGACCTAACAATTGTCTCTGCTTTTTAAAACCATCAGCAGACTTTCCACCAAACAACACCAAAACTAACAGCTGACAGCTTCTGCAAACCATCAGCAGACAGCTTCTCAATTTTCAACAGCAGGACCCACAGCAGCCCCCAGCAGCTGTCCCCAAACGAACCCATATACTACGATTTATGTTTTTTTTTTTTTGAAGAAATAAGTGTATATATAGATAGCTTAAGTGTTACGATTTATGTTTCTACACACAAATTTACATGCATAGAAATTAATATCATCAATAGTACACCCATATTAATCCCATGCCTCCTCAACCGTGGTTAAGGTGAATGAACGAGCTAACACTAGAACGATAAGAAAATAAAAGGTCAGTCCATAAAGAAAGCAAAATCGGAGTAATGCAAAAGGACCCGCCACTAGCTTACTGACTCATTAACTAATTAGCTACAACTCTAACAATGATATGTTTGGCAAGCATCTGATAAAATCAGATTGTTGTCCCTTTCTGCATTGAAAAAGGCATGACATTAAGATTCTGCATTATACTATATTTGGCACGATTTAGCAGATCTTTGCAGCTGTTATCAAAACCTCGATGGACTAATCACAAGATTCCGGGTTTTATTAAGTCTCATGCATGCTTTATTTATAAAGTAAGAATTTTTTTTATATATTGAGCGCAAGGCACAATAGCTAGCAAAGTAGTTGAGATTTTATGATCATTCTTTTAGACAGCTCACGACGATGTGAAATGTACCAAAAATAACACAAGAGAGGTGAGATTGAGAATTCTAAGTGTGTCAATCAATTAATTAATGGACAAAAAGATTTTGCTTCAATCGATCGACGTGCTCAGTTTGATGCCAGAATATTATATGCTAGCTAATTGGGGGTATATTTGTTCTTTTGGTTAGTTTAAGCACCTAGATGATATGAGAATTGACAAACCATGCATGCGTGAGATAATCATTAGTTTGGAGGTTTGAGGTCACATTTTTCAAATGATGAGTACTAAGATACTAAAACTATCACATCAGGACCACTTTCTACTGCTGTTTCGGATTTCAGGCTCTATCATCTACGTACCTGAAAGCGATTTAACAAAGAAGTCGATGTGTTTGTTTTATGAACGTGTAAAGTTATTGTTTTTACAAACAAGGACATTCAGTCCAGTCCATCAATACAGGCCAAGTAGTTCTATCGGCCCAAACATTAGTCTCTAGCCCACCGGTTACAATTAGGGAAAATCATTTATCACTGCACAACGTTTTGTAACTACAACTCAGTATAATATCATACTAGGTCATGCTGATTACGACAGAATGAATGAATGACAAAAGGAATGTTTCTATTTTGGGAATACAGCCGCCTCTCATACTACTATTAGCATGGTATCAGAGCTGAGGTAATCGTAGGTCTCTTTCCCTATTCTTCTACTCTTCATTATGTCCATCATAGACTCTGCTTCTTCAGGAGATGACCAGATACAAAATCAAACTGGGTCTATCTCATCCAAATCTACCTCAATGTGTCTGTTTCTTCTTCTCTCATCCTCCTCAAACTTCATAAAACTTACTGCTGATAACCTTTCCCTTGCGGAAATACAACTTGAGCCATATCTACGTGGTCATGCCCTGTTTGATTGGGTAGATGGCACCAAAACAGCTCCACCTGAAACCATTAACAATGCTGTTAACCCAGAGTATATTACATGGAAACAAACAGATCAGTTAATAATGTCACTGCTCAATGCCTCCATGTCCGAGACTGTTTTATCTCAGGTGGTTTTATCCACATCAGCTGCTCAAACATGGAAGAAGGTTCAAGACATGTTTGCTGCCCAAGTTAACTCTCGTGTTATGCTGCTGCGAGCTCAACTCATGAGCATCAGAAAGGCTCAGACATATCACAACATACTTCAACAAAGCTAGATCCATTTCCAACTCTCTTGCTTCTGCTGGATCCCCCCATGACAGATGCAGATTTTGTAAGTTGTATCATTTCAGGCTTACCTCTGGATTTTGAATCTGTCAAGGCTAACTTAATGATGCGCTCTGTGGTTACACCAGATGTGTTATATGGTCAATTACTCACTTGTGAGTCTCACCTAGCTCAGCAGACCAGTGATATTTTATCTAACACTTCTATGACTGCTAATGTCACTTATACTCAACAACAAAACTCTTCTGGATATAGCAGTCAAAGAGGTAGAGGAAATCGAGGGGGTATATACAACAGAGGAGGCTATAACTCTAGAGGAGGAAGAACAGCCTAACAAGGTGGCAGAACTTCCTATACCCAAGGAATCATTTATCAGGTAAAGGGGATCCAAGAGTTCAATGTCAGTCGTGTCAAGTTTGGCCATGCAGCCCTAGCCTGTTATCATCGTTTTAATCATTTCTTATCAGGCCACAACTCCCCTCTCATATCTCACAGCCAACTACACTCACAGCTACAGACATACAAACCTGGTATCCAGACAGTTGTGCTTCACATCACTTTACTAATGACTTCTCAAACCTAAGTCTGGACCATCAGATTCTCAGTGGCACAGATGAGGTAAACTTTGGAAATGGGGGTACTCTACCTGTTCAGAATCAAGGAACTGGCATCCTTCCTACACCCAATGGTCAATATACTCTCTCTCATCTTTTTATATGTACCTTCACTAACAAGAACCTACTATCTGTTAAACATTTTTGTTCAGAACACAATGTGTTTTTGAATTCATCCAACTTGTTTTTACATTAGGATCTACCTACGGGGAGGGTTCTTCTCAAAGGAGGAACTAAACAAGGTCTATACAGCTTTCCATCTGCTCACCAAGGCATACAGCACACCAGTCCTCAGGCCCATGTCACTCAAACTGCCAGTTCAACCCTGTGGCATCAAAGGCTGGGACATCCCTCAGCAGCTATCACTCATACTACTATCAACAAATACCATCTTCCTGTTTTGTTTAAGGATTTCAATGCTGCTTTACTTGTGCTGGTTGTCATATGGGGGAACGACATGCTCTACCCCATCCAGCTTCTAATACAATTTCTGCAGAACCTTTTCAGCTATTATTTCTAGATGTTTGGGGCCCCGCCCACATTTTGTCTTTTGAAGGACACAAATATTATCTATCAATAGTTGATGATTGTAGTAAATTTATCTGGATATTTCCTCTGGCAGCTAAATCAGAAGTCACTGCTATCTTCAGTAATTTCTTGACTCTAGTGTGCAATTATTTCAATACCAGTGTTAAAAGCATTCAGGTGGATGGAGGTTCTGAGTTTAAACCTCTAAAACCCATCTGTCTACAGAAAGGCATTGCTATTCGTGTCACCTGCCCCTATTCTCATCAGCAACTGGAAGTTTTGAAGCTAGACACAGAACTATAGTGGAGAAAGGCTTAGCTCTTCTAGCTCACGCTTCTCTCCCACTTCAGTTTTGGGAGAAAGCTTTTCAAGCTGCACCAAGCATTCAGTGTATCTCATGAATAGAACTCTCCACACCCCATACATTTATCCAATGTCCACCCCATATGGAAAAACTCTTTCACATCTCTCCTGAATTTCTCTACTTTAAAGGTCTTTGGTTGTGAGTGCTGGCCGAATTTTAAGACCCTACAAACTCTCACAAACTCAATTTCAGATCCACCTCCTGTGTTTTTCTTGGCTATTGCACAAAAACACAGAGGTTACCATGATTTGATCC
Organism: Limonium bicolor; assembly: GCA_023374045.1. Taxonomy (NCBI): domain Eukaryota; kingdom Viridiplantae; phylum Streptophyta; class Magnoliopsida; order Caryophyllales; family Plumbaginaceae; genus Limonium; species Limonium bicolor. Next base: position 227,053,987 of record CM041780.1, on the reverse strand, counting down.
CTCAACTCACAAAACTACACCTCTCAGAGATTTTGTTTCCTCAAATGAACAACTATTTCCGTTCTCTAAATCACCACAGCCACTTCTCACACACAAGATCTCACATATCAACCTTTTTCCCCTATATTAATCCTGCAGCCACTTCTTTCAGATTCACTACAATCAGTTCCCATCAACACCTCTGATCAGACCCCTCTACACCACTACTTCAAATCAATCAGGCCACAATCCTTTCAGTCCAGCTCAACACAATGACTCACCTCTCACAGATTCCACTACCCCTCACCCAACCAGATTCTCCCCTCATCTACTTCATCTTCCTCACCCAACCTAAATAGTCCCACTGCTCCTATACTTCCAACACATCCTATGAACTACAGAGGCAGGGACAACATAAAGAAACCATCATAGTAGAACGATGGCACTATTCAGGCCCTCTGCACATCTGACAGAAACTATCCCAGACGAACCTACATTTAAACAGGCAATTCAATATGGGCCTTGGAGAGATGCTATGCTGAGTGAATTTCGGGCATTGCAAAGACTAACACATGGGTTCTGGTGCCACCCCCCAGGCATTACCCCTCTAGGTGTCAAATGGATACTTAGGACAAAGAACAAGATGGATGGTTACAGTGACAGACGCAAGGCCAGATTGGTTGCAAGAGGCTACACTCAACTGAAGGTCTGGACTATACCGAGACCTTCAGTCCAGTCATCAAACCCACTACATCAGACTTGTACTTGCTATAGCAGTCAGCGAGAATGGCCAATACAACAAATTGATATAGACAACGCATTTCTACATGGTGATTTGGAAGAGAAAATCTACATGCAACAACCTCCAGGATTATTCACCCTTATCTTCCTAATTGTTGCCTATTACAGAAATCTATTTATGGTCCTCAAACAGGCCCCAAGAGCCTGGTTTTCTAAGTTGAGTGATACTCTCATCAGTTTGGGGTTCAAAGCTTCTAAGTCTGACTCCTCTTTTTCTCTATGCTCACAATGGTGATCAACTCTACATCCTCATTTATGTGGATGATATCATCATTACAGGTTCATCCTCCAATCTAGTCAAACATTTTCATTCATAAACTGTCCAGTTCCTTTCCCGTCAAGAAACTAGGCCCCCTTCATTACTTTCTTGGCGTTGAAGTGTGCAGAACTAATTCAGGTCTCCACCTTAATCAGAGGAGATACACAGAAAACCTTCTACAGAAGGCAAACATACCTCACTGTCGTCCAGTTTCTACTCCCATGAGCACCACACAGACCACCAACCCAGATTCCTCTTAGCCCCTTGAAAACCCTACACAGTTCCGGTCCATTTTGGGAGCACTCCAGTACCTTTCTCTTACTCGCCTAGATCTGAGTTACTCAGTTAACAAATTATGTCAATCTATGCACTCCCCCACCTCTTTCCACTGGCAAAGCCTAAAAGAATTCTCAGATACCTAAAATCTACTCTCGACCTCTCCTTTCACATCCCGATCAACTCTCCCACCTACCCTGGAGCATACTCAGATGCGGACTGGGCTAGTGACACTTTTGACAGACGTTCCACAACAGGGTATTGCATATATTTGGTAAAACCCTAGTCTCCTGGCAATCGAAGAAACAACCAACTGTAGCACGCTCTACTACTACAGAAGCCGAATACAGAGCCATGGCGCACGCAACATGTGAAACTGTATGGCTACAAAATTTACTAGGAGAATTAGGTGTTCACTTACCTGAAGCTCCCACTCTCTGGTGCGACAATCTCGGGGGCCACATACTTGGCTGCAAATCCCGTCTTTCACGCCCGAGCACAACATATAGGACTGGACTTCCACTTTGTGCGCGAAAGAGTGCAGAATCGCTCTCTCCATATCTCCTTCATTCATGGTGCAGATCAGGTTGCAGATGCATTAACCAAACCCTTACCGCCTCTGCGTTTCTCTGTTCTTCGCTCCAGATACGGCTTGCATCCCATCGGAGCGCGGGGGAATACAAACAAGGACATTCAGTCCAGTCCATCAAACACCCAAGTAGTTCTATCGCCCAAACATTAGTCTCTAGCCCACCGGTTACAATTAGGGAAAATCATTTATCACTGCACAACGTTTTGTAACTACAACTCAGTTTAAATATCATACTAGGTCATGTACTGATTACGACAGAATGAATGAATGACAAAAGGAATGTTTTCTATTTTGGGAATACAGCCGCCTCTCATACTACTCTTTAGCAGTTTTTTCAAACAACCGCGTGTCCATCTGAGTAGAATAACAGCATTATTTACAGAGTTAAATCAGAGACGACAACATAATGAAATAATCGGATAGATTATTCAAGCATATATTACTTGTAATCTTATAATTTAGATTTGTACATTTCATTATAAAGCTGTAAAGAAAACAAATAAAGTAAAAAATCTTGTTGAGCAACTTCAACGTGTAATCCAAGAGTTTTCAAGTAATAAAGATTAATAGCGGAATTTTGTTGTTAGTCTAATCTGTTCTATTACTCTGAATGTGAATCTTCTCCACGGGGAACATTCAATCTACTCTAGGAAGAATCTTGTATGCATCGAAGAACTGGGTAGAATTATTATCGTCCAACTGTTTTTTTTTATTTTATGTTGATAATGAAAGAACATTAAATTGGTATTATAGTACATACGGGTGCGAAATAATCTCGAATTTACGAACCAAAACCAATCTACGTATAAACCGAGAGACAAAACCAATCTATGTATAAACCGAGAGACAATAATACAACATACAGATATAATTCACTTGGATCATGTATCATCAAATCCAATAAGAATTCATTCAAAGGATGAATATTTAATCTTTTTTTTACAATAACATCATCCTTACAGAAATCAATTGTGAGTACAAATCCCTAACACCAATCTCCAATCTATCAACAACAGACACCAACTCATCACATTTGCTATCCAATACTTGATCACTTTTCAAATCTCTCAATTATCCGCTAAGACAATAACTTGTTTCAACTCCCCCATTTGTCCACCCACTTTTCCTATTGTTTCTTAACGATGATAGTGATGTCCTCTTCTTGTTAGAGTTAAACGACATTGCGACTCAAGTAACGACACGCCTTTAGAGTTTCACTTTGGGATTCACTCAACACTCTTCCCACCGTTTGATTATCAACTCATCTTCATCGTTGGTGAAACTCATCGCTCTTAAGTAATGAACTGTATGATCTCCAACCCGGATTCCACACCACCAGCGCAATACTTTTTGTTATCCAATAACTCGTTAACTCGACGAACATCAGTTGTTCCACGGTTAACTAAACGAGAAGCTGTTCGGACTGATTCAACGTAATCTTTGATGAGATCTATCTTCTCTAAAACTGAACGACATGCGTCGAGTAAAACGATACCGTCTTCAAGATGTTGATCGATGTTGGTTGAATTAATCAATTGTTCATGAGATGAGCCAGAAATTGCATCCATGGCGTGTTTCTGAGATGAAACGGCAGATGAAATCAGATCAAATAGATGATCGGCGGTGATGATGTTGATATCGGAGTTGATGGTGGTGATTTGACGGGAAGTGATTTAAGATCATTGGAGAGTGATGATGATGATGAGTTGCTGTTGTTATCGAATTGATCAGAGTGTACGGGGACGACAATGGCAGAGTGAGATCTAGATGTGGAGTATTGACGGAGTGAAGATAGGCTGCGGAGGAAGCTGAAAGAAGTCCTCATCTTTGTTGGAAAACAGAGAGATCGATTATAATTAATGTAGTGTTTTTGTTGTCGGTTGATGTGTGAGGCTTTCGATGGTGAATTATGAACAAGATAGAGGGGAGGAGGGGGTATATATAGAAGATATGTATGTTTGTTGTGTGGCTGTTTAGGAATGGACCAGACAACATGGAGGAGAGATCGATGCATATGTCATTTTCAAACTGACAGTTCAATACAATTCAATTCAACCCGACCCGAATCACCTACTTTCTTTATAAAGTAAGACTAATCAAGGAGACGTGGACAGTCCAAGAACGTATCGGTGTAACTATAGCAGTAGTAGTAGTATGTGTGCACAGTGTATTCATATGTATAATGCGTGGTCTATTGAATCGACACGTGTTGAGATCATGACAATTCCCTCACTTATTGGTTCAACTTAGGTACAATGTTGCAGCAGCACATGGTGCAGGCTGCCAGCATATTCATAGAGCGCTAGTGTTATATTTTATGTTGTGACTTATAATATGAAATGTACTCTCGAAATATCGATCCAGTGAATTATTGGATAGCTGGCTTACCTACTTTATAACTATTCATAAAGAGAAGAAGTCGATCTATATTACATGTGTCATGCAGTGGCAACTATACATGCATGGCGGTTGTATCCCTTGTTTGCCACGTTATGGTGAAAGAGATTCAACCTGCAGTCTCCTATCCGGCCATACATTTATCCATATTCATATGAATTATTCTAGATATTTTTCGTCGTTTCATTTCAAATATATATATATATATTAAGTAGACATTAACATTTTTGCAAAAAAAAAACTTCTTAACATGCAGAGCATATATGTGTACGCCGCCGAAATATATAAACAAATTCAATTTAATTAAAAGACCTCTAGCTACTGTGAAGAGGCAAAATCATATGTACACTACCTCTAATGTGTGTTTTTCAGTCTAACTTCAGTGACATTGAGTTACATTTACGGTACGTCGTCTGTCTAACTACATTAGCGCACATAACAAAAACATAGCCGCCGCCGCTTTATAAGTCTTATTCTTCTGTTTTTTATTCTGTATAAAATGATGAGAAGTGTATATGATCTAAGTGCCATAATTTTCATTTTATTCCCGTCATAGTGTTGTGTGTCTTAAATTATCCACACATATTACTAATTAAACATTCTCTTGCAGTCTCTACATACAATATAAAATGTCTGATCTGCCGAAGTAAAAATACATTTATTTATTAGGTTAAGTCGACTCCTAGGAACTGTGAAGAGGCAAAGCACAGAGATTGATGACATTTATGGTACGTCGTCGGCTAATCCAAATCCAAACTACATACTACTACTATTAGATACTACTCCTATAATAAAGCACAGAGAAGGTGCATGTAAGATCTGTGCAGAATCAAATAGTAATATATAGTTTGAAAGTTGGTATAACGTGAATCTGAGAGATTCCGTATGAAACCAATTGAGAATATAAATCACGAAGAATAAGTACTAGAAAAACTCTGCAATCAATTTTATAATAGCAAGAAAACTCCTATCTTACTTTGAACAATCACACTCACCTTAATTTTTGGACAATATGTGTTGATTTTCATCAATGAAACACTACTTTCACAAGGATCTATATTTCTCTAGAAAAAACGCTTCTTCTCACGATTTTCCTATACATATATACTAAAGAGAAATCTAATACACTCCTAATAACTATCAAAAGATTTTCAAAATAAAGATATTATTTACAAACCAAAAGACCTATAATTGAGATACCATAAATCTTGTTTATATATTATATCATGCCGGTTATTATCTACATTAAAAGAGGCCAACGTGACCGAATAGAACGGAATCAGTGAGACTGAACCAGAACTAGTTGGACCTGAAACCGTCTGGAACCAGTTCGAATCCGGAATTGCATGTTGCCAAAGTGAAACCAAATGCACGTTTTGAGATTCGGGACGGAACTGGAACCACCATGGAGCCGGTTAGAACTGGAACAAGAACCGGTATATTTAGTGTAAGGATGAAACATGATAACTTTTCAAAAAAGTTCAAAAAAATGCAAAATTTGAACCAAATCTAGAATCGAATTAAAACCATAACGGAAACTGGAACTGAACCGAAACCAGGACCGGTCAAAAACCGGCTGGAACTGCTTTTTTACCGGATCCAAAGTCGAATACACCCTCAGAACCAGAACCGAAACCACTCTGAAGCCGCCCCTGACCAGTTCCGAATTCAAACACACTTGTTCCGAAATCGCCTCTGACCGCTTCTGAATTCAATACACTGTTCCATAACCGGAACCGGTGGTACCGGACGAAACCGAAACCATAGCCACCTTTAATATGCATCAAACTAGTAACGAATAATCAAAATGTTATGATCTTTCACCTAAGGCCAACCACAAGGGTTTTTGAAATAAAAGTACCTAGTTCTGTATGATAACTTTGCCATATCAAAAACCTAAAATAAATATACATTTACATATAGTTGTCCCTGGATGGTGCCATGTATATACACATGTATTAGTACGTACGTCTTCATTTTATATGTATATATCCGCGGCTAATTCGCGTTTGTTGATGCGCAACCTATACTAAGGTGCCGTTCGATAATGGGATTAATCTGACACAGATTTCAAACGCAGCTATACTCGTGTTTGGAAAATGTTTGTTTGTGAGGAGGGAGTGGGTCCCACAACAAAAAACAACCAATCATAATATAACATGTCTCAGATTAATGTACACATCACCGAACACCACCTAAAATGGAAATCAAGCACCTACGTACGTAGTTGTGATGACATAAGATTTGAAACGTCATGACGCAGACATATACCTATACACGCCTTGCAGTTGGACAACTCTCCCTATCAACATTAGAGAAAGTTCAACCTCTAAATCGAAACGAAATGTAAACAACATATTCATATCACTATCACGTCTAATATTATATGCATTGGATGTACACAATTTGATCTGTCAATAAAACAACTAGTGAAAGCGAATAATAATCAGTGAAGATAGAGCATATATTGAAATTTAAGGTCTTATTCATGATGTCCATTTGAATAACAGAAAGATGCAAAAGGAGGGGTTTATGGTGGTTCTAATTGTTAAACCATTACATGGCAGTGAAATGGGTAAAATTGGGTTATGAATGAACGAAAGTTATGCTTTAATTAAGATCATCATGTCTGCCATTTAAATCTAGTATAATTAAGCCAACTGATTACAGTTATAGGTTACATGAATATATCCTTAGTTTTAGAACCGTTTTAAAATTCATCCCTCTTTGTACATCTTTTTCATTGTTTGAATTATTATTATTAATAATTTCTTGTACTTTTCTTATCTTAGTTTCTCTTTCTCTTTCATCAAGGATATCGAATGTCAAAAATATGGATTGCCTAAAATTATATGCGTAATTTCATTCTATGTACATGTATATTACTCTTTATCTATAAACAGTATAGAACCCCACATAATTAAAGTAAATTTTCTGAATCCAATTATAGAATGTTTTAACTAGAAATAGAATTAAAACTATATTGTGACACCATGCTCACTCCCTCCTCTCTCCTTGACCGCCGGTCGTCCCCAATCCCCCCACCATGCCAACGCCTGTCCGCCTCCCTCTAAACCACCTAGGCAACCACCGCGACACTCCCAAACCTAATCTGTCCCAGCCTCACAAAATTTCTCTCCCAACCTCACAAAATCTTTGGCTTAGCTCCACAAAAACGTCCTTCATCACTAGTAGAACAATGGGCTTTGGTAACGATGAAAGTCGTTACGAAAAAAAAAATCGTTACTATATTAATCTATTGTAACGACAAAAGTCGTTACAAGTCGTTGCAGGAGAAGGCGTAACTAAAGATCAAAATATTTATTGTAACGACTTTTATTCGTTATTAAAGTTATGTCGTTACTAAAATTCTGATTTTATAAACTATAGAATATCAATTTGATAACGAAGATAGTCGTTACTAAAAATACCTTTAATAACAACTATTTTCGTTATCAAATAATACTTTAGTAACAGTAGTCTTCGTTACCAAAGAGTAAGTTCTTTCTTTTGTAACAATTATAGTCGTTACCAAAAATCTGTTCAAAAAAAAAAAAAACCAATTCTAAGTTCTTTCTTTTGTAACAACTATAGGCGTTACCAAAAATCTGTTCAAATAATAAAAAAAACAATTCTAAATAACCAATTGGACGCTTTATTTCATTGAATATGTTTTCACCACAACAAATTCGCCAAATTCATCAAAGTAACAACATTTGGCAGATTCCAATATCAACACAAATGTACCCTTCTGAATTAAAGAAAGACCAACAGTAGAAGCAACAACAGCATTCAGTAGAGTTTCCACAACAAAATCTTCATTTTCATGTTCTTGGCTAGACAGACTATTATTCAGCATTTCCAAAAAACAACTTTCTTCTGCACACATGGGATCACACACATGTGTTGGTTCAGAAGAGACAACAGATGTCACGTATCCTTTGGGTTCAGATGCCACGAACATTCTTGAATCATACCTACAGAAGAGATAACAAATATCTTAAGAATAAATGATCACACACATGCACATATTATGACTAAGCGGATGAAAACAGAGGCTAGTTTTAGAACAAACAGTTATTAATATTAAAGTAACACCTCATATTGATGCATTAGAAGCCACATTTCGTTGTCATAGCCTTTTCTTCAGTTTCCTTGATGATAATTTAATCATGCATCATAAGCCAATTACAAAGCGCTGCATACAGAAGTTTTTTTTTACAGAAGCTCACTAGCTATCATTGATGGTAGTGATAAAACAGAATCTATACAACCTTTTACTACTTTGCAATATAGAAGCCATCATATCATATCCCCTGTTTTCTTTGGGCCTCTCTGTTTTGGTCATATGCAGCACTCAATCCACATAAATAAACTATTCATGATTTTCAGCAGGTTTGATAATCAACATCACAGCAACTCAAACATGATATATAATGCATAAATAAACTCTTCATTTTGAAAGGAGAGTACCTGTAATCATATCATTGGATCAGAAGTCCAATCCTCCACAACTCATACAATGAGGCAGATGTAGATGACTCATTGTCTCTCGCAGCCAACATCGATAAAAGTTCTGTTCGTAAATTCTCATATGCCTTCTTGTTCTCTTCTTCTCGCCTTAGACCCTCAGCCTTTAAATCTTCAACTTCTTTTTTCAAATCTGAAATTGTTTGTTGTTGCTGTCGATGATGTTCATGGCAGCACGCTTCGAAGAGCCTTTATATCCATTTCCTTTGCCCCTCACATAGCCAGACCTTGGCTGAAAAACTTTTAGCAACATTTCTTCTTGGGTCATCATTGTTGCTCCCTCTTTTGAAGTTTCATCAACCATTTCTTTGAGTTTTAACTGCATCAAGTTAATTAAGCTATGAAAGTATAAGAAGAAAAGTTAATATAAAAAAAACTTGCTTGAAAAATATAGAGGTTTTACATACATATATATCATCAGAGCCCTTGTCTTCCTTCGAGTACTCAACCATTTTCCTTAGCCTGAACAAACCATACAAAAACATATTGAATATACAAATCCTACTTGTAACAGTAGCAATGCAAACAGCAGTACAGAATCTTAAAAACAAAGCCTACCTGCAACAAATCATACAACCCTAGCAACTCATCTCTAATTTTCTAACCTAAGCCTAATGTTTTTATCAATCCAAACTGTAGTGCGGAATCTTAAAAACAGTAGCAACATGTTTCATTTCAGCAATATGAGAATTTCCAAAATCAAAAACACAATTGAAACTCAGATGGATAATTAAATTGGTGGCAGTTACTAATCTGCAACAGCAACTACATATAACCAATTCCAGTTTTATCAGTTGTTGTAGCAGTACAAGCAGAAGTTAAACAACATCAATAGGTAGCACCGTTTTAATATTAATTCGTATGATACATAATTATCATTTCAGAGCTAAAACATCTTGACAGTTTCATAAAAAATCAATGCCACAACAGTGCAAACATTTTCAGATCCGATTTTGAGCATACAATCTACCTGTTAAACGTCTCTTATAAAGAATAGAACACCACCATATATGAATGATGGTTTATCACAATGACATCCTCAATTCAGCGGGTGGACTACTATGGATACTCCATTCCTATTGGTGCATCTTAAAACTAAAAAAGAAACTAATGAAAGTTCCAAACAAATTTTATTCTACTAAAGCGTCACACTCACCCCACATATGTATGTCCTTAAACTAAAAGAAACTGATAGTCAAAAACCACCAAAAGTCATATATTATAGTCCTTAAAGTAAAGAATATAATCAAAGCTTACCAGCAGTTCCTCAAACTCAACAAATGTCATTTCCCAGTGGTGTGCCTACACTTTGATTTCAACCGATTCTGAGAATTTTTTGGCTTTTTTGCTGCAAAAACAATAATTGTAGTCAAGCTATACACAACTACACTCAACATATTAACTTATTTTTGCAATAATAATTAAACATACAGCAAATTCTGGTGCAGCAAACAGAGCCAAACAACTCCTCCATTGTTCAATTGATAACCCTTTTGGTTTATGCTTCATACGCTCTTCATCTGTCTCATAGCTTCTGTATATTTTGCTCAGACGGGATCTTCAACTACGAAACAGTCTATGCATAGTTTTCCTCACAATATTCTTGAAACTTGAAAGTGTTTGGGTCTGAAGAATGTAGTTGAAATCTCTCCTAGATTAAAGAAATATTAAATGAAGATGTAAAATAAATGAAGAGTAGTTCATTAACATGACATATTAAAGAAATATTAAGCTAAGATAAAGCGATTCAAATCGAGCATGCATCTGATTGTTATTAAGACAGTAGTGTAATGAATCACTACAGCAGCATAAAAATATATATACATCAAAAAAAAATGAAAATGAAAAGAAGAAGGTCGACAAAGCCACGCTCGACCTAGTTTCAGAAATGGAAATGAACAGTGGCCAAAGCTTTCTAACCATGCCCGACCTAGTTTCGAAGAGGAAAGAAAATGAACGATGATGTCGTTGACTCAAAAGCGATTTGGTACCTGATTTGCCTCTCCGTGTGTGACGTGTTCCCGAGTTGGTAAGTCTGGCTTGAAGTCCCGGGGAGAGACGAAGATGAGCAGAGCAGTGAGAGGATCGACTCTGCGCAGTGGGAGAGACGTGGAGAGCAGCTCGCGGCGCGGTGGGAGAGACTAAGATCGCAGCGCGGCGTGGTGGGAGAGACGAAGATCGCAGTGCGGTGGGAGAGACGAAGAGAGCAGCGCGGTGGGAGAGATGAGCGGAGCAGTGGTGGGAGAAAAACAGTGAAAGTTTTTATGATAGTAAAAGGGTTTTAAAATTTGTTCAATGTAATTACAATCTTTGGTGACGATTAAGTTTTTACTGAAGGTATAGAAATTTATAGTAACTCTCACTCGTTATTAAAAGTCATCTACCCGTAGTAATCCAAAACAGATTTTTGGTAACAATATTCTTCCATACTAATAGTAAGTATAGTAACAACTTAACAAATCGTTACCTTAAATTTGTTACTAAACATCAGGTTTCTAGTAGTGCATCCACGATAGTTACCTAAATCTCCTAGTCCTAAATCACCCAGTCCTTTACACTTTGACCTAGCCTCACAAAATACCCAACACTTATATCCCTCTTCTTAGTCCACATCCACTAGTAGAATGTAGTTTTTTGTAACAACAAAAAATCGTTACCAAAAATCTAAATCGTTACTATTTGAGTTATTGTAACGATAAAAGTCGTTACATGTCGTTACACGTTATGGCGTAACTAAAGATCAATTTATTATTGTTATGACTTTTATTCGTTACTAAAAATTATATCGTTACTAAAATATGATTTTGTAATGAATATATCGTTACTGTAGTCTCAATTTTTTTTAATCTTTAATACTATCTTTGGTAACAAAATATTTGTTACTAATAACAACTATGGTAACGATTTAAAATCGTTACCCAAACCTTTGTAACAAAAAATCTAATTTCTACTAGTGATCCGTAAACAAGCCTCTAAGACCGCCCACTGGAGAACAAAGTGAAGGAAAACAAGATGGAGTCGAGCATTGTATTCATTGACAATCTTCATGAAGGCACAAGCTTAGGCTCATTATGAAGATTATTTCAACAGTATGGAAGAATTGAAGGTGCACCGCCCTTGTAAATGGAGGACACCACAACACTCGATATGTGGTTCGTGGGATACAAGAATATTGAGCGGGCAAAGGCGCCACACTTGGCACTGATGGTCGGCTTTTAGATTGGGTAAGGATTAATACCCAATTTGTAGGCCTCTAAGGAAACAAAGATCAATAGAAGCTCACCACGCCTCCAGGAGAGTCGGCCTGTAATCACAGTCGACATAGAAACATCATCAGGCTACACAATCCCCAATAGTAACACCTCTTAATGATGTGCAGAGGAGCCGAATAGGGACGCCCCGAAGGAAGATGATGTAGCTCAAGGCTCCCCGATCCATCTATCACCATCGGGTGTCATTATCCCCTTGTTAGACAGGAGAGCGTCGATGACCACGCACGCTAGGAAGACGATGGAACAAGTTCGTGAAGCATTCACTAGTAAAGTTGGAGTGGAGCATATTATGTGCGTCTCGGCCTATGAAAACACATCATTGTTTTCAGGAATGTAGAAGAACGTCAGTCGTTTGTAGAAAAGAGGAAATGGAATGCGGATGAATAGTGCGAGGAGATCTGGCAGGGAGCGAGACCAAGGCCGAAAAGAGTGGTCAACATGTTATCAGGGGTATCCCACCACAGGTGCGGTCAAGGCAATCAGTAAATGAGGTTCTACAAGGTTTTGGAGAGGTAATGGAAATCAAAACGGATATGAGTCAGGTACCAGACAATTTTGAAGTATGTGCTACCATCTGAACCCAGATTTGCAAAATTATTAATGTATAGATTGTAGTCGTCTTCGGTAACATGAGATCGGCAGTGGGTAATAGAGGTGTGGTCTGAGGAGATCGGAGAGAAGTTGCGTCGATGCAGAAAGAGGAAGATCGCTCCGGCGAATCATCGCCGAAAGATTAGAAAGAGAACGGAAGGGTGTTAAGTCTCTATGACTGATCAACTATCACAACATTTACTCGTGGAAGGGAAAGAGGTGACATGGCACCAGACAATTTAAGGACATACGAGAATGTTGTAACAGAATAGAAATCAGTGTGGAGATTCGAAAAGGTGCAACCTCAGTATATTAAAAGTGACTTCTGGAACCTTACAGTAAAAGTGTCGGGAGTGGATCAGACTAGGCTGCGTTCGTTCAACAACTTATTTTCATTTTTGAGATTAATGTGACACATATCAACTCTTAACTGGATAAAGTATTGACCAAATATACAAAAAAACATGCATGTCAACCTCATATTGATTAACCACACTAAACTTTATCATAATGTTTCCAAATCTAATTTTATGGGTAAAGGTCTGAACGCACCCAAAGAGAAAAAAAAAAAAAAGCTTAATCTCACCTAAAGAGAGTCAAGTTACTTTTGAAGAGATTCTAAATGTCTTGCATCCTTTTGACTGAAAGCGAGAGTTGGATCAAGCTAAGAGCTTTTCAAACAACATCTGCAATTTTAAAAGTTCTTTGGGTGGTTAGCCCCTTTTAGTTCAATCGTTATGCAACACCAAACCAACGCGAATCATATGTACATCAGTATGTGGAATGCCTTGCCTTGTGTACTACTATAATAATTTGGAAAAGGCGTCCACGTATATGGTCTCATGCTATTCATGCACATATGTATACGTGGCACCTCTCAGCTGCAAGTATTAGATTCATTTGCATAGATCTCGATACCATAACCGATCAAGATTTGCAAAGAATTAGAAAAAACTATCGACCACATCTTATCTATATTGTTTCTTGTTTCTTTTTTAAAAAACATTTGTGTGACATAGATTAGACACCGAGGAGTGGAGGTGAGGATACCTTAAAAAGAACGCCCATCCCATATACTAATGTTGTTGAATTGCCGACGTACCGCATGCCATCAATGTCTGCGTAAATGTAGACATATATATCGGGCGGCTGAGCACTGAGCACACATTGATATACTCGTATATACCCACTATAATTAATAGCTACTATTTTATATAAATTTTGCGTGCTGAGTAAATTAATACTACAAAATGTTTTTCACTAAAAGTGAAATGATATATACTTTTAGTAAGATCGATGTGTGGATAATATATATAAGTGAGACAGCTTGAAGCTTTTCACCTTATAGTTATACGAGACGAAGAAGGGAGACAGCTCAGTGGTTAAGCCTATATACATGCATGGTCGCCACTGCAATATCACATGTTATGATGAAATATGGTTAATAAGGTAGGCGGGCTGTTCAATAATTGACTGGGATCGATATACAAACGAATTCAAGCATACAGATACTTTGTATCATCAAATAACCAACACCAACATAGAGTATTAATTAATTAAGGTTGTATATACAAATATATTCCACTACCAGGCAGCATGTGCTCAACCTTGATACCTTAAGTTGGGCCAATTCAATTCTTATAATTTAACACGTGTCACCTTCTGAATAGACCATGCTGAACACTCACCAACATATATATCTCCACTTTGAGACGGCCACGTCTTCGTTTGGTTGGTCCCTTTAGTAAAAGCGAGGCAAGTTGGGTCGGGTCGGATCGGGTTGGCTGCCTTCAGTCAGGTCCACTCCTAAACACCCACCCATCACACACACACACACTCCCCCTCTCTTCTATATATATCCCCACTACCTCTTCACCATGCATCAAAAGTAGAACTCTGCTGCAATCCATTCAACAACACAACCGAAGTAGCAGCAGCCAACTACATTATTATCTCAGGCCGTAAAAGAACAATGAGGACTTCTTTCAGCTTCCTTCGCAGCCTCTCTTCACTCCGTCAATACAGATCTCACACTTCATCAGCGGTTATCGTTCCTGTACACTCCGATCAATTCAGTACCTTCGATAACAACTCATCATCACTCTCCAATGATCTTAAATCACTTCCCGTCAAATCACCCCCATCAAACTCCGATATCAATATCATCACCGCCGATCATCTATTTGATCTGATTTCATCTGCTGTTTCATCTCAGAAACACGCTTTGGAATATGCAAAATCATCTCCCAGACTTAATTCGACTGACATCGATGAACATCTCGAAGACGATGTCGTTTTACTCGACGCATGTCGTTCAATACTAGAGAAATGGATCATCAAGGATTACGTTGAATCAGTCCGAACAGCTACTCGTTTAGTCGATCGTGGGACCGTGACGACGACTGAAGTGATTCGTCGAGTTAACGAGTTATTGGATAATAAGAAGTATTGCGGTGGTGTTGAATCCGGTTGGAGAGATCATACAGTTCATTACTTAAGAGAGCGACTGTTAAGAGTAGAGTAAAGGAAGAACATGTGTTGTTGAAGATGAAGATGAAGTGGTGGCCGGGAGGATACTAAGTGAATCCCGAACAGAAACTTTAAGGCATGTCGTTTACTTGAATCAGCGATGTCGTTTAAGTGTAACAAGAAGAGGACATTAGTCTTGTTAGAAATAAAAGTCGAAGGAAGGTGGTTGGACAAATGGGTCAGTTGAAAGAAGTTGTTGTCTTAGCAGAAAGATTAAGAGATTTGAAAAGTGGTGATCAATTGTGTCAAGTATTGGATAAGAAATGTGATGAGTTGGTGAATGTTGTTGATAGATTGGAGATTGGTGTTAGGGATTTGTACTCACAATTGATTTCAGTCAGGATGATGTTATTGTAAAACTTATTCTTATTGGATTTGATGATGATTTGAGTGAATATCTGGTGGGTATGTATACAGTGTACTAGTCTCATGGTATATATGAATTGGCTGGTTCAAAATCAATCAGCAGCATTAACATTAATTTTCATAATGCTTTCCATATTACCAACACCACACATTTGTATATTACGTACTTCTGTTTCTAATTACAATCGTAGTCTAATTCAATATAAACAATAGATACTCTGTTAAAAAACAATTAATAATAAATTAAATATAAAAACAATTAAATAATTACAAAC
The DNA here is from genome assembly GCA_023374045.1 of Limonium bicolor. NCBI lineage: Eukaryota > Viridiplantae > Streptophyta > Magnoliopsida > Caryophyllales > Plumbaginaceae > Limonium > Limonium bicolor. The sequence continues at coordinate 227,038,120 of CM041780.1, read as the reverse complement.
AGAGTACATATCTCTTCATACTCACATGGTACGTACGTAGTAGATATTGTTCAGATCTAGATGAGCACGTCTATGATCTGCTGGATAAACTTTTCTTTTCTTTTTTGCCGAAGACGTGCTAGATCGAATCGTAGGTAATGATCATGATTCTACTGCTTAGACTACACAACAGAAAGATGTCACATAACTATTCTACATTGATCTTTTTTTTTGATAATTCTGGATGAACCCAGAGTTGGCCGTTGGGAAAGATTCCCGATTACATTACAACTTACAAAGTGCAACATTACCGATGAACAACAAGAAAAAAAAGCAGGGAATGAAACAACAAAACTAGCCCAATTGATCATAACCCTTAGGGCATTGGCACAAGAAAATAGGATTGATCTATATGACATTTTTCTATTATAGTGTATGGTGAATGAGAAGATGACATTTTTCTATTATAGTGTTTGATGAGAGGGAATGGGATATAAAAATCCTATCTATTTCTATAAATTAATTATTTCAGGGGAGGGGATATAGCTATCATTTTTAATCTCACTTTACCTATAGTTTTCCTTTATTTTGTTATTAAACTAATTGCTAGATATTTTTATTAAAACGTGTAATAAAATATTAACAAATTAAAATTATATATTTATTATATTTTATTAGTATATTATTTATTTACTTCTAATAATATATATAAACTCGTAATAAATACTAGGTTTCCCTCTCGATCTCTCAAATTTGGGTTCATTAATTGTTCTTTCATCAACACAGAATTATGTAACGTGTTAACCAATAATTGAACCTAATTAATTTGTCGATAGTGATATGGAATGTACTAGCTAGTTTGTATTCTCGTTTCGATTTAGGAGGTTGATCTTTTCTAGATGTGACAGAGAGTTGTCCAACTGCAAGACGTGTATTATGTTACTATAAGTTAATAACCTTTTTGTATACTGTTCTTAATTATGTCACAGAGTGCTGCTAGATTTCCATTTAAGTGCAGGTTGCGTCACAGTACATAAACAAACGCGAATTAGCCCCGGATACATAAAAAATGTAGACGTTTCCAATACATATGTATACGTGGCACCATCCAAAAAAATAATATTATTATTATTAGATTCTGCGACTCTTATATGTTTTATATACTACTTAGTATGTAGTAGTTTGTATTTGGATTGGCCGACGACCTATATATGTCATCAATCTTTTTTATCATGGGCTACATAGGTACCAAGGTTTAACCACGGATGATTAAAACAGCTTAGGATTTCTCTAGCCAGATAGAAGCACACCTACATCAAAAGTAGAAAAAAAAAAACAAAACAAAACATGTTTGTGACGTCGACGTTGACACATGTCATCAATCTCTGCATGCATTATGATTATATATACGTACTACGTTTGTTGGGAACAAACATATAGGGATTTGTTGAAAACAAAAATATAGGGCCAGTGCACACATTAATGCATTTGCATGACGAGGCCGCCGATGAAATGGAATACTCCATCAAAGAGTTGTTTATTATCGATTGATCTTTTTCTGGGTAACTGCGAGAAGAAAGTGGAAGTGATAAAATGGAAAGGTTTTGAATGAGGCCGCCGATAAGTAAATTAAATGGCAAGGAGTTGCAAATTAAGGCACCTATATCGTATACTACTACTCGTCATTCGGGCTTTTTTTTCAAGCTAGACGCTATTAATTCCTGGAATCTTCAAACTTTAGGTCAAACTTTTGACTAATATGTGGGAGTTAATTACTTTTCTTTTGAAATAACAAACATATCACTAATCCATTGCTCACCTTATATATATGTAATCAAGTATATCATTTATAATGTAGAGAAATGTCTCTCCATGAAATAAAGTGAAAAAAAAAACGAAATTATATGGTATAAACAATATTCAGTTGAAAACAATGTTAAGAAAGATGGAACTAATATTTTTCATAAATTCAGTGTGAGTGCTCCCTATACAGCATCTCTTATTATCATTGTTTCATATTGGGATTGAATGTCTATATACTTATTATATTAGTTAAGTATACTCACTACAAAAGTGACCTATTTAAACGGTTTTAAATTCAACGCTCGCCAAAATTACAATTAAACAAGATCGATCTGCAGCGTTTAATTAACGCTATGAGTAGCGTGGATATTGGAGTGATTGTACAAGATGTTATATAGTATATTATTAAGCCTATCAAATTAAATTATATTTATGTCAAACCCTAACCCTGTTTCCAGTCGGAGAGAAAATAGCTCTACACTTCACCACTACTTCACTTTACTCGATCCCACTTTTTACTCTGCACTTCACCACCTTGGATAAGCATCAGTCTGATGTTGTTTGTGTATTTGATCTTTCTTTAGTTAAGTTAGTTGTTGTTTACAAATGTGCATAAGATATCATGTTGCACGTGTCCTTCTGTACATTTGATATATATAAGTGTATTAGAAATCCAAATCCATGAAAGAGTTGAGATGATTAGCTCAAACATTATACTTTTTTTTTTCTTTTTAACATATCAGTGATTTGATTTCTCAATTCTTGTAATGCATGGACACAAATTAGCATAGGATCTCTAATTAATTTTGGTAAAGGTGTTTTTTCCTGTGTATTAGGTTCAACTTCGATTAGAGTGGGTCTACAAAATAAATTCAAGGCAAATGGGAGTTTAGAGAGGTTCAAAGCTATGTTAGTAGTTAGGGGGTTCACTCAAAACACATGGATTAGATTATGAAGAAACGTTCTCTCTTGTAGTGAAACTAACTACAGTTCGTACCTTAATAATTATAGCTGTAAAAAAAGGTGGATCTAGACCAACTTGATGTAAACAACGCTTTTTTCATGGAGATCATCATGAAGATGTTTACATGAATATACTTGGAGGTTTGAAAGTTAATGGGGAGAATAAATGATGTAAATTACACAGATCCCTTTATGGACTAAAGCAAACCTCTCGATAGGGATATGCTTGCTAATTTCCTAAAGGACCTAGGATTTCATCATTCCCAAAATGACCACTCTCTCTTAATGAAAACACAAAAATAAAAACAACATCACCCTGCTCGGTATATTTGTGGAAGATATTTTGGTTGTTGGAAATGATACAAAGGAAGTTTCCCTACAAAACAACTTGATAAAGAATATTATTAAATATGCAAAAAAGTAGTTAAATAAATGGAAATGACTGAATAATAAAGCAATAAATTATTCTAAAAAATAAACATAAATTGTTAAAGTATTACATAGCAATGACTTAAATCATACACAAGTATAACAATAATATGAAAAATATTGAAAGTAACAATTTCATATGGTACATAGAAAAACTCATTATTTACATTAGAAAAATAAAGTATAAACACAATAAAATATAATCATTTTTCTTGTGATTATAAATATTTTACTATTTTAAGTATCCACTACAATAGTTTTCAAATTATGTGACAATTTATGTTTTTTAATAAATTAACTTTTTATTGGTTATCCATTTCTATTTATTTTTAGAATTTTATGATTTAATTCTTATTTTTATTTTATTATATTTATTTTTTAAAACCGAATTCAAATTTTATATGATGTTTGATTAATTTTGTGTTTTTTTATATTTAATTTTTTTTAAATTTAACCATAAACCCCTTGAGGTTATTACAGTGCACATGTTGTAAGGGTAAAATGGGGATATTATAATATAATATATCCGAATTTGATGGAGGGGTATCTCGTAATGAAATTGAAACTTTAGAGGTATCTCATAATAAAAATGAAACATCAGGAATATCTTGTAAACAAAATGAAACCTCAGAAATATCTTATAATAAAAATAAATCATTAGAAGTATTTCATAAAATTCATTCAAACCTTAAAAATATCGTAAAATTTTCCTAAAAAATTAAATGGACCATAACCAAACCGGGTCCGGTCAGTGTAAAAATTGTCACCCTTACTACTAAAAAGAACATCTTTGCCTAATGCCGTCCGATAGGGGAAGCCCTAAATTACAACTCGCAAGTCCCAACAGCTTCTTGACAAGAAGCCCGCGAAACACACGCGCAGCATAGGGTTTCCCCTCTTTCTATCTCCCCCGAACGTTCGAAGTTCGTTGCTGCCTGAGCAGTCGCCTCCCCGCCTCATACGTGGGTAGCCCTGCGCATCTCCGTTTCCCTGTGTGCTACGGTGCTTGCATAAGATGGGGGTAGAGTTGGCGAATCACACTCAGTACGCTCTGATGGAGGAAGAAGCGGAAGATCAAGGATTCACGGATTCCGAGCTTGTGGAACATGTTAGGACGGCGCTCAAATCCGTTGCTTTGGTGAGTTTCCATTTTTTTTTTCTGTGGGCCGTCGTTGAATAGTTTTCCTTATATATATTGAACTCCAAGCTTTTGCTAGTTATCTTGAATTTTCTCAAGTATTGCCTGCAAGTGCTTCCCTCCTGGGCGGGCTAATAAGTTTTACTCTGGTGTGGACATTTGTCATAATTAGCGGCTTTTTCCGAGTCTGTGAATTGCTTTTACGTTTTTATTTGGGCTGGTTTAATTCAAGCTGGTCGTACACCTGAAACTGTGAAGAGCGAGGATGTTAGATGGAATGTTGTTAAATGCTGAAGCTTTTAGTGTATTTTTCGGTGATAGATCTTGGCAAATATTTAGTTGTGGCTGGACTTGATGCACAGGAATGGGATCATTATTATATTTTGAAGAACGGAGTACGACCCTGAGTCTATGTATCTAGTCTATTGTATCTAGTCTCTACGTCGGCATTTGAATTGTTCAACGTAGAATTTACCTGACATGTTAACTAGTATACCTAGCAAGTTTGGTTTCAACAGTTTCAGCTCTGGTACCAATTGATGATTACTTGTATATTATTTCTCTACAGGGTGATGTTGACGGTTATAATCAGCTGGTTGGGGTGTTGCACCATAATCGTGATCTTTCACTCGATGAAGTTGCTGTGCTTAAGGTAAGTTGTTACATTCCCCATTGTAGTACTTTTCCTCTTTATGCGAGAGTCCTTAAAGTAAAATCCTAATCATTGTCACGGCAGACAAGTTTGGATGCAATATCTGGAGCAGTAGGTTGCCTTGATTTCACTCATCATGCGTCTCTTCTCACTTCTGTAAGAACTACATCTTATGGAATTGGTCCTATATTTGTTGTATGTAATATCAACCTTCGTGCTTGTCTTCCGTGGTTCTTGATCCCAGTGTCAAATGTGCTAGATTTTTAGCATGAGCATGTGGAATTACGGCCCTGAAGTCATGGATGCGTTGATACAATTGATAGTATCCTTGGTACGTTCCTTTACTCCCTGGCATCATGGCTTTGATTTGCCTTGTTATATCTTTTACTTTATCTTTCTGCAGGCAGCTTCTAGCGGGAAGTATGTTGATTCATGCTTGGAGATGCTTGTTTGCAACTTCATGCCTCCTTTCTACTTTTTAGATGTACTAGTGAAGCATCCCTCAAGAAAGGAGCAAGTTGCTGAGAGAGTGCATTCTGCTCTGAAAGATATTTCCGTTTTAGTTCCTCTTGCCCCAGCCAGATTGCTGCCCATTATAAGGCAAAGGATGCCAGACTTTCGCAAAAAGGAACTTGTTAGTAAACAGTCTTGTTCCTCAAACATGGATTTTATACTTGGTTTTGTGCAGCTTTCTTAACATGTTGCAGTTGATCTCTCTGTCATAATATCTTATTCAATTCTGCTCTGTACTGTATGTGTTGTTCCTCTACTTCATATGAATGTCAGTAAGCCAATAGTTTCCACTCCTTGCGCTTTTTTGTTATTTCTCTCTGACTCGATGAGTTTCTGAGTAATATTTAATACAACCATTGAAGATGCTCGTGTCATATGTTGAGAACATCTTGAAGTTGGAGAGCAGTGCCATTGGACCACTCATTGGAAATACAATGCTTATCATGGGTGTGGTCGATAGGCTGATAGAATTGGATGTGAGTTTATTACAACTAAAATATATCTCACGTCTTTTTTCTTTGTCATGCATATATTATACTTTCTTAGGTTTCCTGATTCCATTTGTCGTTGTTGCAGTGTGAGATTAGATGGGATGAAGTTCTTTCAGATGAACCAACTAAAGGTATATTTGAGATAGAGCTCGAAGAGGAGGAAGCATTAGTGGATATTGATGATGATGGAGCTGAGGTAGGTCTGACCGCCTATTACTAATTTTTTGTTCATATAATCATTTTCTGCACTTCTCTTGATGGTGCAAATCTTGCGCTTTGAATTATGTGATGATAGGTTATGTTTCAAAATTATAATTTTTCCTTTGTAATTTTGCTGACGCTCTATTCGGTTTTCTAGGGCCATAGAGATTTTCTGTATTTCAAGAGTTTTGCTGGAAATGCAGTAGCAGATAAGTTGGATAGCTTGATGGTTCTTACATTTGAGCACATAAATTCTGCGACGATAATGGCCGTCTGTCTGAGGTTATTTCTGGACCTATGATTAATTACTTTTCTTTTTCTTCTCAACCTATCTGTTATCATCAATATTCTTGTTGATCAATGTTTCTCCATTTCTCCTTCTCATATACTTTTTTTCTCAAATTTCCCATATGTTAGATGTTTGATTCCCTTCTCCAGTCATTTCAAACAACTATTCTGAATGCATACAAGTCCAAATTTGCTCAGGTAATAACTGCTCTCAGTTTTCTAATAGATCTTGCATCTACTGGTTTTTCTCAAGACCCTTCTTTTATTCTTTTAGGGTAAGTTTCATACTCTGTTTTGTTGTTGCAGTTTGTCATGTTTTATGCGTGTTCTTTGGATCCTGAAAATTCTGGTGTAAGATTTGCCCATTTCCTGGCCGATGTATATATTTCTGCCAACTTCCCCTTGCTCACAAGGTGACCTTTCTCTACAATTTTATAGATTGATTTGCTTTTGCATAGATCAATCGTAAAGCTTACTTGTTTTCATATTTAGGATGAGTGCTGTCGCTTATCTGGCAAGTTATATGGCCCGTGCAAGTTTTTTACGAACACCTTTCATAATCACCATTTTAGAAAGGTAACTGAATTGTATTCTTATTTTTGCTTGAGCTTAATCCGCCATGTATCTATTTCACATGTTTATTTCTTATTTGAATGGTTATGGTTAACTCTATTTTCTTTTGCTTTTAGGCTTGTCCACTGGTGCTCACAATACGTCCACTGTCATAGTGGGGATATTAATCCAAAAACTCACCGAGTCTTCTACGCTGGGTGTCAGGTGTGTAGTCTTTTGAGTGTTTCGTAGCTGCAGCTTTTGCGGGATAATTACAACTCCAGATTTGACCCATTTTATCCTTCAAATACTTTTCTCCCCTTGCAGGGAAAAACTAGTAGTACCAGCATTGTATTTTGGTTTCATATTTAGCCCCACTCTTGTGTTTCCAAAGGAACTGGCCCACTCTTGTCCTCTTTTCTTTTAGGTAAAATTGGGGCTACTTACCCAGGATATTATAATCCCACGAGGAGAATTAAAAAATAGAAAACCATATTGGATTTTCTAACAGAAGTACAGCCAGCCTGTGTCTTTGTTTTGATCTCTGAGGATATCTACTATCATCAGCTTTAGGTGTCATTTGATGCTCGCGAAGAGGAAACTAATGTGCTTTTGAACGAACATCAAACCCCTTTCTTTTGTCTTCTACCCAATGTTTTCCCTTTCTCCTTACTTGCCAATGTCCTCAAGACATGTGATTTAAAGCTAAAACCTGGTATCTTATCCCTGCCTTGTTGGCCACCTCCCGGCTCCTACTACTGTAGATCCCTTTATTTCTTTGTAATTGTTAGGACTAGGGATAGTGAAGGGTTATTAGATAAGTTGGAGGCCAAAGGGTAATTGTGTTCTGCACCTAACTAGTATAAATAGGTTACCAGGGATTAGAGAGGGGGCATGGATATATTTTGTAATCAAGACTAGTTGGCCTCGTAGGAGGATTGGGGAGAAAGAGAGGCTGATTTCCTATCAAAGGTATCAGAGCTACTTTCCTTGGGCACTGGCGTTGGATGGTTTCCACGAGAAGCTCTTCAAACTCAATGATGGAAAATCTGGAGCATGAGCAGCCTTAGATCCAACAACAGCTTTCTGTCTTCGCCGGAAATGGATAATCTCGCTATGATGATGAACTTGGTTATAGTGGTTCGCAACTTGCAAAAGGGAGATCAAAGGGGCCACCGCAGTCCGAGTGAGGGTGACAAATTTCGTTGGACGTCGGTGGGGGATGAAGTTACAGATTGTTGCGAGTCTAAGATCAGGAAGATTGTTCTTCCCATATTTGTTGGGGATGATCCACTCAAGGAGATTCATGAAACGGAAAGCAAGAATCATCAAATCCCCAACCCTAGGCTCCCAGTCAACGGCGATTGATCTGGTTCCGGTACGGCATCAAGATCGTCTAGGTGGGCTAAGACCGATGCTGCGACCGGTGGGGGTTCTGGGCGAGTTAGACTATAGCATCCTAGGCATCGTCCATCCATTCTTCTCACACGTTGGTTCTGAAAATTGGAATTCTAGATGGTTCTTCGTTTTCTTTGTTCAGTCGAACATCAGCATCGGCATTTCATGGAGTTCCTCACGCTAAGACACATAGACGATCATAACAAAAGTTGGTGGAATCGCTTCAGTTGGAGAAGTCGAAGGACATAGTGAGGCTAGGGGAGATTAAGAAACAAGAAACAACCAACCTAAAACAGGGCTTGTCACCAACTCTTCCGTGCTTCAAGATTAGTGGAGTCCAAACAATGAACACGGCAACGGATGATTGTCAGTAAGAAGGAAGAAAGGATAAGAGTAAAGTCCAAACAACGGGAGAGGACACACGAAGGACCTGGTATTTGATTTGGATGGATTAGGGAATTTTTTTAACCCTAATCCAAAACAGGCATTCCCAGGATTGCTGGCCTTCTCGGTCGATATATCTGCTACAGGTGTTAACGATGTTCTTGGGGTTTAGGTAGACGACTCCACATAGGCTAGTTATTGTAATCGAATTGTATTCTAGGCTTTGAGACTTTTGCAGTTTTAAGGAATTGTTGAAGGAGAGTTTCATGAGAACACAATGGACTTATGGTGGTTCTGGGAGGAGACTAAGTTATCCCAATGATTGAAGAAGGATGAGGCAATGAATGATTTTGCTAAGTCAAAAACTCTAGCTCTGTAGAGGCAATGCCTTCCTAAAATCTTTGTGTGGGATAAGTGGTTGCAGATCATTCGAGAGTTTCAGGTTGTTGTGGTGGTTGGAGCAACTAGTTCTGGAGACACAACTCTGCGTAATCATACATCTACTATAGTGTGACTGCATAGAAGCTGTGATATCGACCTCCCGTGGCAGATTTCTTTCTCTTTTTCCAACCTTGAAGACAAGGTTGTTTTAGGGTAGGGAGTGATGTTAGGACTAGGGTAATGAAGGGTTTATTAGTTAAGTTCGGTTAAAGGGTAATTGTGTTCTGCACTTAACTAGTATAAATAGGTTGCCAGGGATTAGAGAGGGGACATGGATATATTTTGTAATCAAGACTAGTTGGCCTCTTAGGAGGATTTAGGGAGAAAGAGAGGCTGATTTCCTATCAGTAATGATGATATTGAGATGGAAACTAGCTAAGAAATATAGGTAGCTTGAGTAGCAGCAGGAAGAATGGAGGTACAATTTTGTTTCCATCTTCTCTGCATGAAAGCTCTGGGATTTTGTATGTTCTCTGAAAGTGATCAGAAATATGAATAGCTTGTAGGTGAAGTAACCTATACTTGCGTAAGTAGAAGGGATGCTCTTTGGATTTCATCAGCTTAGTTCCGTACTTGGGTCGATGAATGCAACCATCTTTTTCAACTTCATTGGGTTCCTTTCTGCTAGGCCCTTTCCCATAGGTGTGGATATCAGGTTGAGGGCATCTGGTTGGTTGCATGAAGGCGGCATTGATAGGAATGTTGGGAAAGAATATTGGGAGACAGAAGAAGACGATAAAGAAGGGTTCAATTTTCACGAGTCTTCCTCATTTTTAATCCATGGTTTGCTTTTATGGCACCAACTACCAGTTAGAAATACTGTTAAATAAGAGCTGATAATTTTTTCTGATAAGAAGTATAACATTGGGGGCGGTTAATTTAGATAACATTTTTTTTTGGGGGGGGGGGGGGTGTTCTAAAGGTTAAAACACAAGGAAAGGTCATTAATTTTCCACACCTTTCATTATGCTTGTAGCTTTAGCTCAACTTGACTTCCCACGAGAAGTGATGTGATATTTATGAATAAAGATCATTTCTTATTGCTTTACAGAGTGAATGGTTTGGTTTCGTAGAACTGTTTGATGTTAGTTTCTGTTGTTCTCCCAAAGCATTCATATAGGTAGTTTGATAACAGAATAGCTGATGACTAGTAATAGCTTTCTGAATCTTGTAGATCATTGTTTATTCATGTCTCTATATTTCTGAAATTTACTCTGAAATTTCTGTGTATCAGGCTATTATGTATGTCCTCTGCTTCCGTATGAGATCGATAATGGAAACTCCACGCCTGAAATCTCAACTTCTTCTCATGCCTTTGGGCCTGGTCTTGAAGAATCCGATGGATCCTATGAAGGTAAATTTGCTGTGAGGTGGAAGAAATATTTATGAAGCTGTGCTATGTCCTGGATGATAACATTTTTGTTAATATCATGCATTTGTATGATATATTGCAGGTATGCCTGCCGTCTATTGTTGATGAATTTGTCCGTCAAGCGAAAACCACTGGTTTGCTTGATGGCACCAGCTCCTTCGCCTTTAGTGATGTGCTGGAATCTGATCTTTCTAGAGCTTATGGTGGGATGGAAAGGCTTGACATGTTCTTCCCATTTGATCCATGTGTGCTGCGAAAATGTGACAGGTGGAATCCTGAACTACAAACCATCTGTTTTCCTAGCTTGTTGTTATCTCTATAAACTTTACAATGTTTAGAAATACATCATCTTCTCGATAATCTATATTCGTTTTATAAGTTATAATAGAACGATAATGCATATCATACCAATTGGTTTTCCAAGTCCTTGTGTACCAAATAGTTGTTACAGTAACCTTTAGGGTCCACTAACCAAAATAATTCCATACCTTTTTCTAGTTGATTTCAAGTCATGGAAGCTGAAATAGATACGGCATTCTTCTTCATCTTGTCTTAGATGATTAGGTTGCCAACAGGGTGGCCCATGGCTGTTGACCTTTCCCTGATAAATACCAATTATTCATCTGATTTATCAGTGTAGCAACTTTTATACAAATATTGACAACCATAGGCCATTTGATCCCACCTCTGTTCTTCATTCCTGATTTACACTTCTTCAGGAGAACCATTTCGTCTTGTTTTGAAATCTTCCTTCTTTATATATAGTATAACCCTATGCTGAAGTCTCTCATGAGCAAGCCTTCTATGCCAGTTTGATCTGTACCGAATCATCCTTCATCTATAACCAATATAAGCTGTACCTACAATGTCAGACTAGACTTGCTGGAGTTTTGATGTCCATTTCTACATTCTCAAAGGGTTATATAAATTATTTCCAGGGTAAATATGCATTCTTTATGTGACATATTCTTCGCTTTACCTAACCTGGTCTGAACTTTAAGGTTTTAGAAGATTGGCATGTACATATTTTTAATTTTTTTAATATTGACCCTTTTCCTTCTTTCATCTTCTCTAGTTATATCCGCCCAATCTTCATCTATTGGTCGATGGTCAGAACAACGTATGATGATGACGATGAGGAAGGCTCCGAAGAATTCTCAGACAATGAAGCAGATGCACACAGGGAAGGGTCTCCCGAGGCTGCTATGGCTGAAAGCTTTGAAGAGCATTATTTTCAAGATGACTTTAATGATTCCTTGAGCAAAATGTCCATTACTCCACGAGATTCTGTTTCGCATATGAATCTTTTTGGTGCCCTAAGATCTCAAGTTGGAACGCAACAAATGCCTTCTAAAATTAGACCATCGACAGAGCCCTTAATCCACTGTGTACGGAAAAGAAACTTGAAAAAAGGGAGTCATCCTATAGTTGGAGAAAGAGAAGGTGACAGAAAAAAAAAGAAGTTGTATTTAATACGTCAGGTCATTGTATACTGGACAAACATCAAGGTTTGAGCCGGTGATGTTTCGGCTATACCAGGTTCGTACTTGCGTTGAAGATCCTGTAGTTCATCTCAAAGGTGGTGGTGGTGCCACTGGACAAGGGTGCAGTGGTTTTTGTGTGTTGTCTAGGCTGTTGTCGTTAGTAAGCACTAGAAGCTAGATTGTGTAAACTAGAAGTGATAATTGATTTTATTGTCCTTGGTCATCCCCAACTCATTCTGTTGTTGGGTGTGTATTTTTAAAACCGTTTTTGATGTGCCTCCTCCTTTGTTTTTGTTCGTTAATTCGGCAGTACTATTATATTTGCACCTGAACTTGTGTTATAATAATTCGCTAGTGTCACACCTGATAGATGAAGTCCTACGTTCAAGTGCCAAGGCAAAAAACCCTTTGAACGTTAAGAAACTGTAGTCTGTTGCTCTTGAAACTTCCCGATCCTTGCCGAGCATACCCACACGGGTGCTGAAGATCGTTGTCTCATCGCAGTTCATGGCACCTCTCGCCCGAATTGTAATGGATAGTAAATAAAGTTACACCACAAAATATAACTGTTTAGAGGGCAAATAATAATACGTAGGGCAATTGTCTTAATATAAGTTTTGGACTCTATACCTTGGAGTACTAGCGTATTGTAAGATGTTGATTCGTCTCATAATATTGTGCGTACGAAAATAAGTGTTTTTTAATGGGTGTGTAATATAAACAAGAAAAAGTAACAGAAACATTCTAATTAATCCGACGCCTTCTGTCATCACAGTAGAATTTAATAAGTGATAACGGCTCGTTTGGGCAACAGCTTTCAGCAGCAGATAACTTCTCAATTCTAAATTAGTAGACTTTTACCAAACACCCCAAAACCAGTAGCTGACAGCTTTGCAAAATCATAAGCAGACAGCTTCTCAATTTTCAGCAGCAGACCTAACAATTGGTCTCTACTTTTTAAAAGGCATCAGCAGACGTTCCACCAAATACTAAAACTAACAAGACAACTGACAACTTCTGCAAAACCATCAGCAGACAGCTTCTCAATTCCAGCAGCATGACCCAACAGCAGCCCCAGCAGCTGTCCCCAAAACAACCCAAAGTTTTCAAATAGCATGCAAGTTCAATTCTTGCAAATACTCCCTCTGTCCATTGACAGAGTCTCATATGCTTTTTCACACACAATTAAGAAAGTGAAAAAAGTAGAGGAGAGCATATGCTCCCCAGAGAGACATAAGGACATCATTGTGGGACAAACAAAAAACTTAATCGATTGACCGTAGTGGATGATCCTAGGTTGTAGTGACAAATCGTAAAGTTTTTGTCATCTAACAAAGTAAACTTTTTTTGTTTTTTTACAAAACTAGTTAAATTTGTCTTTAAAAAACCATTATTTTTTTTCCATCCTTTTGGACAACGTAAACTAATCCCTATTCCTTTGAACTACCGTGTGCTGGATTGACTGTAGGATGATCCTAGGGCGTTACACTAGCGAAAAAAACATCTGTTATGTTGGTTTGCTCAATTCCTATATTATTCACTTTTAAACCGGTAAACACATTCAACAAAATAGCAGTTTATCGGTTATTAAACCGACCAAATAAGTAAATATCTATTTTTTGTTTCCAATTAAGGCTCCGTTCACCATGAGCTTAATCTCCCCCAATTTTTAAAGCAGCAAAACCTGCGTTTGGGATAAGCTCATTTCGTGAGAGCCATGGTGGGACCAAGAAGAATTAAAGCAAATCACAACTGACATCTGTTCTATTTTTCTCTTGATCGCCGTGCAAAAAAAATTTCGCCAGCAGCGAACGGAGCCTAAAAAAAACGGCAAAAAAGCTCATTCCTATTTTGCTGCTTTTGAAGCATTGTGGGAACTGTAGAGTATTAAATTAGCTCCAAATGCTCTACTTCAAAAGAGAGAGTGGTGAATTAAGGTTTCAAGATGTGAGTCTTTCAACATAGCCCCCTCAAAATAAGGGTGATACTTTTATAAATCACAACTCTCTACCCTGACACATTCTCAAAGCCAGAGATTCTCAAACCATAGCCTCCTTGAATCGTTTTAAGTGGCAGAGCATGACTTAGTGATCTATCATCAATCGGTAGTATTAGTTTGCTCAAGAAGGATTATGCTGGAAGGTGGGTCCGCGCTAAAAACCTAAATTATGGTTGAATAACTTGGTGAATCGTCATTTTTATTACAAAGTATTATCTAGACCACTACAAGTATATGAGATAACATGCGTCTTTTTTTTTATTATCTTAGACCAATCCAACTCCCACGAAGGAGGTAATCAAAGATACCCATTCGACTGGGAGGCAATCCATGGCGTCACGTAGATAGTTCAGGGCCAAAGGATAAACTCATTTGGAATATCACAAAGAACAAGTGTACTTGGTCAAGTTGGGATAACCATCGCTACCATACATGTGCAGTTACAACCCTCCCTTTACAAGTAAAGCGCATAAAGCCACGAAGAATATTGCAACCGCCCTGAGTTTAAGACATTTGGTTCTTGGGTCTGGTCAAATTCACTACCATGCAAGGAATCCTAGCTCTCACATAAATTGTGCCTAACATTTATTGTAAATAGATCATAGTACAATCTCCTTAGTATGATCTTGCTTGTTCTTGAGAGTGGTTGCTATACCTTCGAAAAATCCCCAATCTCGGTCATGATATGTAGCGTTTATTCAGAATAACAAAGACGATTATGCAAAGACAATCATACCCATATCTATTTATAATAATAACCATGAATGAGAAAGCAATATAATGAAAATTGACTATTTAATTTATATATTACATGAAATTTGTAACAGTTGAATGGCATTTTTTTAATAATACTTTATAATAAATTGTATATTATTATTATTTGTTTTACAATAGTCATCAACGTTGATAATTAACCTCTAATCCTTGCAGGTACCGTGTCTCTTTCCTTGTACAGTTAACTAATCTGACTTCTAATCAATTTCAACATTTTTAGATAATTTATTAACTTTTATGGTTTTATGAATGGAAAAGTTTATCATGACAATTGTTAGTTAAGTGACACTTGTTAACAAGTGTAGCTATAAGCATTTTAATATTTTCTTTAAATGTCCAGTTAATAGTAATATTAACCTCTTGTTAGTAACTAGTGGATTTATGACTAAATGCTAGTAGTACTTAAAAGTTTGTAGTTATTTTACAAGGGTCGTACGAAAAAAATAAAGAAATGAAAATTATATTTTCTATTATTTTACCATCTTTTACTAGTTTATCACTTATTTCTTTTAAAGTATTTTTACTATTTCATTTTTTTTAACTTTAGTGATATTTTGTTAATTAAAAATTTATTTCATATAGGATGGAACTATATTGATTATTTTGTTTCTTTTCTTCACAACAGTTAAAGTTGAAATTACCTTTATTAATGCTATGACATCTGATGAATTAAAAAACATTCTATAACATCATAATTTGTTTTCAAAACAGTGTTAATTTATAAATTCTTGATAAAACCTTTAAATATCCGTTGAATTTTACTTTTACACTATGACACTCGGTTTACCTGAATGTGGTGGCCTGGTTGGTTTGTTCTTCCAAAAAACCCCTAGTCCCTGGACCATCCCCACTACCCTCTCTCTCCCCCCTTTCTTCCCCACTTCAAATCCAGTCTCCGGGCTCTCCCGCTTCTAATTTCTGTTCGTTTCGGCTTTTTCCCTCCCTCTCCATCTCTAACTCCCGCTGCTAACCGAATCAACCGAAGACAGACTTCTGATTTTGCAGCTCTGATCACCTTTGCAGGTACCGTGTCCTCTTTCCTCTCTCCCCCCTTTTCACTCCCGTTAGTGCTGTAAAAGAACATTTTGCTCTTTCTTCGTTTTCTTGTGAAACCCTAGCTCAATCTTGATAGGGTTTATGACGACGACGGTATTTCGAAGCACTATAATGGGAATCGGTAAATTCTTTAATCAACTACAGTCGACGAATTCTTCTTCTTTTCTTTCATTTATATTCATAACGTAATGCCTCAAGCGAAAGGGACCGGTACATTCTGCTATGCTATGCAGCACCATAGATTAAGGGCTTGTGGGCGTATTAACCTCACAAGGACTAAATCTTTTGTTATGCCGATGCATTGGGGGGGGGGGGGGGGGTGAGTCAACGGTGGTTTAATGAGGGATAAAGAATTACATAGGAGTGATTACATTGAAAATATCGTAGTTACAAATTTTCTGGACTGATTGTGTAAAGATAGAGCCATACTATAGCAGAAAATACATGCGCTAGACTCAGATGAAAGAACATTTTTCTCTAGACTCCAGTGAACTGAGGCTGACTATATACAGTGGTCTTCGTATGTGTGTCTCATCCTTCTTGTATCTAGATTTCCATCCAGCCTCCATGTTCAAATGTCACTAGCACGTTTATCTTGTTTGTTCTACTAGTTGTCGAATAAGAAACCGAAAAGACATATTTCTCATGTTGAATGCATATGAGATCAGGAGAAAGCTGTAGGAGTTCGTATTCATGAGTAGCACTATTCTTCTAAAAAGTCATCTGGTGCATTATAAATTATTTTTGACCTGAGTGGAACTAGATTAGTCTCTTATTTCGGGCTACAATGAAAATGTTCTGTTATGCAAAAACTGAATGGATTAAAAACCTTGGCAAGATAGATTCTTTTTAAAAGTAAATGCCTTCTTCGATGGCTTCTTATTCTTGCAATTTTAGTAACAGTTGGATAGCGATGCACCACTCTCTAGTATTAACCTAGCTTTGTGAAGTGTGATCACTAGTTGCATTTCACGATCAATCATCTAACTCTGACCTTTGTGTCTTTTTGAAGACATCTCATTTTATCCGTTTAAGCGAGAAGCTAAACCTTTGTTGCTTAAGCAATTATCAGTGGGAAGGAAATATCCCTATCTTGTTCTTTCATCTTAAAAATGTTCCTTCTGGTGCACTTTGTACTTGATAGATGAGACTGTTTCACTTTTATAGGGGCTTCTATATCCACTGGTGGTAAAATTCCTAGAATTCCAAGCATGTCTGTCCATCCTAATGAGCCATTAAACTTAGTGGAAGAGGATGCTTCCTACGGATCTGGAGAGGACATAAATATGGTTGATGGTAACAACAAAACATCAAGCAACACCATCAAGCTCTCAGCGCCAGAAGAGGAGTCGAAAGCCACTGGTGATGCCATAGTTGATGCTATGCTCGAAATTGCAGCTGCTTCCAAAATGAGGGCCAATGCAATGCTGAGGGCAGAAGACCGGTTTTCTATTAGTAAATGCATTAAGATCTTGGATGAGATGCAGGGTGTTGATCAAAGAGTTTACTTTCTTGCATTGGATTTTTGAGCAACCGAGTGCTCGAGAAACTTTTGTCTCCCTCAAGAATGATAGGCGTTTGACGTGGTTGCAGCGCAAATGTGGCAAATCTGCTGATTCAGTTCTATAACATACTGATCAAATTCCTAGAGCACTTATTTTGGAATTACCGCTAGGGGATACTTAACTCGTGGTTAGAAATATGACTGTTTTGACCATTCTGTCAACACTCTAGTGCATTGTAGCGAAATCCCTGATGTCAGTCTTTCATTCTCCTAGTTTTTCTCCTTTTGATTGGGAGCTCTGGCTTACTATGTGTTCAAAGGAATAGTTTAGTGGTGCTTGTACTCATCACTTGTGATATTTTTTATGGAATAGACAACTTTTTCTATGCCTTTTTCTTTCCCTTAACAAATGAGTTGTTATTTACATGTAGGTATAAAATCCCTTGCTTTTGTTTGCATTCTATATTCTGTTTTTTCTGAACAGGTAAATCATTCATGATGGATGATGTTGATATTGAATTGGATGAGCTGGAATTAGTGGCAGCAGCAGCTGGATTTCATTACTACAGTTATGTCACCAGAAGCTTAGTAAGGGCCTGTTACCCAGACGAGCTTAGTTACATGGAGCAATTGATGACTGGTCCTGAGGAGGAATGTCGAAGAGTACTCAGAATGGACAAGCATGTTTTTAATAAGTTGTCAAATGTTCTTCGACAGAAGGGTGTGCTCCGTGACACTGCTGGTACGAAGATAGAGGAACAGTTGTCTATATTTCTGAACATTATTGGTCACAACGAAAGAAACAGGGTAGTACAAGATCGATATCGGCATTCTGGAGAAACAATAAGCCGGCATTTCAATGGTGTGTTGAAGGCTGTCAAATCACTTGCACAGTGAGTTCTTAGAGCCACCACCTCAACAACATCTTCGCAAATCCTTGAAAGCAAAAGACTCTCTCCTTATTTCCAGTGGGTTGTCTGAAACAACTCCTTCCAAAGAGACCCCAACTGCGTTGTTTATGCATTTGAATAATTTTTTTATTGGAATGTGCACGACTATTTATGAAAGTAGTTATGATTTGGTGTGAATGCTATAATTTTCAGGATTGTATTGGTGTGGTAGATTGCATGAGAGTTCCAGCCCATGTACCTGCAAAAGATCAAGCTCGATTCCGGGACAAGAAAGGTTCTGTCTCACAAAATGTACTGGCTGCATGCACGTTTGATCTCCAGTTTATATTTATCTGTCCAGGATGGGAAGGCTCAGTTTCCGATTCCCATGTACTACGATCAGTCCTTGAGGATCCTGGCCAGAACTTTCCTCCAGTGCCGGAAGGCAGGCTCTTCTGCACCTATCAACCACATTAATCATGAT